>BQKN01063764.1:344577-358729 GCA_022839385.1 Asparagus kiusianus | reverse complement strand
CCCCCCCAATTCACCCGATGGGATCAGTTCTAAAGGCACCATCGAACCAAATCCTCCAGAATCACCTTTCAGTCTTAATGTTGGCTTCTGAACCTCATCAGGGATATTCTCATAAAATTTTGAGTATCCCTGGAATTAGGTGATCTCCTAGGAAGTCAGCAAGTGTATATATGTCCCATGATTGTCTTCTGAGGGACAAACTCCATATCATATTGTGAGTGTAGAAGGGACCATTTCACTTATCTTGAATTAAGAAATTCTGGTTTTATCACCAGGACCTGTAAAAGGTTCAATTTTGAGATTACTTGCACTGTCTTGTCAATCAAGTTTTGTCACATTTTTTGTACTGTGAACACCAACGTGAGACATTCTTGTTCAACACCAACCATCATATAACTGAGGTAATATATCAATTTCTCATATACCTAACCATTTAGCTGCACGAGCATAGTGCTGGGAGAATGATCTAAAGTGTGTACATACAATAAAAAGGGTTTTCCTAACACCAGATCCAGGAGAATAGGGGGCATCATCATATTTGTCTTGGTTTCTCCGAACACTTGTTAACACGCTTCATCCCACATGAACGATACTTTATTGCACATAAGTTCTGAAAATGGTTGACACCGATCGAATAGATAAATTAGGTATAAATCTCTTAATATAGGTCAGTCAACCCTAAATACCCCAAAGTTATTTAATGTTCCTTGGTTGAATAACTTTAACCTTATATATAGAGAACAGTATTGAAGGTTGTTGTCAGATCATGAAGATGTTCCTCTTTTTTCTTTTGACTTTTAACAACCAAGTCATCAACCTAACACACTATTATCTTTGTAGGTGTTCACTGAAAATTTTGCTCATAGCGCGCTGGTAAGTGGCACTGATGTTCTTTAACTTAAATGGCATAACTTTATTAGTGAAGTGCCTTCTGGTGTTTTGAATATTGTATGTTTCCAATCATCTTCATGCGTCTTTATCTACTTATAACTTGATTACCCATTCACGAAATACATCTGCTCAAATCCATTGGTATTATCAATCATGATATCCATGATTGGTAGTGAGAACTCGTACTTTAAGCAAGCCTTGTTCAGGTCTTGGTAGTCAATGCAGCTTTTGGTTGCTCCATTTTTGTTCAAGATTAGGACAATATTGGCTACAGATAAAATTTTGAAATCAAGTATTTTGAGAATTTAATTGGCAAAAACAATCCAATTAGGAAAAAAATTAGCAAAATCTGTTAGATCTAAAACTTGAGATCTTAAAACCATATAGCCATGATTAATTCAAAGAGATTAAAAGAAACTAATAGAGCGGAAGCTTATACCTGAATCCATAGATGAATCTTGATTTGTGTTTTGGATCTTCTAACCTTAGGGTTTTCTCTCTTGGCCGAATTTCTCTCTCAAGATGGGGGTGAAGAGAATTAGAGAAGTAACCCTAGATTAGGGACCATAACCCCTTATTTATAGGTGTTGTACTTTTGTAATTTGGCCCCTCAACAAATTACAATTACAACCTGGTATCTGCACATATATCCCCATGACTTATTTAAATACCCATTAACCCAACTTAATTGATCACTTTAGTGGGTTATCCTGAAACGATAGCAATACACATTGATTAATCATATGTGCCCACAATTAGATTTATTAGATTAAATCCAACAATCTCCCACTTGGGCACCATATGATTCCTTAAATTGTGTATAACCTTATGAGCTTAAAATTGCTATCACTGAAAAGGTATTTTCGGACAATCTCGTCCATTGACTATATCAATATAGGATCAAAGCGGCCTTCGTCACATTTATCGTGACTCGACCCATCAATGGTCACATATACAATACAATCAAACGACATAGATCAATCATGGATGTGCAGCATGAAAATTACATGCAATGTGATCAGTACATGTCTATTTTCAACTGGTCCTCCTTAATGAGGTCAAAACCAAACATAATGTAACAGAGTGTCTTAACTGAATACTTTATTCTGATCAGACAATACAACCAAACATAAAGCACCACAATTACAAACTCCCACTAAATCATAATATCCTCAAATATTACCACACCCATATGAGCAGTATGCTCATGAAAGACCTTGGGTGGCAATCCCTTAGTAAGAGGATCAGCTATCATGGAGTTTGTCCCAATGTGCTCTATGGATATCTGTCCATTCTGTACCCTTTCTTTCACAACCAGGAACTTAATGTCAATATGTTTTGACTTAATTGAGCTCCTGTTGTTATTTGAATACATCACTGCAGATTTATTGTCACAATATAACCTTAGTGGTCTTTCAACATTTTCCAAAATGCGCAGTCCCGTGACAAAATTTCACAGCCATATTCCCTGATTGGATGCCTCATAGCAAGCTACAAATTCTGCTGCCATAATGGAGGAAGCTACTAGTGTTTGTTTGACACTTTTTCATGATATAGCTCCTCCTGCTAACATATAAATGTAGCCTGATGTAGACTTTCTGCTATCTTGGCATCCAACAAAATCAGAATCCGAATACCCAATGACCTCCAAATTTTTTGATTTTCTGTATGTGAGCATGTAATCTTTTGTTTTCTGAAGATACCTCATAACCCTTTTGACTGCTATCCAATGATCCATACCAGGGTTGCTTAAGTATCTGCCTAACATCCCAACAATGTACGCAATATCCGGACGCGTACATACCTGAGCATACATTAGACTTCCTACAGCCGAAACATAAGGAATCTTCTGCATTTCCTGAATTTTAAGGTTACCTTTAGGGCACTGATTGAGACTAAACTTGTCTCCTTTAGCAACAGGGGTATCTCCTGGTCTGCAGTCTTGCATGCCAAACCTTTTAAGTGTTAGACCCTAGAGGGGGGGTGATTAGGGTCTTATGCTAATCTAATCCGATTAAATGCTAATTAAAACTAATTAATAAATATATTCTTACAAGATAGATATACAAAGAGTTATGTGCAAGAATATGGAATATACACAAGGTGATATATCCTATATGATAGAAATATATGCAAGGATATATAAACAACACAAGATGATATATCCTACCAAAGAGATATAAGCAATATATGATATATGCAAGGATATGTAAACTAACACAAGGGTAAACAATATGAACTAGATAGTGGATCATATAAATAATGAGCTAATGACAATGGCGATAAGAAATATAAACATAAGTATAAATAAACGCCAAAGCATACTCAAACACACAATATGATCACGGAGTTCGGACCTTCCGTCCTACGTCTCCGCTCCCCACTCCCGGGGAGAAATCCACTATCACAACCGGGTTTTCTACACTCACCCGAATAACGTTTACACCTCACAGTATCGGTTTTCAACGCTCACCGATCAACGTCACTCCTCACACTCGGTTTTCTAGTTCACCGAAAACTTCACAACACACTCGGTTTTCTAGCTCACCGAAAACCTTACAACACTCATAATGTAACAAATATAAATTTGTTCTCTACAATAGATGAGAACACAATTAAGCACAACTCAAAGTTATAAACTCTCACCACCCAACTATACTATGTATGTAAATACTAAAAGCTCAATGTGGGTGTGTGTAACAATGAGATTAAATAAATCAAAACTAAACTCAATATAATTCTAGCTAATAACAATGATAATCAAATATATAAAAAGAACGAGAAATAGAGTTTAGAAGACTTCTCAAATAGATCAAGAGATTGAAGGAGGAAAGGTTGAATGCTCAAGCACCAATAGAAGAACTCCTCAAGCTCTTGTGAAGTTGATTTCACAAACCCAAACACTCAAATGCTTAAAAGCTTCTTAAACAAACTTAAACAACACTTAAACAAGTTTAAACCCTTGTTAAACTCTTTCTAAAACATTCTCTTAGATGTGCTTAGAGGTATGAGGGCATGGGGTATATATAGGCTCATGAAACAACCCCAAAAACCAATAAAAACACCCCCAAAACATTAAAATAAATAAAAAAACAGAACTAGCCGGTACTGTAGCAATGGTCGGATGCTACAGTAACTTCGGTCGACCGGTACGGTCGACCGGGAGCCATATGCAAAGCTGAGTAACGTCCAGAGATATTTCCGGTCGACCGGAGTTACTGTAGCAGTGCGCAGCTGTTTTGTAAAATCAATTTAAAATAGTAAATGAACTCTAAAAATTATGAAATTTTGTGAGAAGGTTCTAGACATATATTAAAACATGTTAGAGAAAGAATTTATAAAAAATCATTTTCCAGTTGAGAGAAATAAATGTTTGAACACAGAAATACAGTTTCTGAAAATCTGCTGTGATACACGATTTTGTAAAATCAATTAGGCACAGTAAATCAACTCCAAAAATAGTAAAATTTTGAGAGAAGTTTATAAACATATAGATAAACATGTCAAAGAAAGAATTTCTTAAATATCACTTCCCATTTATGAAAACTCATCGATTTTGTAAAAACATGCACGAACATGCACGAATGAAAACATGATTTTGTAAATTTCATTAAACATAACAAATCAATTCCAAACTTGATGAAACTTTGCAAAATATTTGTAAACATGAAAAAAAACATGTTAGAAAAAGAATTTCTCAAATTAAATTTCCATTTGTGAAAACTCATGTATTTTGCAAGTGTGTCCAAAGCATGAAAACCCAAAACCATGCATGTATATATATAACTATATATATACATAGAAACCAAATACATGTGTGTATATGATATTGAGCTTAAGGTACTTAACACACATAATATAAAGCCTAAACTAGATTACCCAAACTTGATCTTGATCTTCAATAAGCTTGACTTGGTACACGTTGCGGATGAAGCTTGAACTTGATCTTTAACTTGAATTGTATGTTGCTTCACTCCACATTTCCGCCAACCTCCTCTTGATGTGATCGTGTAGGCTTGATTCCATCCATCCTCCAACTACGTTGTTTGTCTATAATAAATAAGAGAACACAAATACTAGACAAACAACATTAGTGATAAATTGTTTGTTAAACATCATCAAAACAAGAAGGCCAACATTAAGTACCTTATCGATATAGCTCTTTTGTGATAATCCAAGAATACCCCGAGAGCGATCTCGATGTATCTGGATCCCTAATATAAAAGAGGCGTCCCCAAGATCTTTCATCTCAAAATTCTTTGATAGAAATCTCTTGGTTTCGTGCAACATGCATATATTATTGGTGGCAAGCAATATGTCATCGACATACAGAACCAGAAAGATATACTTACTCCCACTGAACTTATGATATACACAGTCATCAACAATGTTCATCTCAAAGTCGAACGAGATAATTATTTGTTGAAACTTGTGATACCATTGACGAGGAGCTTGCTTGAGTCCATAGATGGATTTCCTTAATTTGCAGACCATATTCTTTGGGTCTCCCGACACAAAGTTTTCTGGTTGTACCATATAGATCATCTCATCAATGTCTCCATTGAGAAATGCAGTCTTAACATCCATCTGATGTAACTCAAGATCATAATGAGCAACAAGTGCCATGATTGTTCTGAATGAGTCTTTCGATAAAACCGGAGAGAAAGTCTCTGTATAATCAATGCTTTCCTTTTGAGTATAGCCTTTAGCCACAAGACGTGCCTTATACCTCTCCACATTACCGTTTGCATCCCGCTTGGTTTTAAAAATCCATTTACAACCAATTGGTTTTGCACCTTCTGGTAACGGGACAAGTTCCCAAACCTTATTATCTTGCATAGACTTGTACTCTTCATTCATGGCATCAATCCACTGTTGAGAGTTAGAACTTTTCATGGCCTGAAGGAAGTTGATTGGATCATCGTCCAACATTCCACTACTTTCCTCATGTTCTTGGAGAAATACAATATAATCATCCGGAATAGCATTTCTCCTTTCTCTCGTGGATCTCCTTAATGGCACTGGTTCTTGAGGTTGTTGAGTTTGTTCTTTTGGAATAGGGAGTTGTTCAACATTGTCATCTTGAGGTTCCGGATTTACTTCTTGAGCAACAACAGGTATAGGAATCTGAATATTATCAAAAGTAACTGTATGGATTGGGTCTGAAGCCAATTCCTCCTCAAAAGCAATGTCTCTAACCTTATTTCTCCCCCCCAAACTCAACATCCTCAAAAAATATTGCTGTTCCCGTCTCAAAAATATTCCTTAGTGTGGGATCATAAAACTTATAGCCCCTAGAGCGTTCAGAGTACCCAATAAAGTAGCTGCTAACTGTTTTGGAGTCCAGTTTCTTTTCATTTGGCCTATAAGGCCTTGCCTCAGCTGGACATCCCCAAATATGTAAGTGCTTTAAACTGGGCTTTCGACCAGTCCAAAGCTCATAAGGTGTTTTAGCAACTGTTTTACTTGGTACTCTATTCAGAATGTAAGCTGCTGTCTTAAGTGCTTCTCCCCAGAGTGACTCTGGTAAAGAAGAATGAGTAATCATACTTCTTACCATATCCTTAAGAGTCCTGTTTCGTCTTTCAGCTACACCATTCATGCTAGGTGAACCTGGCATGGTGTACTGTGGGACGATACCGCATTCCTCTAGGTATCTAGCAAATGGTCCTGGACGTTGTTCACCTGAACCATCATATCTGCCGTAGTACTCACCACCACGATCAGATCTAACGGTTTTAATTCTTCGGTTGAGTTGATTCTCAACTTCAGCTTTATAGGTTTTGAACATGTCCAGAGACTCAGATTTTTCATAAATGAGATATAGGTTCCCATAACGTGAGTAATCGTCTATGAATGATATAAAATATTATTGACCATTCCAGGATTCCGTAGGGAATGGCCCACAAATATCCGTATGCCGGCGGGAGCATGGGACCGAAGATCAAACCCAAATAAAATTCTTCGATTTTTATTTTCAAAAAACAGATCCAGAATCTGAAAAATTTTCTTGATCCATATCCAAAAAAATCAAAGAAAAAATCCAAAAAATTCCAAAGAAAAAAAACTTTACTGTTAATCCGAACATTACTGTTCATCCGAGAACAGATCTTAACCAAAACAGAGATTTTTAAGATCACAAAATCCAAATTTAATCTTAATCTCTAAGAACAAATCAAAGATGGCTCTGATACCACTTGTTAGATCTAAAACTTGAGATCTTAAAACCATATAGCCATGATTAATTCAAAGAGATTAAAAGAAACTAATAGAGCGGAAGCTTATACCTGAATCCATAGATGAATCTTGATTTGGGTTTTGGATCTTCTAACCTTAGGGTTTTCTCTCTTGGCCGAATTTCTCTCTCAAGATGGAGGTGAAGAGAATTAGAGAAGTAACCCTAGATTAGGGACCATAACCCCTTATTTATAGGTGTTGTACTTTTATAATTTGGCCCCTCAACAAATTACAATTACAACCTGGTATATGCACATATATCCCCATGACTTATTTAAATACCCATTAACCCAACTTAATTGATCACTTTAGTGGGTTATCCTGAAACGATAGCAATACACATTGATTAATCATATGTGCCCACAATTAGATTTATTAGATTAAATCCAACAAAATCAACCACTCGTCGTGAGAGAACGGTTGATTTTGTTGACATGCAATTTCTGCGATACACAGGACTACTAGTCCCATGTAATTTAAAGCCTTAATTAAGCGGCCAAATTATACGAGACTAGTAGTCCCGTCCATTTTTCATTTTCTTGGCATGGCTAATGATGGATTAGCAGGCCCTAATTATATGGACTAGTAGTCCTGTGTAATTAAAAAAACTCCTTCAGCAAAATCGACCGTTTTCTGCCCGCGAGGACTAAAAACGGTCGGTTTTGCTCATTTTTAAGTGAGAAGGTCGTTTTTGTTGATTAAATTCTCAAAATGGTTGATTTCAAAAATTTCTCCTATTGGCTACCTAGTCTTGGTCCTTAACAAAATTTTGATCTAACGAGCTTCTAGAATTCAATTTTGATCTTTTTCATAGTTGGGTTTAAAGTGACATTGTTGTTGAACTATAGGTTTTACCCTTGGCTTGATTTTAAAAGAGTGTACTGCAACACTTTCATGGAGGCCGGACATATCTTCATATGTCCAAGCAAAACCATCTCCGTATTCTTGAAGCAAAGCAAACCAGGTATTGTCGTTTATGAGGAGGTAGGATAGCATCAATGAAAATTAATTTCTTAATGTTTCCATTACCGAGATCTATTTGCTCAACTTTATCATCAGTTAGCGGTTCCTGTTGTTCAAAATGTGCTTCCTGTTGACCGTCTAGTTGATGGGCTAAGCTGGTACTTCTGCTTTATCTTCAAGTGTCTCAAGGCCTTCTTCCACACCAACTTTGAGCATAGTTGTACTGGTTTCAAACACCTTCAAACTTGTCTTCATCCAATTCAATTGAGACCATGTTTATGGTTAATCTCTTAAAGAGTACTTCTATGCTAACATCTGAAGGCCACATGAAGGTTTCAGAAGAGTGGGAAGCCAGCATGCCGTCCAAATCATCTTAAGAGCCATCCTCTCTCATGATAGGATTCTAGATGAGTCATTTAGGCATATTTCCTATCTAACACCCTGCATCCGAAATGTTTTCGACCCATTAAGGCTTAACAGCCAACCCCTTTACATGATAGGATTATCGGTGAGTCCTTTAGGCATGTTACATATCAAACATCTCGCATCCGAAATGCTTTGGACTTATTAAGGCTTAACAGCCAACCTCTTTACATGATAGAATTTCACTTGTAAATCTTACTTGATTTTTGAACCAATCATCTTGTCATTAGTAGCGTAAGCTTTGAACTAATAACTTTATAAAATGGTAAGTGTTTGTAAGACTCACCAAACTTTGCAAATCTTACTTGACTTTTAAACCAGTTATCTTTATTATTAGTAGCGTAAGCTTTAAACTAATAATTGGATGAACATGGTAAGTATTTATAAGACTCACAAAACTTTGAGACCCATTGCAGCAGACGTCCTTTCGACTATGTCATTTTTCAGACCTTTAGTCAAAGGATCAGCCACATTCTCTAAAGACCGAACGTCAATCACCGAGATGACTCCTTGGCAAATGAGTTCTTTCAAATAGCCATGCTTCAGAAGAATGGTCCGCTTCTTTCCATTGAACAACAAGTTCGCTGCCACATCACCCATTGCCTGATTATCATAATAGATTGTAATTGCGCCTTACAATTCTGTCAATGGAAGATCTTGGAGAATACAATTGAGCCACTCAGTTTCATCTCCTGCAGCACAGAGTACGAAGAACTCAGATTCCGTCGATGACTGTGCAATCATAGTTTGCTTCTTAGATTTTCACGAGATGGCAGCTCCGCCCATGGTGAAGACAAAACCTCCAATAGACCTGCACTTATCTAGTTCTGAGCACCAGCTCGCATCTGAATAGCTTTTGATTAAAGACGGATATCCAGTGTAGAATAGGCTCAGACCTGTAGTTCCTTTTAAGTATCTCATCAATCTCTGGACAGCATCCCAGTGAAGCTTTCCAGGATTACTTGTGAACCTACTAAGCATTCCTGCAGCGAATGCTATATTTGGCCTTGTGAAGCTCATCACGTACATCTGACTTCCAATTATCTTTGAGTACCTTAGCTGTTCTACTGGTCTTCTAGTGTTCGGTCGAATCTTCTTGTTGTAATTATATGGTACTGACAGTTCTGGCAAGTCGTAGTAGCCAATACTTCCTTAGCATGCTCTCGACATAATGAGATTGGGACAATCCAATACCCTCTTCAGAGTATATGATTTTGATTCCGAGAATCACGTCCGCAGTTCTAAGGTCCTTCATACTGAACTGAGCTGATAGAAATTTCTTGATAGATGTTACTATCTCCAAATCACTCCTGACGATGAGCATATCATCCACATAGAGGCAGATAACCACCATCTTCCCTTCAGCGATCTTGATGTATAGGCACTTGTCAGATTCACTGACTTGATACCCATTGCTACGAACAACCCCATCGAACTTCTTATGCCAGAGTTTCGGTGGCTGCTTAAGTCCATATAGAGACTTAATAAGTTTACAAACTTTACCACCTGGAGCATCAAGTCCTTCCTGTTTCTCCATGTAGATCTCTTCTGTGAGGTCTCCATTGAGAAGGGCAATCTTCACATCCATATGATATATGACGAATCTTTTTATCGCCACCCATGTAATAAGCACTCTGATGGTAGTGATCCTGCAAACTGGTGTATAAATGTCAAAGAAATCTATTCCTTCTCTCTAAGAGAATCCTTTCGCCACCAGTCTTGCTTTGTACTTCTAATAGTACCATCAGGATGAAGCTTCTTCTTGGAGATCCACTTGCAACTGATAGACCTTGCATCTTCAGGTAACAAAAAGAAGAACCATAATCTGAAGAACCTGAATATTCAAAAGAAAGATTTCAAGAAGAGCGGCAAATGCTTCAATTGTGGGAAGCAATGTTATTTTGCCAAAGACTGCAAAGCACCAAAGAAGGGAATAATATACAATGTTAATCAACTTGACAATTGTGTGGCTATGCTCCTTCAGGTGACAACTCCCAGCAAAGTCTCTGGTTAGTGGTTAGATGCAGGTGCTACCTATCATGTCTACTCCAACAGAGATTTGTTCTCTTCCTATATTACTGCCAAAGAGAACGTATCAATGGCTAATTGTTCTGTGGTTCCTATTTTTAGAACTGGGACTGTGGTGCTGACTCTTTCTTCAGGAAAGACTCTCACATTGAAGGATGTGAAATATGTTCCCTCAATTACCAAAAACTTAGTCTTTGGAAGCTTGTTGTGTGATGAAGGTATGAGGCTGGATTTCCAAGGAGTAAATGTTGTGTTATCTTTTAAGAAAATGTATTTTAGCAATGCATATCATACTGATGGCATGTATAAGATCAGTACTATTGTACCCAACTCAGTTATAAATGAAGCATCCTCTTCTGCTTACTCCTCTGTATTATGGCACAATAGGATAGGACATGTAAATTATAGAAAGCTGTCTAGCATGGAAAAGTTAGGATTACTTTCGAAATGTAGGGGTAACAAACCTGATAAGTGTGAAGTCTGTATGTAAGCAAAGCTGACAAGGAAGCTATTTCCAAGTGTCACAAGGAGCACCAACCTATTGGATCTGATTCACTAAGATACTTGTGATTTCAAGAGCTTCGTCACTCGAGGCGGCATGAAGTACTTCATCACCTTCATTGATGACCACTCTCGCTTCTGCCACGTCTACCTGCTGAAATCTAAAGATGAAGCCTTCAGTAAGTTTGTCGAATTTCAGACTCGAGTGGAGAAGCAGCTTGGACTTTAGGTGAAAAGACCCAGAGTGACAGAGGAGGAGAGTATCGATCTAAGGAGTCGGAGGCATACTTCAAGGAGCATGGAATCATTGTTGAAACTACTGCTCCGTATTCTCCGTAATCTAATGGAATTACAGAAAGAAAGAATCACATATTGATCGAGATGGTGAATTCGATGCTAATCACATCCAGTCTACCTACATGCTATTAGGGAGAGGCTTTGCTAATGGCAAACTGGATTCTGAACAGAGTACCCTATTCCAAAACTGATAGAACTCCTCATCAGTTATTGTTGGGATATCCAGATCCTTTGGATAGTCTCAAAGTGTGGGGGTGTCTCGTATATGTTTGAGTTCTAGATATCAGAAGGCCTAAGCTCGGACCAAAGGCAAACATATGTGTGTTTCTTGGCTTTGCTGAAGATAGTGATGCTTGCAGGTTCCTTGATCTTGGAACCAACTCCATCATTGAAGCTCGAGATGCAGAATTCTTTAAGGATAATTTTATCAAAGATAAATGATTATTGCTCAAAGATATAGCAGAGAATGCTAGTACGTCAAATGCACCAGAGGAGCTAGTTTCACGAGAAACTAAAAGTGTCAGTGATGAAGGAGTTACTGAACCATATTCCAAGCGTGTCAGGAGACAGAAAGATTTTGGAGATGATTTCATCACTATAATGTGGAATGTTATCCACAAACTTTCTAAGAAGCAATGCAGTCAACAGACGCTCTCCTGTGGAAAGAAACTATAGATGATGAGATGGATTCATTAATCCAAAATTACACGTGGGAGCTGGCGGATGTATTTGAAGGTACAAGGCCTATCAGTTGTAAGTGGATCTTCAAGAAGAAGCTTCATCCTGATGGTACTATTGAGAAGTACAAAACAAGACTGGTGGCGAAAGGATTCTCTTAGAGAGAATGAATATATATTTTTGATATCTATGCACCAGTTTGTAGGATAACTATCATCAGAGTGCTTATCGCATGGATAACGATAAAAAGGTTCGTCATACATCAGATGGATTTGAAGACTGCCTTTCTCAATAGAGACCTCACATAAGAGATCTACATGGAGAAACCAGAAGGACATGATGTTCCAGCTGGTAAAGTTTGTAAATTTATTAAGTCTCTATATGGCCTTAAGCATGCACCAAAATGAAAACACCCTAATGCCACTAGGAAGGAACCCTAGAGGGGGGGTGAATAGAGTTTATGCTAATCTAATCTGATTTATGCCAAATTAAAACTTATTAATAAATATATCCTAACAAGAATGATATATTACAAATATATGTGCAAGGATATACAAGTAACACAAGGATAAGCAAACTACTAAAGTGATAGGGCAATATACACAAAGAGTAATAGACAATGGCGATGTAAGCAATGAGCACAAATATAAATAAACCTTAAATTAAACTCAAACACAATCAAATGATCATGGAGTTCAGGCCTTCCGTCCTACGTCTTTGCTCCCCACTCCCGGAGAGAAATCCACTATCACACTAGGTTTTCAACATTCACCCGAAAACGTTTACACCACACAATATCAGTTTTTAACGTGAACCGATCAACGTTCACAATCTCACAATGTAACTACACAAATCCCACCTCAAGTGTTGGCCTCTCACGTGTCTCCCTCAAGTATTAGGAATTACGATCTATCTCTAGGTATTACCACCTACCCTACTCCTCTTGGGACCGACCACGTCTCTCACCTCTACACTCCTCTTGGTGTATTTGTTCAATACAATGTGACCTCACAAATTAACGCTCTCAATACAAATAAATTGTTCTCTACAATGGATGAGAACACAATGTAAGCTCACACTCTAAGTCACTAACCCACAACCCTAAATATACTATGAATATAAATACAATAAGCTTAATGGTTGTTTGTGAACAAAGGGATGTCAATAAAACAATTGAACTCAATAATAAAATCCAGCTTATGGAAATTAGAATTAAAATAATAAAATAGCTAGAATTGAGTTTAAGGAAACTTCTTTATAGATAACAAGAGAGAGGGAGAAGAGTGGATGCTCAAACACCAAAGGATGATCTCCTCTTTGCTCTTGTGAAAATTGCTTCACAAACTAAACTTGAAACAAACACTAAAACAAACTTAAACACCCTTTAAATTTGTTTAAAAACTTTCTTAGATTTTCTCAGAATGTTAGAGGTCAAGGGGTATATATAGGCTCATGAAACAACCCAAAAACCAAGAGAAAACATCACAAAAAGATAAAATAATGGAAACTAAAAATTCTAAAAAAACTAGCCGTTATGATGCTGTCAGTTGACTGATACTATTCATCAGTCAACTGATGAATCAGTCGACTGATGAGCTGACCATTACAGGCCAGCAATACATTATCAGTTGACTGATGAACTCGTCAGTCGACCAATGACCTCATCAGTCGACTGGTCAGTCGACCGAAACAAAACAAAAACTTTTTGTTATTCCAGGCATTTTTTTCAGTCGACTGAACACATTCATCAGTCGACTGATAACACTATATCAGCCTGATTTGAATAATAAAACTGATTTTTGAAGTGCCTTTAAAAATAGCAAATAAATTCAAAAAAATGTAAAACTTTAGGAGATCATTGTAAACATGTAAATGAACATGTTACAAAAATAATTTTTGGAATTGCACTTCTCAATAGTGAAAACTCATCATTTTTTAAATATGTCCAAAAACATGAAAACTAAACATACATGTTTTTATCATTTGACATAAACACAATATTAAAACTTTTGTAAAATGATTTTATAGACTTAATGAATTGATATAAAATATTTTTATGAAGTACATAAACAAATAATTCAATATTTTCACAAATTCATTTATGTATAAACTTGAAAACTATAAAACCAAAACA
>BQKN01063764.1:317000-328188 GCA_022839385.1 Asparagus kiusianus | reverse complement strand
TGGTGAAACAATCCCTCCGGCTATTATCTCCCTTGGTGGAATAATACCCGTTATGCTGCGTAGATATACCCGGATCGAGATCACGCGGTGGTCCACGGCAAACAACCCTGGCGCAGGCAAAGAACCCACACAAAGCGAGTGACCGCAAAACAGGAGCTCGCGATTCGTTCGACAAACAAGGAAACAAATTGTAATCTTTCTTTTTTGTATTTTGATTTTTCATTGTAACCGGCTCTTATAAAAAGACCGGATCTTTGTAACGCATAAAGTTGTTAACCGAGATAGCAATGACATCAATGAAGAAAGACCCGATTTTTACCGCGAACAATCACCTTCTCGATGTACGTCAGAAATGACTCCACAAACTAGTTACCCTGTGAGGTCGCTACTATCAACTCAGACCCATTGGATGCTCACAAGCTGACTGTTTTAGCAAAACAGTCCATACTAATATAAAACATGGTAGGAAGATAGCCAATCTATACCGAGAATGACGTCAAACATCGACATCCACAAAACGATTAGATCTATGATAAACTCGAACTCATCTAGACTGATGACACATCTCCTATGGACACTCCCTAATAGGGACACCTCCCCTAAAGGAGTAGAAAAGGATAACGGTACATCTAAAGGATATGCAACTAGCTGGAACCCATCCATGAATGTATTAGAGATAAAGAATGAGAAGCTCCTGAATCGAACAAGATCCGAGCTGGAAATGAATAATCACTAAGAAAGTTCCGCTCGTACCATGATCACGCGGTACAATTGCATAAACTTTGTCGGTGGTTGACGACAGTTGTGCTAGTGGCGGTAGAATTTATGGGACTATCTATCCCTCAGGAATTTCCTGGATAGCACGAATCTGGCCTGTTGGTCCCTCTATCCTCGAAATGATAGGTGGTGCCTCGATCTTCTGCTACTGGCCGTAATCGTGGCCCTGCGACTGCTCACCCTGAATACTAATCTGCTGGTGGTGATGAAAATCCTTACCCCATTGCTGGGTTCCTCCCGGTCTTGTAAAAGGTTTATTGTCCTTGCCCTGGTCTCCGGACGATCCTGCTTCCAAAATTAACTCTTAGTACGTCTCCCTGCTCTAATCGGGGTTAGGTCTAGCTGCTTTTCGAAATAGTAGATGAAATCCTTCTATGAAATTGACATTTGCTGCTCCGGCATAACTGGAATCGGTGCTATCCTCCGGCGTCGTCCTTGAAGCTGAATATAACTAATCTCCGCCTATGTACTGAGTCGACGTTAAATAAATCTAAAAGTATTTCCCACATATTTCCTCCATTTATAGGTTGTAACTGAATCCGATGTGCCCTAAAATTTCTGTGCTCCTAACTTCTAATATCTTCCTCAATCTTACCGAGCCAAGCTTCCTATACTGTGACTCTATTAACAGCTGGATGTGGCGATGGTGAGACCTTCGACATTACCTCTTCAATAGGTACGGCTGGTACAACTGGTGGTGGAACTTCATAGAGTAAAATTTGGCTTGTTACTCACTCCTCGAGTGTTGCTAGTCTCTGCCTCTGCAATCGGTGTTACCAAATCGATCAGATACTGTAGAGCCTGTTGCGGTTTGGGCTCTACTTGTCCAGCTCTCCGGGTACAAGCTTTACCTCGACCATGTCCTCGTTCTAATGTTTATAATACCAAGAGGAGAGTTTATTTGACACAGTAAGTGAGATCCCAATCATAAATAACATAACATATACCAATAGGAAAAATCGTATCACTTATCATTCATGCAATTACTTTTCAATCAAAGTAAGATAGTTGTCACAAAAAAAAATTTATAAATTTTTGAATATACGTATATAACATCCTCACTCATTCTAGGAATTCCTAACGAACTCTATACATGATTCTTAGGAAACTCTATCCTAGCTCCACGACTTGACACAGGAATGATCCTAGGATGCTGGAACAAGAGCTCTGATACCAACTGTGACGCCCCTGGATTCACACAAGGCTGCAGTTCAAGGTAAAACCAGAGATGTCAAATTTGCCATGCACCCACACTATGCATAAACACGTTTCACCAATCACAACAATATCCTCTAGTGGAACTAAATAGAAGTGCAGGTACAAAACAGGCAAAATAAAGGGAATAAATATAATAGACATGATATAGAAGAGATATCTCATAAATAAAAAGAATCATTTCTTAACTATAATACATCTGATATCTGAATAGTAAAAATGTCTCAACATGAATCAACTAAAAATCGTACTAAGGCACACTACCTTTACAATATGAAAATGAAACTCTAATGTCTAGATAAAACTCAAAAGTACAGTGGAGTCTCTACAAGTAAAAATAAGCGACGGCGACTATGTCAGAATTTCGTCACCCTACGGCTCTCCGAAACTTCGAACTATCTGAAAAGTAATTTAAAAGAAAAAGAACAATAACAAGAGCATCAGAGCGCTACAGTAAGATTACCTCCATCTGCCCCTAGTGGAAGGGCTGCTAGATGGAGTGAATGCTCTATCTATTAAGCATAGTCTACCTAGATTCATTTTTCCAAATCTCCAGTTAAACATTATATATGTGCAGCAGTTTTTCTACAGGATATGTTGTTAGTAAAAAAACATATCTTTCTCTATACCAGCTCTTTTTAATAATGGTTTTCTGTTTTAGAAACTAGATACATATATCTTTTATTTGGAACTGGTTTGGTAAATTTAGAGTTTATTTGCTATCTCAGAATCTCATTTAAAGATTATATAAGGGATGCCGTTTTCTGCAGAAAAAAATATATTTAGTACATCTCTTAAATTTCTCATATATAAACGAAATTATGAATAACCCTAATGATCATGATCATAATACTATCATAAACAACAAGAAAATATTACTAATCTAGCATTGGTTTAAGTTTTAACATAAAAAATCTAATTTTTAACATCACAAGTTAAAATTTAAACATGAAAACACATATTAAACATCTAAAGTAGTTATTTAACTATGGGGATGGGTTTGGATGAAGATAATCTTGCCTCAAACATCGTTCTAAGCCTTTGAAATAAACATCAACCAATCCACGAGCACAAACAACTCATTCTCTCTTGTCATACGTCGAAGATCTCGCCCTCGTGTCGGTATTGTGCTTCACAAAGCTCTCAAAATTCATAAGAAAAAAATCTAGGGTTTTAAGGGGAGAGGATAGCTGCTAGGGTTCATAGATATGATAAAAGAGAGGAATTTTCATGAAAAACACAGGTATTTATAGAGGCCAACCCGAAACAAACATATTTGACCCGAACTAGGAAACCTAGTCTGACTAGGAAAACAACCTTCGGTATTTTGACCCTAACTTTCACGCCCGACCTCAGAATGAGGTAATATAAGATTTGTTGGAAAGATATTGAAGAGACCTACAACCTTGGTCTTTTAAGTTTTTCCAGATTCTAATTATTTCAGTGTGTAAAATGCATATACTTTTAACTTGTTGTTTTTTCCAGATTCAGGCCCATGCACGTGTGCATGATATCACTTCTATATTCACATATATACATTGAATTGATATCAAATCAATTCCTAGTATACTAAAATATTAATAAATATCATTTATCATAATGTAACACATTTATTATTATTTATTATAAAATATTTAAATTTTTGGGGTTTTATAGTTACTGCATGCAGCAGTTACAACAGCATTTAGAGCAATTTAATACATTGATTTACAATCTTAATTACCATTGAGAATTGTAACAATCACATTAATTGCAATTGACTCTTGAGCTGATCTTAGAGGCCTATAAATAGCGCAATTGGGCAGCTCTTGAGGTACACACGTGAGCTTGGAAAACGAACATCGGATCGACGTTATTGCTGCTGTTGTGCTGCTGCTGCAGGAACTGTGCCCGCAGGAACTTGCCTTGAAACCAAAATGTTTTGAACCGAAAGGATCTGAGATCGAGGAGATCTTTGTCTTGACCGGAAGGTCGTATAGATCAAGGAGATCTTGACAGTACTGGGTTGGTGCATACCAGAGTACTATACTGCTGTTCCTGGAAGCAGTTTGACATTGGGATCCTTGCACGGGAGTAGGCTAAATATTGATTTAAACACAACGTTTCTCAAACGCACAGCAGTGGACTAAAAAATTTAAAATTACAGCACATCATAATTTCTCAGTTTTATTCCAGATTTAACCACAATTTCCAACAATATATTCAGGGCTTACTTAAATGCATAGTATGTTTTAATCTATCGCGGCAAAGGTTGTAAACATGAATTTGGATCCTCTCCGTGGCCAACAAAGTAGTGGAGGGTCCACTACTTAATCACAATCCTTGATTATTTAGTGTGTAGTTATGATTTTTTTTCTTGGAGTATAAATTAGAAATGAGTACAATACATGGAGGTGTGATGAGTGTTAGATTTGGAATGTATCAAAATCACCTACTTAATAATCAACAATTAGAATTAAAGTAATGGTCTCTCTACTATTTTTTTTATCGGAGAGGATCGAAATTCTATAAACATTGCTAACTGTCATGCATGCATGGAATGCAAAAAGAGCTTAAGTGACGTTAGGATTGCGGCAGATATTATTTATATTGTAAATATATATTGAATAATTAAATTTCATAGCGTTGGTTCATCTTTCTCAGCAAGTTATTTTAAAGAAAAACATACTAAAGTTTTTATAGGAATAAACTTCATTTAGAAGCGAATGACGGTGTGCAAGGATAAATAATGAGGATAACTTGACCGAGATGAAGATAATTGAAGAGCATAGTGTATCATTGCTCAAGAAATACATAACTTGAAGAGATATATTTTCCTACTATGATTATTGTAGCTGAAAGCAGTAAAATCGAGAGTCCAACAAAGAGAGGGTCGATAGAGATTAAGAAGCAAATTACGAAAATGAAGATTGAACCAAACTGTTAGAGAAATTAAATTTAATGGAATTTAGAATGCTTCTATAATTAGTAAACCAAATTGTCAGATGCTTTAAATTTATTGTAATTTTATTGTATTTATTTGGTACCTATGGGATTGTTGTGTTGGGGATTAAATAATTGCCAATATAGTAATCAAACCTATTTGCAAGGGGCTGTCCCTTGAACTTAATGATTTTTATTTTCATATATGTTAATTAGTGACTTTTCTGTATGCTATTAATTTCTAAATATTGTTACTTTATATAAATAGCCTAATATTATTTTTGTTTCAATTATCCACAAAAGTTATAAAGCAATGAAAATAATATATACATTAAATAACTATGTTCGTAAATATATTAGTTTTCGTTATTATTTTTGTAATTTGTGTTACAATATCTGATGAGGAAACTTTACTTAATTGCTCAACCGGAAAGCTTGTACAAACACATTAAGATGAGATATTAAGTATTACATCTTACGCATAGAAAGGAACTACGCTTTTCTGGTAAAGATGAGTGACAAAATATTTAAAGAGTACTAATGTGAATCAAATTACGGTCTTCCTTATTTTTGGAGTTGGGAATAGTAGAGTGGCACTACAGGCACATCCTTAACCACACCTTGGGGCACACCCCCTTTCTCAGCTACAGTGCACGGGGCTCACTTTAGATTTTTAAAAAAAATCTAAAGTGGGCCCCGTGCACTGTAGCTGAGAGAGGGGATGTGCCCCAAGGTGTGGTTGTGGGTGTGCCTGTAGTGTTTTCCATATGGTTGACTACGTACAACCACATTTGGTAATAGTAACAGGCTGAAGTAGGACTTTATTTATCTCCAAAGAAAAACTTTATTCTTCCTTTAATTTATTAATTATCTAATATTTAGGGTTTCTCAATGGATCTTTCTATAGAAGTGTTGCCAGGTGTAGATTCACACCAGAAAACTACCTACACTGAATTCAAAGGATAATGTGCTCATATAGTTCTATATATTCTGTTTCATACGTTCATACATACTATACATTCATTCAACCACAGCCTTAGATTTTGTTTTTTTAGTTGACATGCTACAAAAATAATAAAACACACACAACATATATACAAAACTACCTACACTTACGACCTACATATACATAGGAAAATGAGTACACGTGCAACGCACATGCCCCATTTATATAGATTCAAGATGCACCCACAAAGACACCTACCCTTGAAGACTTCAAAATGCTAAATTAACTACAGATTCAAGAAATAAACCATTCTACTCATTACTTTTGGAAGGTAAAACTATCCTAGATTTACAAGTTACCTACTGATTAGAAAATTTTAGCCGCCCAATACTTAGGAGGAGAAGAATTAAGACAATATTGTTGAAGAAACTGTAATTGGTTTTAGCCAAGTTAGTACATTTTTAAATTTGGATGATAGTTCACCAATAAACTCTATTTAAAATCAAAGAAAGAAACTTGATGAGGAGAAAAAAAAAAAAAGGAACATTACATGATCTTTGTTAACAAGCTGTTAAGACCAACATTACCAGGTCATTGTTGATAATTAACTTCATAGAAACTCTCGTTAACGACCAACAAGGCGCCGTTCATTCGATAAATCTTTGTGTAAAACAAATCACTATCTCCACCTTTTTTTTCTGACAGATTTTAGTTAGGTACGTCTATCTACATCCAAACCCTACATAATTCAAGAAGAACCGAAATCCAATAGCAATATCGACGAGCTTGTCTTAGGCAACGGGAGTTTGTACTTATCCTCAGATCAGAGAGAATCCATGAAAGGGTTCACCTTGTTTTACAAGCGCAAAAAAAACACAAAACAACACAGGAAACAAATATATATAGATTATATTCAAATTTTAATCTTGTTTTAGAAACAATAACATCTGCTTTCAAAAATCTCTCTCGAGAACCCTAACTATTAACAAATATCCAGCTTCAGGCATATCTCACAACAGGTTCCTGTCCGCTTTATCGACATTACTTTCAAATACACCTGCATATTATAAATTAGAAACTTCACAAAGATATTTTGTCGCCGCTTAAAATTGGCAGCTATAAATACAACAGCAACAGGAGCCACTGCATTCTTGTAGCTCATAATGTTACATGCATCCGTTCCTCAGCTTTTCATCAGTATCATGCTAATCTCTGAAATACATCATCACCTGATAAATTAGGAAATCGCTACCAGCAAGGAAGCACTAACTTCTTATTGCTTGTATATTACACGCATCAGTTCCTTCTGCTCAAAAACATAATTATCGATATCTTCTCTTTTTCACTCTTGATTCTCAACACCAATAATCAAATGATTTATTCCCTGCAAGAAATGCTCCTTCCAGTCTCCTAGAGATGCAAATGGCAACAAACCAGATAATGCAGGATAAACAACAGAGAGCACCAAATTGAACATAATACGCCTGAGCCAATACGGTACTATCCTTCCCACTGCCTTAGTCTGACACATGGTAATTGGACCATAAAGAAGCTGATACAAAACCGAAGGGAATATATTGGCAAAGAAATGAAGCAAGCAGAAAGCCTCCCAGTACAAAAGCCAGTGTAACCCACTCCCACCCAGTGTGTCCACACACAATTTTCCAGCAATGCCACAGATAAATCCCAACAGGAGAATGAAGGTGACGGGCATAGTTGTCGGTGTAGACATAGCTGACCGCTGGAAAACAGAATAAGCAATGACCACAATCATCGCCAAACCAAAGAACATTCGTGTGAAAGCTACAACATGGCACCTCAAAATAAGCCAGCCTGAACTGAATGATGCCATTTGCTTCGGAACCCACCAGGACTTCGACTCCTAAAGAGGAAAATTATTGAATTATCAGTAGCAAGAACTTCTGCAGATGCATAAGACTAGGGTAAATTTCACAAAACCCCCTGAACTTTGGGGGTTTGCACACAAACCCCCTAAGCTTTTTTTCTCTCACATAACCCACTTGAACTTTGGCGTGTCTCACAAAACTCTCCTGAACTTTAAGCTTTTCTAACCAGACTCCCGTAATTTGCAAGTAACTAAAATTTCCTTGAGAGAAAAAAAATTCTCAATTGAGGGGAGGTGGGTGTGTTACCTCTAAACTAAGATATGAGCGGAGGTAGTATGCTACCTCTAACTAAAAAAAAAAAGAATCTAAATTTGTGGTTTTTTTCTCTATAAGATATTTAGTTATTGGTCAACTACAGGTGAGTGTCAAGTATGAAAGGTTTAAAGTTCAGTTTGAGAGACAACCCACAGTTCAGGGGTTTATGTGCAAAACCCCAACATTCAGGGGTTTTGTGAGATTAACCCCATAAGAATACAATAACAACATAAATAAATGGCTAGTGGTTGAGACAATACTAACCTTGGGAATGACCGAGCATGATGATGTTACCTCTGTGATACGCTGGTATGAATAGATATATGTCCCATAACCTAGACAACAGGACATGATGATTAAACCAGCAACCATAAGATCTATACACCTCCTCAGCAAATCTGCATGTCTAGTATCGAGCATTTGATTTCTAAGTTTCTCTCCTTTGAAAGAAGCCTTTGAAATACCCATAGAGATCTTTATCTTCTCTAGCACATTTGCATGGGAGCTTACAGCCAGCTGTGATTCTTTTAATTGTATCTTTCTCCTAATCAGACCTATCTCATATGTCTTCAGGTCATTAGAGCGAGTCTGCTCCACAACAGATTTCTCAAAGGTATTCAAGATAGATTGATTAAATCTGGGATGACCAAAACGATGAGAAGCACAGGCTAGCTCATGATTCACTTGTCCATGAAGAACAATCTGATTGGTCATGGTGGTCATTTGTGGAATGTCTTCAAACTTCTCAACATCAGAAGGAGAGTCGCAGTTACCTTGTGCATCTTGACAGCTGCTACTATCTAGGAAAGAATTGCAATTATTATTTCCTTCTCCAACAATAGATGGCGCTTCAACTAATCTATTTCCATGTTTGTCAAGTGGAACTTGGTATGATCTTTTTCTGCGTCCAGCAACAGCAACAGATGCTTCAGTAATTAACTGCAACGTTCCCAGCGTGCTGGTAAATGATTTCTCAAAGTTCATCAGGAAGCAGTCAAACCTGTTTCCATATATCTGATCAAACAAGACAAAAGAAAATTTTGTAATATTGAAATTTTAAAGAGAAAACAGGCAGACCATAGAGGAAAAAAGAAGACTTACATTTGCTACCGATTCTTTTACTGCCGATGTGCAGATCTGCATCACGTAATACAATCAGCTTAAAACAATTTAAATACTCTCAGACTAGTATTGCCATTTATATGGAAAACATATATGAATTCTGATATAATATACCAGGGAAAGACGATCTAGGGGAATCTGATTTTTTGATCCATTAGTTCTACTCAATATCTGAAATCATGAAAAGATCACCATAAGCATTTTTCAAACAAAGTAATAAATGAAAATGAAGTGCATAAATAATTTTGACACGTTATATGTGTCCCTATCATCCTGGAAAGAGGTCGGACACAAGATCACTATCATTCCATTCTGCCTCTTATACAGCTAGTTGGAGCTCAATATTCTGCAATAGAAACACGACAAAAACAAAAGTACGAGAAGCAGCAGAAGAAACCGAAAAAAATCTTATATTTAACTCCTAGCTAATGAATTTACGTCGAGTGATGATTAATGGGTTCGTTTGGAATAATTGACAGTCACCTCTCCAACAGTGTATACGTGCCAGATCACAAAGCCATCTCTTTTACGACAAAACAAGAGCAACATAAGTAGTCGTGTGCATGGCATGTGCAAATGTTTGGACTAACACCAAGAACAGGCCTTTTAATTCTTCAAAGGTGAGTCGGCAGGTAGGAAGACCTAACTTAGGCACCTCAATAATTTTACTGCAAATATATATATATATATATATATATATATATATATATATATATATAAAATATATATGGAAAACACGCTTCCAACAAGGTATAGAAGGAGGAATCATCACATAGAATGATTTAGTACACTATAGGCTAACAGTTAAAGTTTTAAAATGTTTTTGCTCCAATGTCTATTTAAAAAAAACACAAATTTAAATGAACTACACATCCCAATTTGGTAATTCATTCCAATTCAAGTTATTAGCTCGTCTGTTACCTCTATTTGGCTGGTGTGCATGTGTGACCGTAGTCCACGTAGTGTATAGCTCTTCTTCTTTTTCCCTCTATTTTTGCCTTTTCCCTTTTCTTTTGGTGATCGTGGTTTTCAATGAGCTGGCTCATGGATTCCTAATTTACTATAAAAAGTTTACCGCCTATATTCCCTTTTGTTCTATATGTCAGCTACAGCCTATAGCATATGAAGGATGTTGGGACTTGAAACAAACACCAAAGCTATACAATGTTTGCACTTGCTATGAATAAAAGTGTCCTGAATTACCTATGGAGTCTTCTGCAATTCTTCATAATTAAATACCTTAGATGAACATGAACAATTTATTCTTGACACTATTGATGCTATTATAGATCTACAATAAAAAAGAATACAATTAACTAAATATCTTGAGATAACTAAAAAGAAAAAACAACTCCAAGCATTACACTTCTTTACAAAATAACAAAGTAAAATTTGAGCTCCAAATCTTAAGCAAGAAATATAAATCTTAATATCTCAACCTATACACACACACACAGAATATTCCAAGAAATCAATCAACATTGTAGATAAATATATTAAACAAAAATGGAAATGTACTATTACACTTAGAATTTAGTCCAATTTTATGGTTAACCGTAATGTGCTGGTAGGTACGGGAGTAGATCTTAACTACATTAGAGAAGGTCTTATTCCCTCCCAATACTTTGAAAAAATAACTCATGTGGTTAGCTCTACAAATGGTCAAAATCTCATAGTTGAATATAAATGTTCATGTTTGCAATCAAGGCCTATGTTTAAAAACGTCATTTATTCTAGTTAAAGTCTTAAGACTAGGTCTTATTCTTGGTACCCCCTTTATCAATTTTCTTAAACATTTTTTTGTTGATGACGATGGTCTTCATTTTTATACAAATGGGTTTAAATATAATATTAACTTTAAAAATACACCTGAAGAAGCATATCTCGATCAATTGATTTCTGCCTTATCTTATACAGAAAATTTTCTTCTAGATATTTCTGAAGAAATCAAATTAGAGAAAATTGAGAAACATATTAGTGAGAAACAATTATTGAAAATTTAAAGATATTTCATGAAAAACTATATATATATATATATATATAT
>BQKN01063764.1:290938-316600 GCA_022839385.1 Asparagus kiusianus | reverse complement strand
CATCCTCTCTCTCTCTATATATATATATATATATATATATATATATAGTACCTTGCATTTTTTTGTCATTATGTCAAAAGTACCTTGCACTCCTATTCCTTCTATATCAGTGTTTTTTAACAGAAGAAATACAAATCTCTTGCACCGCAAAGAAAACATGAAACCCATCCAACTCCTGTGATCTGGTTGATACATAGATATAGGTTCCTCTTACATTATGTACGGATGAAAAGGGCTTTGGGTATATCCGACCTGTTCCTAACCCATATCTGAATGGGACGCAAATTTGGACATTAAACCAAGCACATATAAGGGTACAGTTTGGTTCAAAAAATGGGGTGCAAATATGAATATCTAGACATTAAATAGAAGTGGAAAAGAATCCAGCTCAAGACTTTTTAAATTACCAGTATCAGAAATGACAATGGGGTCAACACTCTGAGCATGAGAGCATGAAGAGCATGGAACATCTGGTTACAGCCATCCCATCAAAAAATTTCCAAATTTGTCGCTAGGGATAGGAATTAAGCTGCACTTCTTCTCTATCATCTCATCTTCACCCCCTCCACAGAAACAATGTTCACCTTCTTGTCCGCACAACTAGGTATTCTCGTCCGACCCCTTTCTCCACCTACCCTCTCTCTGTTTGACTGTTTATGTTTAGATTTATATGTTGATTGTTAATGGCATGCGTTCGTCTTTTGATTTTCTTTTTTGTGTGGGGCAAGGATGAGGGTTGATTGGCTGTTGTATGATGTTCTACTAAGCGTGTAAGTTATTTGTGGATAATGTAAAAATGATTTTTTATTACTTCCAGGCCTCTCAATTTCAAGAGTTTTGGGAACAGCAACTATTATACTAGTAGACTTTTCTCAAGCAACAAAAGAAAATTCTGTAAAACCCTCTTGAATGTAGTCTTTTGCAAACTCTTAGAAAACATGAAGCTAAAATACTAATAACACTAATCATTACCCAAACTATATACATCTTAACAACATTAAAAAATGATATTACATTAAGGAAGGTGTTCAAAAAGCTACAGATCAAAAAGGCATGTTACCAGTCTTCATCTATGAAAGTATCAATTAATTGTTCTTTTATTTGAACCATATCCATATTTGTTCCCCCAAAATTGATCCATCCCATTTCCAGTTATATGGGTTACACACGAATTTCTTCGTCAATATTCCAATTCATAAATAGTAAACGGATACGAATAGGGTAAAGTCAGTCACTTTGCCCCCTGCTTAGTGCATTACCATGTTGCGATTTGAGGCAGTCTCATAAAAAAAGGTGCCAACTTGTCGAATCAAGAGACTCTAACGTCTCCATCTTGTTGAGGTTTACGCTAAAAGATACCAGCTTGTAGGATGAAAACGGAAAAATTAAGCAGCTCAAGCATTCTCATGCCCAAAAATCCCAAATTTGCAACCAAAAGAACTCAGTCCGCAAAGTTAAAACCAAGAATCAAACTTCACCTGGGCAACGATAGCTGCAAATGACATCCCAAGAGGCAGCCCGAGATCGTGAGCACCATCATCACGAGGGTCCCACTGCTTGACACGTTCCCTACTGTACTGCTGCCACGAAGAGCTAGAGGAAGAAGAGGAAGCAAATTTGTGCCCTAGCTTGGGTTTGGAAACAATTATCCCTCGCTTCCTCTTCTTCTTCTTGACGAAGTGGGGGCTTGGATCAATGCCGGTGCTCTGAGCGTCCTCGGCCTCTTCGATCTCTTGGGGAATTTTGGAGGAGGAGGAGGAGGAGCAGGGTTTGAGGGAAAAGGCTCTTGACTCCATGAGGGAGAGAAGCTTTGATTGCTTTTTGGGTCAAACAATCAGAAAGAATAAAAAGGGGTGCTGGTAGTCAATTTTCCAAGAAAAGGGATTCGCTCCCCAGTCCCCCGAATAATTTGAAAAGACGCCTTATTAGGTCTGTCACGTGCAACGTAAGGTGACAATTTTGTGATGTAAAAGTCGATATTGGGGACAGCGGTTGCAAGCCTATCACCAACTATTAATGAGGATGGTTAAACTTAATCTATATTAAAAGATTAAATCTAATTTAATTTCCTACGGCTTAGATGGTTGGCAACTTGGCATAAAGGATCGAGTTTTTTTCGTACCGGTAAATAATGTGACACTATGGTCATGTACCGTATATCAAGATCACTGACCACACTTAAAATACTTTATAGTATCTTATACTTACACTTGCGAACGGTTCTTGACTAACGGTTCTCGACTAGAACAAATACGGAGTAAATAATCATGCTTAGGATAAATAATGGGCCAAAAATTCTTACACCTCTAGTATCCGGTGAGAAGATCATGTATAAATTGTAGTGAACTAGTGTGAGAACTTTCCTTAAGACATCACGCTCGATGAATAGCTATGGTATCCTAACATTACATTAGATCACCACATAATTATATTGATATTTTTAACTCTAATGCAGCCATACCTAATTTTTTTAATGTAAAACATATTATCACGTGCCCCCTTTAAGCGAAGACGGTTATCATATAACCCCCCATAACTATTAAAATACTAGGAAACTTCCATTAACTTTATTGGCTATCAGAAAGCGTCCTTTAAGTACGAACCACAATTTTCACTAGGTGACAAAAAATATATACATGTATATCTTCATGCATAATTTTACCCACTCATATGTGAATTACGGTTAACATCATTCATGAGGGGTTTTCTTTAATTTAAAAGGATAATCGCTAAACTTAAAGGAGGAGGTTTCCTAGTAGTCGTCCCAAGTTGAAGAGGGTCTTTTGATATTGAGCTTTATCCCAAGAAATAAAAATCCACTAACGGATCTAAACCCGACCCGAAACTCACAAATCCGGGTCGGGTCGATCACCCTCTAAATCGCCTCCTATTATGACACCTCCAACTAAAATAATCCAGCACCACCAGACGCCCATTGGAGACCGTTTCTCCAACGTCGCGGCGCTTGTCACCCTCACACCCCCCACGGGCCCACCCCAACTTTCCCAATACCTCCAATACCTCCAATACCTCAGCACGCAGTATATAAACATCACTGTTCCCAAAGTCTCCTTCTTTACCCCCACTCTCATGTCCTCATTTAAATCTGATCACTGTTCGATAAAATTCCTCTGAGAGAATCCAACCCGAAACCTCGAAGGAGAGATGGCGAGTTCTCGGCGTCAGCTGAGGGCCATGCTCCGCAAGAACTGGCTCCTCAAGATCCGCCACCCTTTCACCACTCTCGCCGAGGTCTCTACCGGTTTGCTCTCCTTTTTTTTTTTTGGATTTTTTGAGCTTAATTTAGTTGATGTTCGATGTTTTTGAAGATTCTGCTGCCGACGGTTGTGATGCTGATGCTGATCGGGGTTAGGACGCAAGTGGACACGCGGATTCACCCCGTTGAGGCGTATGCTGATTGATTTTGTTGAGTTCGGGGTTTTGATGAAATTTCGCCCTAATTTTGTTTTTTTTGGGCTTTTAGGTATATTCGGAAGGGGATGTTTGTGGAAGTGGAGAAGAGCGATATTTCGCCGAGTTTTGATAGTATTCTGAAGCTGATGTATCAGGAAAAGGAGCATTTGGCGTTCGTGCCGGACACGAACGCGACTAGGTTCATGTTGGATATCTTGTCTCTCAAGTTCCCGCTTCTCAAGGTACTCTGAACAAGTCTATGATGTTGCTTTAAAAATCATGACTTTGAGGGATTTACTGTCGTAGGAGCAATATTATGTTAAGTTCCCACTACTTCTCGTGGTACTTTGTAGTATGCAACGAATGTTTGTGGACAATGTTAGTCATTTATCTCAAAGTTACAGAGGTAGTGAGCTTAGAAATTATTAAATTAAGCAAGGCCATGACTCCACAAGTATGTGAAAAAGGGAAAGAGGTGGCAACTGATGTATCCTGGAGCATGGGTATAAATGGACGTGTAATTCTTAGATAGAATGGTGAAGTGCACGGGACCACCAAAAGCTTTACTTGGATTGTTAAATGTCCAAAACTCTAGGTGAGTATGAGATTAGTTAGCAATACATGTTAAGTATCATTAGAGTTTCTTTTGCTGATTAAAAACAACGATAAAAAACAACTAAACTTGAAGATATGCAGAAAGGAAGTCAAGAGACCTGTAGTTGGGTCATGTATCACGTTCAGGTGCTATTTTGGTGTGAGGGGTGAATTTAGGCCAAGCTATGCCGTATGGGTACTTCTATCATGAATCATACTGTACCAGATCTGCACCGTACCCGTGCTACGCACACTCATTTGACACTCCCTGAATATAGGCCTAGTATCTATTTAAACATGTACTCAATTATATAATACATGTTTTAATCTAAAACACACATCATACATTTCTTGGACGTATATTGTACACTTCATGTCAACTTTCTGAAACTTGTTGGGTAAAGGGTCAGGTCCGTTTCATCCCATACTTAGTGTACGGCTATCATTTTAAAGGATCATATGCATATCTAGTTAAAAAAATGTGATTTTCCAGTTTATAATCTATATAACAAAATAAACATAAAAATGTTGTAGGAGTTCTAATTTTCATAAGATGTGAATGAGAAAACAAAATTGATCTCATGTTAGTTATTAACTTTTTCAATACATACATACATGCATACAATAAAGCTCTTGTAAACTTAAGTGGATGTGAGCTCTTTTCCACCAACTCTTTTATCCATTCATTTTTGCTTTGAGGTTTGTGCTAGCATGTGATGCACAATAGACATCATGACAATACAAAAAATAGCCTTGATTTATTGCATAAATCTCAAAGCAAAATCAAGGGATAAAAATGTTAGTGGACAAGAGCTCATGTCCACTTAAATTTATTCTAGCTTTACTCTCTCTCTTTACACACACACACACACGCAAACACACACATGTAGCAATACATAACATACACATATAGCCGTGTCCCTGTACCCTACCTTTTACAAATTTGCCGTGTCCTATACCTGTACCCATGCCACATAGGAGCCCACTAGTATTCTATTACTGTTATATTTGGTGGAGCTGCTGCAATGAGAATACTCATTAGTACGCGAGCTAAGGCATGATTTAAAAAAGCATATAGTAAACTTATCAGAGGACCTGTTAGCAAAGTGATTAACAAGGAAGCGGACCGTTTTGTTCTTTTCGTATTTTATATTATTGCTTCTCCCTGCTGGCATATCAAACGACTTGTGTTATTATGAGATTTCATTTTGTTTTGAATTCATCAGTCTATTTCTTACTGCTTGCGTGCATTTTTTTAAATCCTCTTGATATTTACATACACTGATGGTTAATTTTATTTATTTTTTAGGAGGTTGGAAGAATTTACAAAAACGAGTTAGCTCTTGAAACTTACATCCGTTCAGATTTTTATGGCATTCATGATGCTGGCAGGTAATTTAATTCCTTCAGCTTCCTTTATTTGTAAAGCAGCCAACATATCCATATACTTGGAAGTTAAATTCTTCATGTCAATTTATAGCTGATGACCTTAACTTGTCACGTTTATATCTCTCTGTATGTGTGCGCTCTTCTGGGAGCGTGTGACTTGTCGTAGCTAACTATTGATTTTGTATTTTCTAAGTGTTGACTTTCCGAACTCTTATCTTTATCCCAGAGGTATACCATCAGATGTCAATACGATGACCTCAGAAAAACTGCTTCATAACTGGGGGAAAAAAATCCAGTATGTTCTATCTACAAAATAGTCAGAAGCTTAAGAATTACCATAGACAATCTTAAGAGACTAGTTCATTTGTTAATAAATGAGCAAGGGCTCAATAGGTTGTTCCCTGCAAACCACACACGAACTTGATGATGGCAACAAAAAAGCAATGAGCTATTGTTTTCTCATTTATGGTCAGCAATGGAAAGTATTTGCGGAATCAACAAGAAAGCTCAACCTTCCTATCATCAGCTCATTTTGTCCCTAAATTGTAATTTGTTAATCACCTATCTGTTTTTTTGTTTTTGTTTTGTTTTTTTTTTTACTTTTGTCTTCTTAGCTTGGAGGTCAAGTCAGGAACTTTTAAAGTTCAAGGGCAAGAAGATTCTTTTTTTGTATCTTTCATGTTTCTCATCTCTTGAATGATACTACTAGCTGCAGTCACTACTATTGGCTCATTGCATATATTCTCCAAGTTCCTTCAGCAATATTTGCTTATCTTATTGGTTATTATATTTGAAAATATGTACATTATTTTATTTCATCCTGAAACCTAACCTGTTACTATTCAAAAATTCTATATTTGTTGGCAAGCTAATGTCTGTCTCCATCTGTTTTCAGGAACTTATCTAACCCGAAATTAAGAGGAGCTGTAGTTTTTCACAAGCAAGGTCCTCAAGTGTTTGATTATAGTATACGTCTTAATCACTCATGGGCATTTTCTGGTTTTCCTGATGTTAAAACCATCATGGATGTGAATGGACCATATCTGAATGACCTCGAACTGGGATTTAATATTGTGCCAACTCTACAATATGGATATAGTGGCTTTTTGACTGTGAGGATTCTTTTCTACATCTTGTCTAGCTTCTCAATCTTTATCATTCTTGCTGTTAATCTTTTTTCTTTTTAACGTTGGTAAATCTAGTTTGATACCTGTAGAGAAATAGAAAAAAAGCCAAGATATCATTCATTAACCCTAGCCTCTCTTAAATAGAGGTTAGAGGGATATTACAAAATAGGTATAACATAAAATCATATCCAATCATATCAACCAATATCTTAGTAGCATCTCATACATATTCCTTAACACTCCCCCTCAAGCTAAAGTATGTATATCATACGTGTCCAGCTTGTTATAAATAAAATGTACACACCAATCTGTGGCGATGCTTCAGAAAACTCAATGTAGTCTTGATCTTCTTATCTTTCACTTGGATGTCTTCAAATCAGCTGATCCCCTCTAGGGTTCCACCAATCAAATGATCCTTGAAGGATCCAATAATAAATTATCCTTTTCAGGATTTAACAACAAATGATCCTTCCTTTAAGAATCCCATGACAAATGATCCTTTTAGGATCCAACAACAAATAATCATTTTTTAAGAATTTAACAAATAAATGATTTTCTCTTAAAGGATCCAACAACAAATGATCTTTTTTTAAGGATCTGACGAACAAGTTATCCAAGAGGTGGAGTTGACTTTTGGCTTGAGCAAAAATCAATGAGATCAATGAGGCACAGGCTGTTGAGGGCAAATGAGAGCGGAGTAGGCTCTGTCGGTATTTATGGTGAATAGTTATTCGTGGGTGAACATTAATCTGCGGACAGGAACAGTACCGGCATATGAATAAACAGGAACCGATGAAGAGTAGCCAATGGGCAATAAATGAATGGACAAATAGTAATCCGAGGAACGGTACTTAATGACCAGTAGCCGGTGGACCGTAATTCGATGTCGAGGCCGAATAGGGGAACCACAAAGTTTTCGGCAAGAACCCTCTTGGCGGCTCGATGTAGACGATGAAGAAAAATGTCTCTTTAGAATCAAGAGGATGACTCAGATACCATGTAGAGAAATAGAAAAAGGCCAAGATATCATTCATCTAACCCTAACATCTCTTCAATAGAGGTTAGGAGGATATTACAAAATAGGCATGAGATAAAATCATATTCAATCATATCTCCCAATATCTCAACAATATCTCATAATATATTCCTTAACAACATCTTCGTTGTTTTTGTTTTGATTCTGGAAATTTGCATTGGAATCAAATAATCCATCATGCGCATCATAGCTACCCCCATTGTACAAGTTTGTAACTAGAAACTACTGGCTTTTCTTTTCACCTTTCCTAAGCTTTAGGCTTTTAAGTTTTAACAATAGAATTTCACAAGACATAATTTAAATTTTTTTATTACCTGATGAGAACCACGACTCTGTTGAAATAATTCTGTGGTTCATATTTCTGCCTTCCTAATTAGTAATTTTTCCTTATTTCGTGTATATACTGATGGAATAACTGTAATCACTTATTGGGTATATATATTGTTTCAGTTCATTTTTCTTAATAAGTTAGCAGATTCAAATATTTTCTTTTATCATATGTGCATTATATTGCATCTCTTTGGCACTTTATCTTTCCTATAAATGTCTGTTTTCTTCTTCATTACTGCAGTTGCAAAAGGTGGTGGATTCATTTGTAATACTTGCTTCTCAGCAAGAAGTAAATATTATCAATCCTGAGAATAAAGGATTGCCCTTGTCACATTCAATAGAAACTCAGGCTTATGTCAACCATCAGTGGACACAGTTCATTCCAGCAAACATTAGGATTGCTCCGTTTCCTACTCGTGAATACACGGATGATGAATTTCAGTCTATTGTTAAGAATGTCATGGGAGTACTGTGAGTATTACTTTTCTTCTGACGAATTCCTTTTGCATTTCTTTTACAATATGAGAGGTTTGTAAATTGTTATATATAACCCTCTTCCATTTCCTTTCATGTATAGTTATGCTTTCATGGTGGATAAGTTGTTTCCTCTGTTTAATGATGATTTATAGAGCTGACATAAATATCTTCCTCTCTGTTTATGCGTGCATGGTTAACTTTTTAGTACATACACAAATTTGGAGCTTCTACAAAAATTATTTCAGCAGTTTGTTTCTCAGCTGGAAACTTCCTACTGATTGGTGTTTGTTGTGCAAGGAACAGTTATCTGCTGGGGTTTCTTTATACGATTTCCCGTCTAATTAGCTATTCTGTCTTTGAGAAGGTACTCCAACATGTTTGATACTGAAGATTGCTTTCCTAGTTTAATCATGTGAGATTGATAATATTGTCTAAGTTGTCAAAATTTTCAGGAACATAAAATTAAAGAAGGATTACGGATGATGGGCCTAAAAGATGAAACATTTTACCTTTCTTGGTTTATAACTTATTGCTTACAGGTATCTCCTACTAATCTGAGACTTCAACATGCAGATAGATACGCACACACGTTCAAACACCTTACAATTTTTAAATGTTGAAACAGAGTTCTTGGCTTTTATATGGGTTAGCCTAGTTGCATTTTCATTTGTCATGTAAGTCTTCTGTTCTAGCAATATTTCGAAGTTCACAATTAATGAAAAGGACACCCAGTAAACATGGATAGCAAGGCTTGTCTGATTTATCAGTCAATTTCTCATTTCTCTATGCTCTCGGGCCTACATTTTGATGCAGTGAGGTGCAGCTTCGAACTATTCAAACACATTAAAATATAATTATTGTACAAAAAAACATTTACAGAAAGCTCACCTTTGTCATCTTTTGACATGAAATTCTATGAATGTGAATTAATCCAATCACAATCCCTTCAAAAATCAACAATGTTCTTCAAGTAATTACATTAAACAACTCGAGTCTTAACTTCTAATTTTGATAGAACATTTGTCAGATATCAGGATCATGTTGGATGGAAAATTTTCATTTGTCTTTTGTTGGGGGGGGGGGGGGGTTGAAAAAAGGGGATATTTAGAAAACATAGGAGTGTCATATTGGTAGTCTATATATGTACATCACAGATAATCCTAACTGAAATATAAACGGAAAAATAGCAAATAATTTAAACATGAAATGTTTAGGGAGCGAAGAGACTGGGTGGATACAACTAAAAATAGACATCAGAGAGATAGTGAGAGATCAAGAAAGGGGAGGGGCTTACTGATGGACACACAGTCGAGAGTTAAGGGGTGACAGATAGTTGAGAGTTAAGAGACCTCTACATAAGAAAGGGTGAGATAAAGCATTGAGTCTTAACTGAGCTATAATTGTCCTATCTTGAGATCTATAAAAAGTGGCATTCTCTTTGTGTTGCGAACTCACCCCAAAAGCCACATTCTGTCTTTTAAACAAATGTTACATCGGGATCCAATATGACCCTATTTTCATCAAATTTTTACGTTGAAATGTCACCAGCTATTTAGAGAAGTCCAGATGCATTGCTTATAAGTAATAATTTCCTAATAGCAACAAACGGCATGTAGAACCTTTCTTGTTACGAGAAAGCCTATTAAACGATATATCAGTTGACATGTCTGACATGTGGGCCGGTTTTTTGGACACTGTTTTTAAGCCATGTTTGAGACCATGAGATTAGTGTGTCACTTTCATTACAGCTGATGCCACCAAGGATTTGCATTATAATCGCAGTGATGCTCTTGTTCAGTGTGAATGAAAAGTATTTTATTTTATTATTTTTAAATTGTCCAAATTTCTTTTGTATTAATCTCTATTATCTTAGCTCTTGATGTTTGGATCAGCAAGTATTTTACAGTTAGCTTTTTTCTTACTGTTTTGAATCTTAACTGTTTTGAATCTTACTATTTCTCTGTTCTTGTAATTTATTGATGTGTTCTCATTAAATCATGGTTTTATTCCTTGTGCAGTTTGCAATTTCTTCTGCAATCATTACAGCATGCACAATGAGCAGTCTTTTCTTATACAGTGATAAATCACTGGTCTTCACCTACTTTTTTGTATTTGGTCTAAGTGCCGTGATGCTTTCTTTTCTAATATCTACATTTTTCTCGAGAGCGAAAACTGCTATTGCAGTTGGTACCCTCTCTTTTTTAGGGGCCTTCTTTCCTTATTACTCGGTTAACGATCCTGCGGTCCCTATGTTAGTATTTTTGCTGCATTTCTTGTGATTATTTTTCCGAGATGTGTTTACTTAATAGATGCTAAAGAAAATTCATTTCTTTTGGGTTCAGGATATGGAAGATTTTAGCTTCTTTGCTATCACCCACTGCTTTTGCTCTTGGCACAATCAATTTTGCTGACTATGAGCGTGCTCATGTTGGTGTTCGTTGGACCAATCTTTGGCAGGTTATCACTTATTCATAGTTCAATCTTAGCTTCAATTTTCAACAAATCTAATATCTCTGGAATGCAAAAACTGCAGTCCTCCTCTGGAGTTAATTTTTTGGCCTGCCTACTGATGATGATGCTTGATACATTTTTGTATTGTGGTCTGGGGCTATACTTTGATAAGGTAACAAATTTATACATTTTGAGTTTATGAAACAATAAACTTCTTTTGTAAGTGATTTGTATCTCTCTCTCGAAGTAGCATCAATATGTTACTTGCATTTGAACAAATCATAGTTACATTATGCCCTCGTAGCATAAAACGATTTTCCTCTCTATCAAATTTTACAGTCACCAAAATGCAGTATCATGTAGCTAATGCTTTGGTTGCATACGTTCAATTCTTGTAATATATATATATATATATATATATATATATATATATATATTGAATTTGATTACTTTGAGATTAATTTTACTCCGGATCATGCGTGAAACAAGTTTTCAGTTAGATGCTAATATTCCTACCTATTCTGTAGTGTAATGATATTTTCTTGAAGGGAATGATCTAAAACCTAATGGGAGGTTTTAATATTAGCTAAAGAACACTTATTTGAAGGGTTTATATTTGAAATAACTTCTGTAGCTTATTGGTAATTTCTACGACATCATTGTCCATCACATATGAGGCTTTTTCCTGGTCTTCTGAAAACCTTGTACAATCCTATAGAGATCATGTTTCTCATCTGGAAATTTTAGACAACTGCATCTTCCATTCAATCTAGGAGGGTGGTAGTCCAGCAGTTATTCGATGTTTTACTTGTTTGCAGAGGTGACTGTAGGGTAATGCTTGAATCTGCAAGCTAATCTATTTTAGCATTGTTCTTTTTGACTTCAGACTGGTTGCCCTTACTCAACCAATGGAAAAAAAACAAAAAAACAAAAATCCCTGTAGTAAAATAAACCAACACCTCCACCAGAATTAAAATTAAAAAAACAGAAAGAAAATAATCCATGATAAATCGGGTGTCCACCATACTGAGATTCTATTATGTTAGGAAACACCTTGCTTTTTTCTAGGAATTTTGTGAAATGTGTTCCTGGATTGCATTCAGTTTTGGCAATTTGAAGTTGCCTTTTCTACTGCTGCATTGGCATTTTTTATTCGATTGTCAGATTTCTAGCTTTGTGGATTCCTAAAACCAATGCTGTAAATATGTTCTAAAATCATGTCTACCATTGTGATGTGAAGTTCGTTTATATTGTAAAAGTGCATAAATATCGAGGAACAGTTTCCAAGGTCCCATATTGGGAGTGATTGTGCCAGGTGAGTTTTCATTAGAGATGAATGGTGATGAGGGATTTCATTCAGCTGTTGTCATACTGAAGGGTTTCATGGTTAGAGATATTACCTTTACATTATTATTATATGGAAAGCGTAAAGGCTATAGAAGCTATTGTGCCAGGGAAAAGGAACAGTTGGAGCATTACATGCTATATTGTCCACAGGTGTGAGTCCCCTACAAGCATTTTTCTTGGTCAAGATGTCCTGGGGTCTGGTTAACTTATTACATTTTGTTATACTGGATGTTCCTGGAGTGTTTTTCTTCATCGAAGAGAAATGTTGGGGGTTTAATTCTTGGTAAAGGTACCCTTTCCATTTTAGTCACTAGCACAGAGCTGCTGAAGAACATGAGTGTTTGAGATATCAAAACAGTCTTAGGAAAAGGAACCAAGTACAGAGATAGGACCTATGACCTAGTCGAGAATACCATATATGATTCTTAGGAAATTTTATTGCTTTGATATTAGACCCTAAGTGTGGTGTGCCTCATGCGCACACTTTCATTATTATCAACTCTAAGCATGCCACTCATTTTTTTGGGTTAAATGTCTTGAAGGGGTCCCTTGAATGTATTGTGCTCATCTGTATACTTATAAAAATCAACAACCTATGACCTACTTGATGATCAAAATTTATTGAGGCTGTCCTATTATTTTTCAGTTCTTATCTGCCAGCTACGCTACCCTAGGCTGCCGTATCCGTGTTCGTGTCATACACTCCTTTGGACAATTCTTGAATGTATACATTCATTAATTCAGGCATGTACTCAATTATGTAACACATGTTTAATTTAAAAAACTCGTGATACACTTCTTGAATGTATATCATACACTTAACCTCAAATTGATGCAATTCGTTAGACTCGAGACAAGTTCGTTTTAGCATATCTTGAGTTCATAAGTATGATTTTAAAGAGTCGTTTGAGTATCTAGTAAAAAAAAGAGCGGTTTTTCAATTTATAGTCTACTAAATAAAAGAAACATAAAAATGATATAAGGATTTTAGTTCTCATAACATGTGAATGAAAAACAATATTGATCTCATATAGATTATTAATTTTAATATGTATCTATATAGCTGTATCCCTATATCTCAGCTTTATGATTTTGTAGTGTCTCGTATCCGCACCCGTGACCCACCTGTATCCATGGAGCATAATCTGCCTGTGTATAATAAAACAATTATTTGTAGCCTGAATTTGTTTGTGATAACAATTCTGTTGTTGTTTGTGTTACTGCTTTCAACTAAAGGAGAGATGGTTAACCACTTCTGAACCACTGCGCTTTTACGATGTGCCCACATCATTGATCTTTAGCATTTCCCTTCTTCATTTAGGTTCTTCCTAGAGATAGTGGCTTGCGCTATCCTTGGAACTTCTTATTTACTAAGACTTTCTGGGGAAGGAAGGATGTCTCCTGCAGTCATGACACAAAGCAAGAGCAGAAATTTTACAGGGAGGAAGTAGAACCCAGTGGGAAGGGTGCATTTGAACCAGTAAGTTTCGATATGAAACAGCAGGTGGTTGACAGAAGGTACGTGTACATTGTTGTTTCCATGCATACATTGTTTTGTTCCTTTGATTCACTATATTTCATTTTCTTTCAGATGTATCCAGATCAGAAATCTCCATAAGGTCTTTATGACAAAGAAGGGTAGCTGCTGTGCAGTCAACTTCCTTAATCTCACCATGTATGAAAATCAGATTCTTGCACTTCTAGGTATGCATCAATTTTAATTTCATATACCTTTTCGTTTATTGGTTGCCGAAACTTCTAAAACCCAGAAATACAACCACGTCTTCACACTTTGTATGTAAACAGAAAAGGGGTTCAGATAAATTATGGAGGTGAACAGAGTCTGATAGTTTTATTCCGAAAGAGGATGTTATGCACATAATATGAGATTATATTAAAATGATTCGATTTATCTGATACACTGAAATATGCTGGTAACTGGAATCTGATATTTAGAGGTTAACTTTATTTGGAGTAATTAGATCTATATATTACAGATCAATTCATTAAATTGAAAGGTACCAAGACTTGTTTCAATATATAAGGGGTCCAAACTAAGGAAGGGAAGGTACTTTCAAATAGCCATCGCCAGCTTTTTCCAGTTAAAAAAAATGCTCTCCCCAAGGATAAAACTTGCTTCAAGTCTTTTAGCATACTAGTATGGAGCATGTGCGCTGCACGTGTATCAGTTTTCATGTTTAATTTACTTACCATATGTAGAGTAATTTGTTATAGATCGGATTGAATAAAGTTTGGCCTTCAATGGTTCAATGTCTTCGGATAGTTGTTTGGGGGATAAATGTCTTTAGAAATTTATATCTATACTACATATAAAAGAGGAGTGGGGTGCTAAAATTTTTGATTGCCTGTTTTACCCCTCTCAAATATGATGATTCCATCCTTACTTTAATTATTTTCTTTATTTGATTTTATCTCAAAGTATTCAATGAGTCTTAAATTAATTAAATGAAATTAATTACAAATCATCATAATGATAAGATTTAATTGGTTCTTAGGCTCTTAAAGACTCCATAACTTATTTAATTAACTGCATATTTGATGGATTCAATTAACATTCTTTCACTTTCTCTTTACATACCTTCTTTTTCATCTCTACACTATAAATTACGGCCATTCATTCTCTTTGATCAACCGTATTACGTACTAAGTCAAATTCGTACACCAACACAGTGGTTAATGAAATATGTTATATAGAAAGTTTGTCCAATGGTTTATAGTGTACATGGCTTGTATATGTATGCGCACATACATATATTGGATAATATTTGTCAAATAGTTTGCAGAACTAAAGATTTATTTTTTATGGAGTTAAAGACTATGTCTCATGTTCAATTCGTAGCTCTTGATTTGTGTTGTCTTTTGAATCCTTGAAAAAGAGAAGGAGAATAGATTATAGTAAAATTATTATTTGGAAGTCTTGATATTTAAGAGTATGTATAAATCTGATTTGGGAACCAAAGATTGATTATAGTATGTGTTTTTTTGAACTGTGGATTAGGTAAGATTCTTTTTGATCTTTTAATACTTAGAAAAAATGTACGACCTTATTTTTGGAGTTTATGCAAAGCTATTTAAATATTTTTTTCCTCCTTGCACAATGTTGTAAAGAGTGCTTTTTCTTTTGAATATAGGTCATAAGTTGTGCTTTCTTATTTATTAGTTGTATTTATGATTTAATTTTTAACTAATTACCCGGTTCATATGCACTTTAAGTTTAGAGGTGCTATCAACTTATCCAACGCTTTTAATATTTCTTGTCCTTTTAATTTTCTTACCTCTATTAAGCATCTTTTTTGCTCTTTCGTTAATAATTATGTTGAATCATAAAACTTTGTCTTCTTTTTTATTAACCACAAATAAGTTCTTTGTTCCTATAAACTTTAGCCTACTAAGATTAACTAATAAAATATGTTGGCTATATATCTTCTACTCATTGAGTAAACCAGAATACACAAACTCAATGTGATATATTTGATTGAATTGCATAAAAATTTTGATTTCTTATATGAAATCCAGATTAATTTGTCTCTTAATTGAGATTCTTTAATTTGGATTAAAAAATTGACCTATACAATTCCCATGAACTGAGCTTTCAAATAATATCTTTATATCAGTTTGTGATTCTATCTTGGTATTATAGTTTTTGTAATTTTGTATCTAATAACAATTTTTGCTATTCAAACAAAATACTAGACATTTAATATTAATTTTTTATTAGCGGCCTTTGTAACTTTCGTCCATGATATATTGAGAATCAGTATACCGTAAGTAAATATTATATTGTAAGTACCGGGGGTGCAAAACGGTCCGGATATATCCGGACCGACCGAAAGCGTATCCGTTTAGAAAGCGGATATGGTAGGAAAAAATTAAAACCGGCCGAATATGGTTTCGGTTATGGTTACGGTTACGGTTTTGATTTTTCATCCGAATACGGTTTCAGATACGGTTGTCGGGTTGAAATTGCGGATATGATCCAGATATCTGGATATTTGAAATGAGCTAAGTAATTAAGTTGCTAATACTTGTATTGGGTTGGGTCTATAATATATACTCATGTTATCCACACTCGATCGGAATTCAAGTCAATGAAAAAAGTCCAGAGAGCAAATAAGAGTCGTTCTCGTTCATCCAAGCTCTCATACGCTCTGTTCCTCCAAGCCACTTCCGCCTCCGCCTCTGAGCTCCACCTCCGCTTCCGCCTCCGCCTCTGCGTCGCCCTCTTCACTACTCGATTGTTCAAGAAGTCCGCCTCGTCCTCTTGATCGATGACCATCGACGCCGACCTCCTCTTCTTCTCCGAAGATTCACCTCCTCAATTTCGTATATCGCTAAGATGAGCTCAAAACCCTAATTTGTTGATGCCCTAATTTTTTTGTTTGATAAAAGCCCAAATTTCTAGCCCTTTGTTGACTGAAGTAAAAAGCCCTAATTTGTTTGATAAAAAGCCTTAACTAATTAGCCCTAATTGTTTCCAGTTGCATATTTTTTCTAGCCCTAATTGTTTCCAGTTGCATATTTTTTCTATTATGATTGTAATTTGTATCATTATATTTTTTGTTTGATTAAGTTTATAAATTTAAATGAATAGGTATTAGAATCATGTCTTCAAATCCATCAGTTCAAGCTTCTAACGAAGAACCCAGAGTCGAACCCCTCGTTGAACTGGTCATTGAACCCATAGTAGAAGAGTCTTCTAATAAAAAGGGGAAAAAATTAACTTCTGACGTATGATTAGACTTTGAGAAAATTGATGAACTTGAAAAGAATATAGTTGACGGGAAAGAAGTTGAAATAAAAATCAAGATAGCAAAATGTAAACATTGCTTGTTTGAATGCGATGGACGTAGTTCAACGGGTACTACACACATTAGAAATCACATTATGAAGTGCTCCAAAAAGAAGGGACCCGATATTCGTCAATAATTGGTTCAAGCTACTATAAAAAATGAAGAAGGGACTTGTACACTTAGTAATTATCATTTTGACAATGAGAAGAGTTAAACTTTACTTGCAAAAGCTATCATTGTCCACGAGTACCCATTTAACTTAGTCACACATGACTCCTTTTTACAATATGCACATTCTCTTAGTCTAAGTCACAAGATTCCAAGTCGTGCACAAATCACAAAGTTGTGTATGGAAGTTTATTGTGAATATAAAAAATCTTTATTTGATTTGTTTGCTATATCTTCCATAAGATTGAGCTTGACAATGGGTAAATGGACATCATCTTCACAAAATTTAGCATTTTTGTGCACTACCGCTCACTATGTTAATGAATCTTGGAAACTTCAAAAATGTATAGTTGATTTTATTAAAGTCTATAGCTCTATCGGGAATGATATATGCAATGTGTTAATCACTCGTTTACTTGATTGGAAAATTGATATTAAAATTTTATCAATTACAGTAGATAATGATAAAGCTAATGATGTTACCGTTAAAATTGGAAAAAAACGTCTTAAAAAAAATATCTACCTTGTGGTGGAGTCTTTTTTCATGTGAGATGTGAAGCACATATTATAAATCTCATTGTTCAAGAGGGGCTTAAAATTATCAATAAAGCTATTAAAAAAGTAAGGCTTAGAATTAAATATGTTACATGTTTATCAAAGATGGAAGAGAATTTTTATCATGTTGCGAAGCAAGTTAATGTGGTTGGAGAAAAATGCTTAGCCCTTGATTGTTACACAAGATGGAATTCTACTTATTTAATGTTGATGAATGCTTTAAAGTACAAAGCTACTTTTAGTAGATTTGAACTTAGCGATGACAAGTACATTCATTGTCCATCGGAGGAAGAATGGAATTATGTTAAAACTTTGAGTAAATGTTTGAAACACTTTTATGATGCAACTAATATCCTTTCCAGTGTTTTAAAAAACGCCCTGGGCGGCCACCTAAGGGCCCGCCTAGGCAGAGGCGGTGCCCATGGCATCTCAAAACACTCTAAGCGACTGTGTTTAGGCGCTGGGAGCGCCTATGCGGCCGCCTAGAGTTAAGCAGGCCGCTTAAATGACCCGCCTAAGAATTTCGAAAAAAGCAAATGCGGGCTGAAATGAACAAACCCAAACCTAAACTAAACAACAATAACCCTAATTATCTTTCTCACTCCTGACGCCGCCACAAACTTCGCTCGCTTTCGAAGTTCTGTTCCTCGTCGAAGCTCCCTTGACCTCGTCGAAGTCCCGTCGAAGTCACCTCTGTCGAAGCGTCCTCTCGAAGTTCGTCTTCGATATCGTCTTCGATCTCTGAGCTCATCTTCGATCTCTGAGTTCCCTCGATCTTCAATCTCCGAGCTCGTCTTCGATCTCTAAGCACCAGAAGTTAGTCGAAGCCCTCCCACCTCGTCTTCGATCTCCGAGCTCCCCCGATCTCTGTAAGTACTAACAAGGTAAATAGTACTTCTTAAATATCTATTTAAGTTAGTTAACAACAATAACTTAAACTTAAGAAGTGTAAGTTAACAGTAAACTTAAGTTTAAGTTTAAGTTTAAGTTAAACTTAAGTTTAAGTTAACAGTAAACTTAAGTTTAAGTTTAAGTTTAAGTTAATATTAAGTTTTTTTTAACAATAAAACTTAAGTTTAAATAAACAGTAAACTTAAATTAACAATATTTCAGTTAACAATAAACTTAAGTTTAAGTTTACTGTTAACTTAAACTTAAACTTAGCAGTAACTTATAAGTTAACAATAATTTGAGTTGAGAATGAGTTTTTCACTGTTAAGATGAACTTATAATTTGAGTTGAGAAGTATAAACATACAAAGAGCTCTTGTAATTAGTAAACCAAATAATTTAGTTAACAGTGTTGATATTTTAGTATTTATGTATCTTTGATTGAGTGTATATATATATATATATATTAATTTTTATGTATCACAATTAAAAAAATAAAAAGAAAAAAATACCCAGAAACCACTTAGGCGCCCACCTGGGCGTCTAAGCGCTAGGCGTCAAGTTTGACGCCTAGAAACGCCTAATGTTTAATGTAACATTGCTTCTTTCCTGTAATATGTATCTTACTTGCAATCTTTTATTTGAAGAATTTTATGAAATTCAATTGCTTCTAATGGAATGGTTAAAAAATGATGATGATATAATTATAGTTATGGTTTTTGCAATGAAAAGAAAGTTTGCTAAATATGGGAGCATGTGCAATAAGATTTTTATGGTTGCTACTTTTTTTTATCCGAGGTACAAAATGATTGCGCCATAAAATATTTCTTTAAGGAGATTAGTATCCGTATCATATTCGTATCCGACTCTATCATATTCGTATCCGACTCTTTAATATCCGAAGCATATCCGCTTCCGTTTAGCGTAGATATGGTAATGCTTTTTTCTTACTGATGAATATCCGAAACGGATCTGTATCCGTTTTTAGAAAGGGGTAATGGATATGGTAAGTGTCATATCCAAATCGTATCCGAACCGAATGCACCCTTAGTAAGTACATATTTAAGAATCAATAATGTAGAATATATTATTTAATAATAACTTGTTAACGCAAGCATGCCATCTGCACTCCACGTGTGGCATACTAGTTTGGAAAAACAACAATCGTGACCCTCTAGAATGATAATTAATTAGCTATCAATATTAGTCTAAATACTACAAAGTACCAGCAAGTACCAATATCAAAAGTTCTATGCTTATGAATATCATAGCAGTTTTAGTACCTAGTTAAGGAGCGTGGAAGACTGGAAATTTATATCATTGCTATCTAAACCTTGTTTTCATCAAAGAATTTTTTTAAAGAATTAATATGAATAAATGTAGTAATAATCAAGCTAGACCGAGTCACTATCGGTAGTATTTTTGCTGGACAAATACCCTTATAGCTTTGCCATGCTGCTCCACATGTTTTGGTTACCTACATGAATAACTTATTCACCATGTCATAAGAAATACGTATGTTACATGATCAATAAGAATAAGCATACTGCATACTTGGTAAAATACTAGACAGACTCTAAGCATGTTATATTTGTGAAATTTTTTCTAGAATCATTGAAGAAATTGAAAAGCAATTGAAATGTAAAGAGAGAGAAGAGGATATGAAAAAAGTAGGTAAAATTAGCTGAGGGAATCGACAGTGAAAGAACCAATTGAGATTCCATTAAGGAATTGGAGGGCTCGGATCTATGGTGATAGACTTTTGAGATCTCTTAAAATGCTAAAATGCGACAAAAAGCAAGAAATAAGAAACAATTTTTTAACCACAAGCTAAAATTGAACCCACTAGTTTAAAAAATTGTACATTATTCAGTTTATCATCAACGTCTTAAAGCGTATACACAAAAGTAACCCTTTTCTCTTCAGGATTTTCACCTACTCACTGTTGCTTTATCGCTGTTGTTGAAAACATTCAAAGTCAAAGGTGATATGCTTGCTTTTTTGAAAACTCTGATTAGACAGGAGAATAAAGAGCGGTGTTGGGATTTCTTAGATGGTGAATGAGATTTTAATAAGAGTGAAAACTGAGATACTGCAATGTTAGTAGGAGTTGAAGAGATAGTTAGCGAGGGATTTGGGGGAGTTACGTTGTAGAGTAGGAAAGGAGAAAAGAAGGCATTTAGGGATTATAAGTGTTAGTGAGATTTTGCATGGGAAATTATGAATAAGTAGTTGAGAGTTGATTTTTATTGGGTAGTGAATGAGTATTAATAGGGATTAATGGGTTGGATTAAATTGATAATTCATGAGTATGAGTATTTAATGGAGAACATTTGCACACTTCCAATTCTCTTTAAAACATGTAATATCCAATTCATTCCATTGTTACCTACTCATAATTCCATAGTATAGAATATATGATATTTCTATTCATATTACATTTGACATGTTATAAATATCTTTGTAAGGAACATAATTTAGTACAACACAGATATAGTTATAATATGAATACCTAACTATATATAGTAAATAGAAGTTACACTATACTATATTAAAATATGCTTCAGATATATTATATTATATTGTAGTGCAAGTATATATATTTTAAAATGTTACATAATTGATATGAAGAGAATTTTCTAATCGTAGTGGATGCAATTTGGAGATGTACTTATTACATTTAATTAATTTAATTTAATTGAAGTTTATGAGAAGGAATGAACGGACATGGTTTATGAATGTATGCAAGTGTTTTATGTATGTATATATGTGTTTTATGTATGTATGTATATGTTTTTAATATAAATTGGAGGGCATTTTCGAAAGAATTGTTTTAACATGTCAACACACTTTTATAGTAGTACTAGTATGTAACACGTGCTTTGCACGTAATGCATATTAAGTAACGATATGAGGCTAAACATTCGAAGGGCAATTTATTGACATTTATATGAGTTTTTTCTCTCAACGACTTTATATACTTGTATAACTAATAGATTGAAGGTTTTTTCATAAATAGGAGGTAAACTCAGTCGTATATCTGCTTGTTTCATCGAAAGAAAAGCAATATAATCTTCTCTCTCAATTATCACCTATGAAATCTTATTGATCACGATGCATTTCGGTAAACTCCACTATCCAAATTCTCACTTCCTTCATTTTTTCTTTTAATTCTTTTAGTGTTTTCTTCAGTGTTTTCAATGCGCGAGACGCAATGTGGGGCGCAAAGTCTGTTTACGTGCACATGTGCAAGGCGCAATGCGATGCGCGCGCTCGAGCGAAGCGAGGCGCACTCCAAACCACAAAAAATTTTAAGATATACAAGATGCATGAAAAAATAAATATTTAAAATTTCACATAGAAAATTTTCAACTATATTGCTAAATTTTATTTTTCTCTTTACATGTTACAAATGGAGAATCAAGTTTCAAGTTTCAACTAGTAGCACTACATCTAACTCAAATAGCAAGAATCAATACTCATAATTTCTTGCACAGGGAATCAAATAGTAGCACTAGTACTACAAAAATAAGCTTGAAAATTTTTAACAATTATGACTGATATGTATTAATAAGAAACAATCAATTATTTCATAATATCATGACTCTGCAATTCTGCATATTGATATTAAGCCAAAGAAAAAAAACACTTAATAGTCAAGACTCAAGAGCAATAATAATAAAAAAATTAAATTAAAAACTAACAGCTAGGAAAAGTAAGTTAGTTAACATTAAATCTCTCTTTGTAAGTTAGTTAATATTAAAATCAAAGCAATTTTAAAAGAGTTAACTTAATTAACACTTTAACAGTTTACAGTTTAGTCACTTAACATCGCTGAGGACCAGTGAAAGAAAAAACATAGCTGAGTGAACTTAATTAACAATTTTAGAAGAGAACGCAAAACGAAAAGAAAAAAAGAAAAGAAAAAAAAGAAAAAAACATATCTGAGGAGCAGAGAAAGAGAACGCAGCAAAAAGAAAAGAAAAAAGAAAAAATAAAAGAAAAAGAAAAAGAACGAGAACGCAAAAATATCCAGCTCACTGAGGAGAAAAGAAAAGAAAAAAAGAAAACGCAAAAACGAAAAGAAAAAAAGAGGAGCCAAAAAACATCGTTGAGGAGAACATACCTGCTCGCCGCTCACCGTCGCCGCTAGCCGTCGTTGCTTTGTTGCTGCTGAGTGGAGACCCAATAACCCTAATGAAGAGATTGAGATTAGGGAGTGGGAGAAGAGCGACAAAACCCTAATAAAGAAATCGGGTTTAAGTGGGAAGTGAGTTTACACCCAATAACCCACTGAATAAAAGTTAGATTTCTTCCATGTTCTCATGCGCGCGCCTCGTCGAAGGCGTCGAACATTGCGAGGCACTCCCCAGGCGCGCGCCTGACGCAAGCGTAGTGCCCCGCAGGCACTATGCCGCTGCGCCGAAGCGCCTCGCGCCTGGATGCACATTTCACTGATTTTCTTTTGTGCATTTGAGCATCCATATATAATATAATTTTATGCAACTCTTGAGGTCCAAGTGGAAGGAAGTAGATTAGTCGTGAAATAATTAGTGCATAATTAATTAAGAGAATTTGATTAGTCAATCAGAGAAGATACATGAACGCTTTAATTATTGGTTTATTTCTTACTACTATTCATATTAAATGCATTATTAGGAGGTTTAGAAGGGCAGATGTCATAAATTAATTTGTTAGTAGGATCTAATTATTATATTGTAATAGTTTTTTTATGGGAAAAAATATATTATGACACATCCAAACTAAACTAAAAACCTAAAATCACAACAAAAGAATGTGGACAAAAGCTGCTCCTTATCAGACCGCAGAATATTGTATAAAAATGGTAGTGGGTCTGCGAGGCATACTACAAAATCATCAATTTTCTTAGGTCTTCGGACCAACACATGAGCCGTTATATTCCTCGTTTAATAAACTATTTGAAAATCTCATTCCTTGAGTCATGTGCAACATCGCCGAATATCATCCATAAAGTTTCTGAAGACCGAGTGTTGCTCCGCACCATTTTTAATATCCCTAATTACGAACTCCACATCTTCTTTGAAAATTACCTTTCCACATTTGGTGTTAAGAGCAAATGTAATAGCTTCTCATACCGTTTGGAATTCTGCATGCTCAGAATTAACTTGTGTCCAAGTATTATGATAAGTATATTGCAATAGTTAGCAATCTATTATGATAGTTTTATATGCTATTTCTAGACTACGTACACTAAGAGATTTACATTTATATTAGTATTCCTGTCCATGAAGTTTTCATATATCAGACACAGATATTAATATATTATAGTATTAGTTTAGATGTTATATATTTAATTAAATATTTAATTATTTTAAATTACAATATAATTTATAAATATAAGTTATCGTATTATTATCTTAAATATTAAAATTGTATAATTATTGTATAATACATAATATCTAAAGTGAAATATTTATCTTATTTAACATAAGACTAACATGGTTAAAATTTATGGTATATATTAGTTCTTATGTTTGTTGCAAGAATAATCATAGTGTAATAAATGAAATGTGAATAAAATTTGAGGAATATGATTAAAATTTATAATATATATTTAGTTTTTAATATTGGTTCTTATGTTTAATAATTATAGTGCAATAAATAGAATGAATTGAATACATTTTAAGGCGTTATTGAAAGAGGGATAAAAGAATCAATCAAAAGTTTTAACACCCCAATCCTCTTTTATAAATAGTATAGATTAGATTGGATTTCATTGGCATAAAATTGCTCTGTGACATGAGAGATCAAGATCTATCTCGTTAGATAATACGTTAGACTTTTGATACTCTGGACAGAGACATCTCACTATGTAACCCCTTGTTGCGGAAAAAAACCTTTATGTAGCTCATTATATTGAGTTATGTAACCTAAAAGACATTAGAAGTTACAAAACCTGTGAAATAACTCATACACATCATAACTCCATGTAATTACGATATAATATGCGTTATTGCAATATGACTAACGTTATTTCAATATAACATGCATTATTAACATAACTCGCGTTATTCCAATATAGTTTATTATAGAAACCTAAGAGTATTTCCTTTCTTTATTTATTTTTTTCTGTTTGAAACTTGAAGTGCATGTGCTTTTGAATTGGTTTTTAAGCATTTATGACATATTTTTGTTGAGAAAGTATGATGATATTTGATAATTATGACGTTATATGAACACGATGATGATTCTATTTATTAAAATAGTTGTGAATGTGCTTTATTTAAATAAACTATAATAACCCAATATGTTACTTTGTTTTGCGTTTTAAGTTATCGCAAGGCGGGTGTTATGTTATGCGTCATCATCATTTTCAACATAATTTGTAACCTTTACAACCATTGCTGAAGGAGTATTTTCAATCAAGCACTGAAACATTGGTTTTGAATAGGAAACCATCTTCCATCTTCCACATATATTGTAAGTAAAGGTTCATGCTCAGAGCCTCTTATGCAGAAACGTTTCTGCTACTTGATGGCCAGTACTTTAACAACTAACAGTTACTATTTGTTGTAGCCTAAGTTTTTTTGGCAAAGTAGGATGATCCATTTGATACTCATCCCACTTCTTTATGGCTCCTATCCCCATGGCAAAACTATTGGTAAGAATCTACAAGTGTTTTATGTGGGTCTGATTTGGTTGCATCTCCAAATGGACTAAATTTTGCATCCTTTACTTGTAGGCTTAAAAAAATTTTACAGGCATAAAATTGCCAATTTTTTTCACCTCTAGCTCAAACCCTCTGGATGTCTGATATCTATATAAGTGCATGATGATAGATGATTTCCTCTCCTGTCTTTTTTTTTATCTTTACCATTTTCTATTCTTGCTAATTCCTTATTGTTTAGTTTCTAAAGAATTCACTTTCAGTTGCATAAACTATGCATAGTTTTCGATTCAATGTGTATATATATATATATGTATGTATATATGTATGTATATGCATACATATAGATATATGTATATATATGCATATACATAGACATATATATATATATATATATATATATATATATATATATATATATATA
>BQKN01063764.1:242613-277589 GCA_022839385.1 Asparagus kiusianus | reverse complement strand
CCTTCGGTATCTCAGGGGTACCTCAGATTTGGATTTAGTTTTTGATAGCAGTACTTTGGGAACCTCAGTTGTAGGTTTTGTAGATTCTGACTATGCAGGTGATCTCGATAAAATGAGATCTTTGACTGGTTATCTTTTTACTCTTTCTGGCTCAGCTATTAGTTGGAGATCGACTCTACAGTCGACAATTGCTTTGTCTACTACAGAGGCAGAATACATGGTAGCAGCAGAAGCGGTAAAAGAGGCCATTTGGTTGAGAAATCTCGTGAGGGAGCTTGGACTTCTACAGGAGGCTAGTTCAGTTGTATTTTACGACAATCAGAACGCAATACATCTAAGCAAAAACTCAGCACATCATGAGAGGACAAAGCATATTGATATCAGATATCATTCGTGAGGCAACTGCTGAAAGAAACATCACGATGAAGAAGATTGGTACTACAGACAATCCAGCTGACATGTTGACCAAACCGATTCCGACCTTCAAGTTCAAGCACTGCTTGAATTTGGGAGGCATTCGCACTTGTTAAGTGGCCCCTTTTGGGGCATTGTTTGCAAGATGGGTGAAGACTCACTAGTTATTGGTGTCGGCTCAGTTTTGGGAAAATTTCGCCGAGGTGGAGATTGTTGGGTGGCAGCCGTTTTTGTTGAAAATGGAGGCTTGGAGGCACCGATTTTTAGTCAAAAGTGGAGGCTCCGACTGTCTTTTAGTGGCCAAAATTTTTGACAAGCTAGAGCCGTTTTTTGTTGACAAATCAGGAAGGGTGGCAGCAAGTGTTGACAAAGAGAGTGAGGGCTCACTTTCGGTGATTGACAGAGAGGGGGATTTGAAGCTTATAAAAGCCCCCCTCTCTTCCTCTGTTAAATTCACTCTAAAATCTAAGAAATCCAGCAGAGAGTGATTGAGAGAAAAAGAGAGAGAAAGCTACACAACAAAATCTGTGAGCTCTCAATATTTTGTATGAGTGTTGTATGTTGAGAAAGAAATATAGTGATACACCCTCTTGCCGTGGACGTAGATCAATTTGATCGAACCACGTAAATATTGTGTTTGTGATTGTCTCTCTATTCTCTGGTTTAGTGGGTGATTTCACCAACATATCAAACTCTAAATATCTCCTTACCATGTCATCAAAGTATTTCCTGCCAACGATCCAATTCAACCCATGGTCTTGATCCCAAGTCATGTTAATCTGAAAAATGGTATTTATATTTGGGGTGAGCTTTCCACACACTGAGTAAATAACGTACATATTTAATAATTTATATAACTGAAACCATGCACATAATAGAATACTATCCAAACAAGGAGTACTATTAAATATGCAATATCTTTAGAAATCAATTCAGCGAGTAGAAATTAAGCAACGTCACACCCTATCTTGACAACTAGATTCCAGCAGAGGCTATCTTCCTAGAGAGGCTGCCTACCGCGACGCTCGGCCTTTTACATCATATTCGACCAAACTGTGTACCACGACGATTTCTCTGGTTTGGACTGCCTACAGAAACAATTTGTCTGTTATAACACCCTACTCCCTTGATAGGCCTATGACTTACTTTCTTGGTCTACACCCTCAGCCAAAAAACAATGCACTATATGATTGAAATATCATTTGGCAAAACCCGCTTATCATGTATAGCCTACAATGACAAAATCATATACTCATCCATGATAAATTCAACAAGCATTAACTCATGCTTAAAACAATCATGAAGTTTCTTAAAATATACTTGGATATGAAGTTCATGCTTGTGCATCAAAAGATAACATTTGTAAGCAGATGATGAGAAAATCATAAATTAATGAATATGTAATCATACTTACCAATATTATGCAAATTCCAAGTCCTTCTGTGACGCGTCAGGAGGCACCTGTAACTTGTATTGAGGTTTCCTACTACAAATACATATTAAATTCCATTCAGTTTATAGGTTACACTTACACAATAAGTAATATTGCCTTCATCCTTGGGTAGTTTAAGGTAATTTAATATGTAATTTGAAATGGTGTTAGAACCTCTAGGGTTAAACTTGTTCTTCATCGAATCCTTTGTTTCTTACTTTGAATGTCTCTGTGTTTCGTTGTTTCAGTTTAATTCCCTTTTTGTGCTTATGTGAACCTGAACTTATGCCTGTAAAAGAATCTCAACATCTTACATACTTTACAGTAGTATTTAGAGCTCTAAAACTAGTTTACTTGTCATAGGAGTATTTCTGGAATTTCAGAAACTGCAGGGTCATTTCTGTAATTTCTGAAAACTGTAGGGGTATTTCTGAAAACTACAGCTGATCTTAACATATCCTGATATTCTAGACTCAGACATGAATTCTCGCACCATTATGCATTGATTTCATAGAGTATTTGTAATGGTTGGCCTAAAATATAGTAGTCAATGAATTGAACTGTCTTGAAACTATTTTTATCCTTTCCCATTACTATGTCTCTTGCTATAGTACAATACATGTCCTGATTCCTGAATCATTTACCCAAACCATACTCTATATGAAATCAAACTAAAATTTGGTTTGGTGTCACTAAAACTGAAATTAACAAAAGGCCTTGCGGCTGCGAGGGACCATACAGAAGCTTGAACTAAAATCTCAATATGCTTACCACAGCATATGTTAGCTACTGGAACTAGCGTAGGCAGGATATTTGCTTAGACTAGAAGTAGATGGATTACTAAGGTCAAAGCTTATGCTTATAGTTTAGCTGGAGTATATATCAAAGTCTGGATTAGTATCAAAAGGATACATGTCTCAACATAAATAGAAAGAATCAAGCTAACCTGTAGAATTACCAGCACTCCTTTTCCGTATCCTTTCTTTGGCATTTTCTTTCTTTTTCTCTTACTTCTCTTCTTGTTGAATCAGGAGCAAGAACTTCTCTTTTGTTTGTTTGTTTCTTTTCCCCCCTTCCCTTTTTCTAGCTAGAGCTACTTCTCCTTCTTTTGCTTTGTTTCTTGCTATAGGTTTTGTTACAGGGAACAACATGAGAAAGCAAGGGTTTCCATACCCTGTCCACCTCATCCTTTGGCCAAAAGACACGTGTCATTCCTACATCTAACTAATGCCAACTCATTCTTATTCAATTGACATGCGTCTCTCCTATATTTTCAAACATGGCAGCTCCACAATTGATTATTTATCAAACAATTTTGTCCACTACTTTTGCATAAAAATCCATCCAATCTTCTATATCTGCATATTCTTGATTTTATTTCAATCCTGTAATACTTATTGCAAGATAATATTTAATTCAATATCTTAGTTCATAATGAATTAATAAGTACCAATAGTAAAATTAAAGGTATTACAATTTCATTGCCAATCTATGTTACGGCTTCCCATATGCTCTTTTGATTTTTGGATGAAGTGGTCTAAACTTGATGGGTATTTAGTATTTTGTGTCATAAGCTTTAACCATTTTCCACACTTCTGCTTTCTGAGCATTTTTGCTATAGTTTGGTGTACATGCAGCTGGCTGATGGGCTGTTCTTTCTTTGTCTATTTATGGGTATAAACGTCTTCTATATAACTGAGCACATAAACTTTCAGCAACTAAGTCTTAGCTTGTAATAATAGATAGAGATGTCGAGATCTGAAAATATTGCTTCCTGTTACTGCAGTAAAATCTTCGCTTCTAGTTTTGTCATTGTTTACCTTTGACGTGCTTACCATTATTTAGGTTATCCTGTCCTTTTGTGGTTTCTTGGTACTTGTATTCTTTATTTGATGTTCGATTATTCCTTAGGCAAGACTTAACTCTATGCATATATTTGTCAGAAGTACTTTTTGTATTGAATAAGAGTATCTTATAGACTTTCGTTCATTTATCATCAATATGTTTGAATTCTTGTTGTTCTAAACTCTGTAGTCTGTCCTATTTCTTGAGTTCAAATATAATTGTTTTTTTCTCTGTTATAGTTTTTAACTTCATGGTTGATGTTATATTGGCCCCTGCTAATTAGGTCAAGGAGCACATGGAGATATTTGCTGTTTTGAAAGGTGTAGAGGATCACTGCTTTGACAGGACAGTAACTGAAATGGTAGAAGAAGTGAGTATCCTTGTGACACCTCTAAGAACCTTGCATGAGCTTTAAAATAGGTCAACTGCTGAATGTGCATTGCTCATCTAATGACAGTCTAAATTTATTTTTTGTTTTATCAATTACTAAGAAAGCAAGCGGTGCTTTGGTTATATAGAATTTATCTCCATGCATATGGATGAGCTATAATACGTATGCATGATAAATTATAAGCTATTAGATTTCTTTGGCAAGTCCTTTTCTTTATTTACCAGTAATTGTCACTTTGTGATAAATTTGATCACATCATCTGGCAAATTTGAGCTACAAAAATATCTGTTCTAACTTCTGATAGCTGCTTCCATATATAATCTGCGATCGTCAGGTGGGTCTAGCAGACAAAATGAATACAGTTGTTGATGCACTTTCTGGAGGGATGAAGAGGAAATTGTCCCTTGGTATAGCCCTCATTGGAAACAGCAAGGTGCTAACATTATTTTTCCCCCTTTTCTTCTCTGTGGCGTATTTTAAATATTCTTAGAACTTTAGTTTACAGGTTATCATTCTTGATGAGCCAACTAGCGGCATGGATCCATACTCAATGCGGTCAACTTGGCAATTGATAAGGAAGATTAAGAAAGGGAGGATAATATTATTGACAACACACTCCATGGATGAAGCTGATGTTCTAGGAGATCGAATCGCCATCATGGGTAATGGACATTTACGATGCTGTGGAAGGTATCATCATTCGATATTTGTATTTTTCGTTTCAGCAAATAATACTGACTTTATAAAAGGCTGTCGAACAATACACCATTTTTCAGTGAAGTGTTTCTCACGCTGTAACATTTGTAATCATGGAAGATGAACGTTAGAGATACTATAACATTTGCTAACTTGTATCATGAAAATTATTCTTTAGCTGTTACGTATCCATAAATTTCCACGTAGAACTTTTAACTGTTATATCTCTATGTTTCTGCTTCTTTATTGGTTTAGTGCATATTTCTGCATTTTACTACAAATCTGTACTTTTCTCTGTTTCTTTGCTCATTCATGTAGGCAATATATTACGAGAATGTGAGAAGTCACGTGGTTTTTGAATCTCTTTTAACTTACTAATCAAATGGCTGCGCAAAACTGGTTGTTTTGGCTGTGGAAAAAACAAGGGTCACAAGTTCTGAAAGAATTTGATGCATACCGATCAAGAGTTGTACAGGATACTTGAAGGACCAATCTCATAAGGGCATTGCCCTACACTTACACTGTCTCTCTTTTGAGATGTGTTAGAACAAATCAACAATTTCCAACATGCATAAATGATATATTGCAAGGCCTTGTGGCCACAACGACTTCTGGCTATATGAGCCACTAGGCCATACAAGTGCATTACTGTAAAATCTGGATGACGCATGGATACATCTTCCAATGGGCTCAAATATTGGACAAAAGCTTTAAACTCTACAAATAATCAGCTCTCTAGCCTTTACTGCGCCTTTCAAACATATATCAAGCACTGGAAGTTAGCCACTGGAAAATCAAGTGAGAACACTGCAGCGGTATCTTGAAAGTGTATGAGATAGGTGTTGGATATTTTCTAAGATCCATCAGGTGTAAAATGAATTTAATTTGCAAATAGAAGAAGAAATTGGATAAGAATTCATTCTGTGAAAACAAGGTAGGATTCGTTAAAGAAGGAATATAATTGAATATAAAGTTTGTCTTTTGTATGAGATATTACTCTTTTTTTTTGGGTCTCTAATGAATGAATTCTAACTTTGGTGTGCTTTCTGGTCTCCCGTGATTTAATAAATAAATAGTGATATTTTCTTTTTGTAGTTTCTCTTTTTTGTTTATCATTAACTGTCTGTTTGCTTCTGTAGTTCCCTTTTCTTGAAGCATCGCTATGGGGTTGGTTATACACTTACACTTACAAAGGTTTGGTTTCATAGAATTTATTCATATTTCATGCGTATTTTATTTCATTATACTGATCTGGGTTCTCTATCCCCTTATCTGAAGCATCTGCTTTTGAATTTCAGACTTCTCCTACTACATCTGTAGCTGCGGATATTGTTCATCGTCATGTTCCTACAGCTACCCGCTTATCTGATGTATGTTCCTTTGCTTCTCTAGATGTTTGCTTTCCATACTTATGGATTTGTCAACTATAGGAGGTTTCTTCTATTTAATGTTCAATGAAGATTAGATATTTCATGAGTCTCTTGTTTGCTTCTTGTTGCAAACAAGAACCAAGTCTATTTCCGATGTCTTTTGTGTCCAAAATCCTTTTTCCTTTGTCTTTATTGTCAGAATCAATAGTAAACTAGGTAGTACAAGCACTAGCACATGCCATTAATTCATTAGTAAAACCCTTTGCAATGTGCATCATTTATCATTTACATTCCATTAAGTCGTTGACAATTCAAATTTTTTACCGAGTCTACTTTTATGTCATGTGCATTGCACGTGTTCCTAAATTTATAATAACTGTTTGATGATGAATTTTTCGGACTTTTTAGTTGTTGGGTGAGTTCGTTACTTTGGGAAAAATAAGTTTTGTAGTATTCTGTGTTCTCTTTTAATCTTTACTGTTCCTGTTATATGTGTATTAATTGTTTTGTTTCTGCTAGTACTGGTACTGGTAGTTTACATATTCTTTCTGTCATCTGAATATTTCTGGTTGTGAACCTCCAAACTATTTTCTATTTACTTCAGGTTGGTACAGAAATTTCGTTTAGACTTCCTATTTCATCATCTTCTTCATTTGAGAATATGTTCCGGGAGATAGAAAGCTGCATAAGAAGACCAGAAGTGGCTGGTGAATATAGCACAACTTATGATGGAGTTCATGGTATTGAAAGTTATGGAATCTCTGTCACCACTCTTGAGGAGGTGTTTTTGAAAGTTGCAGGACAAAGCATAGACGAGATAGATTATAATCATCAGATAACCAATGCTGGATCTGATAGCGTGACCTCTGAGATCTCTCAAACTACTCTTATAGAACCATCAGTTTCCATATTGTGCTCTGGTGTTTATGGAAAGTTTCTTAGGCAGATTTCTTCAGCTGTGGGAAGAATTTTTGGTTTAACATTTGCTACAATCTGCAGTTTCATTGCCTTCTTTATAATTAAGTTATGTTGCTGTGGAATGATTACAAGCTCAACATTTTGGAAGCATTCAAAAGCTCTTCTTATAAAAAGGGCTGTATCTGCTCGGAGAGATAGAAGAACCATTGTTTTCCAGCTGTTAATTCCAGCAGTCTTCTTGCTTTTCGGTTTACTTTTTCTGAAACTGAAGCCACATCCTGATCAGCATTCTGTGACTCTTACTACATCAAATTTCAACCCCTTGCTAACAGGAGGTGGTGGGGGACCAATTCCATTCAATTTATCACTGCACATTGCTGAAGAGGTCTTTCTTACACTATAAACTCACTTTTGATGCATGAGTAAAAAGATGTCTAATTCAGAAGGTTGTCACTCCGACAGGTTGCATCTTGTGTGAAGGGGGGCTGGATTCAAAAGGAGGAACCAAGAACTTTCAGATTTCCTAATCCTGAAAAGGCACTTGCTGATGCTATTGATGCAGCTGGCCCAACTCTGGGTCCAACTCTGCTTTCCATGAGTGAATATCTAATTACCAGCCTTAATGAATCTTATCAGTCCAGGTATCTGTTCATCCCTGATCCAGATTCCCTCATAACAGTTAGATAAAAAAGGGACCTGATTTTACTGATCACTATGAAGCAAATGGATAGCCATTGTTTGGTTATTTGAAAGTTATATTTAATTGGATGCATCACCTGATTTTTCAACCTTGTGTGAAGAAGAGTACAACACCTTATATAAATTTAGTCAGTGTTGGTTCATATTTCTTTTAAGTGAACCTGTATCTACAACTTTCATACTACAATATCCTGTTTGTCAACTTATGCTTGTTCTGTTGCAAATGTTCTTTAGGTGCTTCCTGCACATACATATATATGTGCTAGAATTATTTAGATGTGTTCATAGTTGTGTTTACAAATTGATGTAGGTGGACATAAGGATTTACAGGTTTGTAGTGGGTTACAAAATGTTGTGAATTGTGGATATGAATGCATTTTGTGGAAAACTATCGGCCGAATATGGAAGGGACCATTGGCTTGGATCCCAATAAAGAAAATGGAAGGGACACTGGTGGACTGTCCCATAGTGGTTCCATGTGTTGGGTGTAGTTGGCTGCTCCTTAGTTGAGCATTGTGTCCATGAGTGGAACCATTTTGATGAGAAGGTCAATAATTATGACAGCGAATCGTTTCTCACTACTACATTATTAAATGCAGGGGTATTTTGTGACAGGTATTTACAAACACAAGTTTTGAAGGTTTTAACAAGCCCAATTTGGGAGTTGGTGCCCTCATGTTAATTAACTGAGTGCGTATATAATTACATAAATGCCATCATGCACAGAAGAATAGAAGACAAAGAAAGAAGGAGAGCAATGTAAAGTTAAACCCTGAAGCAGTGTGTCACAGGAAAGGGGAGAGAAGGCTACGAATAAATTAAAAACAGAGTGACAATAGCAGCTGAATAGAGACAAACAAGGGTGGAGGTAACAATTCTGTGATAGGAGAGAGATGAAGGAGAATGGGGGAGAGAAAGATGAGTAATCTGGGGGATATGAAAAGTAGAAAAATAAGTCAAGAAATAAATTGAAGTGAATAGATGGAGAAAGTAAATTAAGGGATAACACAAAGCATGAAGCAAACTAGCAACCTTTTCAAGTTGCATCTTGATCATTTTGCTATGTCGAAAAGGGTGTGCATTTAATGCTCTTGAACTTCTTAAATTCCTATTTCCAAGTGCTTGGTCAAACACACTTGTTATTAACCTATAAATAGTTCCTATTAGAAACAAGTGTCCTCACTTTGAGTTTCTTGTTGACCTTAACACATTGGTTTTCTTTACTTAAAAATGATTGTTTCCGTCTCAGTTGAATGTTTCTATAGTCTATTACTGAAGCGTCTGGTTGTCTTTTTCTTACTCTGTAATTTTATAGTTTTACAGTTTGCGCATACAATCTTTGATATAATCCCTGCTGAACTTGAAAATGGGTGTTCCCTTATTTTTCTGTTTGATGGGATATCTTTCTGTTTATTAATGTAATATGTTGTCGGTTTGGTATGAAGGTATGGCGCAGTTGTCATGGATGGCCAAAATGATGATGGAAGTTTAGGTTTTACCGTACTTCACAATAGTTCCTGTCAGCATGCTGCACCAACCTATATCAATGTCGTGAATGCTGCAATATTGAGGCATGCAACTGGTGATACAAATATGACGATTCAAGTTCGCAATCACCCTTTGCCCATGACAATGTCTCAGAAGTCACAACGTCACGTATGTAGTTGACATTATGCTATGTTAGCGTACGCAACTGCAGAAGTTTATAACTTTTATTTCGCATCACACTTTTATATTATAAATCTTGTTATCCTTGGTCTATTTTTCTATAAACATAGATTTGACTCTGAAGTAGAAAGAAGATGACACAATGAGTTTGTAGTATTCTCTCATTAGAAACATTTTTAGCGAGCACATGCATAGAAGCATCTAATTTCTGAGCTTCAGATGTTCTGATTAGTGCTAGACTTCACAACTCCTGAACACTAATTTCTGGACTGCTCTATCCAACCATAAAGATGTCTAGAGTTGTATTTTGTCAGTGTAGATGCAGACCTGACCACATCTTTATGTGATTAAAAAAAAAGCTTCTATAATGAGGGTCTTTAGAAAAGTACTATCAGCACTTGCTGCAGAGCCAGTAATAAGACAAACTGCATGATTTTTTGTAATGTATCTTCTGTTACATAAAATCAAGAAAACAGAGCCCAGCTTATATTGCATTGGGGGCATTTATTAATTACTATCAATCTGTTACTTCCTTATCAAGTTTATGTTAACCATCTACAAATAATTTATGCACATACGAATTCCAACACTTTCAAAAATGCATGACTCTTATAGTAGTTAATTAGAGTAGTCTATTTAGTCCCACATTTAAAGATTCTGTAATTTAATCTTGATTATCCTTCTCTAGGATCAAGTCATGTCCAACTTCTTGAATCCTTTAGTCAGGCTAATTATAATTTCAAGAATCTCAAAAAGGTTTTTCATATCCTTGTTGATCATTTGAAAAATAGTGAGGGGACATGGATTCGGTAGAAAGTTGAATTTCACTAGATGGTGGGAATTAGTGTTTTGTTGAGATTTAGTCAGAAAGATGGGCTCAACAGATCTTCACTAATATTTTATAGCTCTAATGAGAAACATGATGTGATCGAGACTTCACATACTTGCATTGGCTTCACACAGGATAAAGTGTCTCATCATAGGATTTCATGCCTAAAAATCCCCATTATATGAATAATAAACTTAATATTTTTTAAATCAATGACCGTTCAGTTTTCCTTTATTATCCTAAAAAAGGAGCAAATTCATTTTTGTATTAAAGTCTTGATAAATGTCTAAAAAAACCTACATAAATCTGAAGGAATTCTAATAAATGCAAAGTTTGGTGATTGCTAGCTAGTCTTTGTTAATTAGGAATAACGAAATGATTTAGATAGTCAAAATGTCTCATAGATTCCTGCTAGTCAAGAAACTTTGGTGATGGTTTGGGTCCAGGCGCTGTGTATAGCTCTAGCCTTTTCTTTTGCTTTGGCATCGAGTTCAAGAACATGGGCTTTGGCTATATGTTGATTGGAGGTCAAAACAGTTATGGAAACTTATGATCTCTTTTCAAAGATGAGAATCATGCTATCAATGTGGATAGTTAAAATATCTACTTGATGAACAAAAATTAGTCAAGTAGGAAACTATATATCTTCATAAACTGTTCGATATAACCAATAATCCTCATCATTTTTGTTGCTGTATGTTTGTGTCCTGGTATCAAAAATATTAAAAATGTCCTGTCAAGATATCGTGGTTTTTGATGGATGCATTAATTAAATCTTTTGCTGTCTTCTGCATACGTGTAGCCTTTATTGTTTTGTTGTTTCAAACTTGTTTTGTTGTTTGTGTTACCTATAAGCAATTTTCCTGCTATCTTTGAGCTAATGTTTTGTAGTACTTCTCTGTTCCATGAATATAACTCTAATTTGTTGTTGTTTCATAAGAATTATCTGTTTGAATATTGTTGCAGGATCTAGATGCATTCTCTGTTGCAGTGATTGTTAGCATCGCATTTTCCTTTATTCCAGCTTCATTTGCTGTTGCTATTGTTAAGGTGATACTTCTATCAGCTTTTATTTGAAGATTTAGTATGTCAGAACATTCATGTTAACATTTTTCCTGGCCTATTATGGTTAGTGTCTTTGGTACTTTGATGTCTCTGTCGCTTACTAAATAGGCTTTTAAAAGTGTTTTCTCTTTTGAAATACTGTAGGAACGTGAAGTCAAAGCAAAGCATCAACAGCTGATCAGTGGGGTATTAAACTCCATCTGCTTTCATTGTGTTTGTTTTTTAGTTAATCGCTACTAACGTTGGACATACTCAGGTTTCTGTATTATCATATTGGATTTCAACATATTTATGGGACTTCATCAGCTTCTTATTTCCTACAGTCCTCGCGGTGTTTCTATTTTTCATCTTCGGTATGCATTTAAACTTCATAGGACTCTGTTAGCTCCGTTATTATGTACTTTTCTCTTTCTGTTGATCAACATTACTCTGACTTTTATGAAGTTGACACTTGTCTTGGGTTCTGTTGTGTGAATAATATTACTTTTGTAACTCAAGAATTCATGTACTTGTAGATCTGAATCAGTTTATTGGAAATGGTTGCTTTATTCCAACTATCATCATATTTTTGGATTTCGGATTAGCAATTGCTGCATCAACATATTGCCTTACCTTTTTCTTTTCTGATCATACTGTTGCTCAGGTATATCACTGCCAAAACTCATTCTCTTAACAATGTTTTTTTACATTTCAGTGTTTGATTTTGATTGCAGAATGTGGTTTCTTTTAACATCTCACCGCTTGACTTTAATTACAGAATGTGGTTTTGCTGGTGCACTTTTTCGGTGGAGTCATCCTTATGGTTATTTCATTTCTGATGGGAGTTATTGAGGCAACAAAAAGTTTAAATTCTATGCTTAAGGTTAATTTTAGCAGCTTCCTTTCACATTTCTACTTAAGAGGCTTATTTAACCTTTTTCATGCACCAGTACATTTATCTCATTTTTATGTGTTTTTTATGATTACTATTATTGGCCGTTAATATACTCTTTTCAAATTGTTACAGCAAGTGAAAACAAGGCAAGAGTGATCCCTAAGATAGAAAGTGTCAGTAATTATCATATGCTAGATGGTTCACAAGCTAATTAGTGATGTTAGGACATACAGCCTATTATATTTCCAAATATTAATATGTCTCAGTGTCCTGACAAGTTTTAGATTCATCGATCCTATGGTCGATTTAGTGAGTACATATGGGTAACATTCATTAGCTAAAGTTTGATGCTCCTGTCTGGGGTTTCTCATCATGAAGTGTCTTAGAGGCCCAAACCATTACACTTAAACTCTGAAGCTGTGGTGAGGGTTGAGGGTTATAGTGTTATATTCTAACTAAGTGAACGCCTACGAATTTTGCTTTAAAGGTTGTAGGTTCATTATGATTGTTTACTTGTTCCAACTAATCTCTTCTGAAATCTTTGATACCAGATCTCCTATATTTTGAACCAAAATTGTTGAAGCTGCTAAAAATATCAATCCCAAAACTCTGAAGTTGTGGTGAGGGTTATAGTGTTATATTCTAACAAAGTGAACGCTATGAATTTTGCTTTAAAGGTTGTAGGGTCACTATGATTGTTTACTTGTTCCAACTAAACTGTTCTGGAATCTTTAATACCAGAACTCCTATATTTTGGACCAAAATTGTTGAAGCTGCTAAAAATCTCGATACCCAAAACTCTGAAGTTGTGGTAGGGTTGAGGATTATAGTGTTATATTCTAACAAAGTGAACGCTTATGAATTTTGCTTTAAAGGTTGTATGGTCAGTTGGTCACTATCATTGTTTACTGGTTCCAGTTTCCAACTAAACTGTTCTGAAATCTTTGATACCAGAACTCCTATATTTTGGACCAAAATTGTTGAAACTGCTAAAAATTTCCATACCCATACGGGCCATACCAAAAATGGTGAAGAGAAACCAGACCATTTCAGAGATCAAAGGTCACTTGGTATGTTTCATGTGTTCTTTGCAAAATAAATCGAAGTCAGAGATATGCATTGTTCAGCTGTTTAATCTAGCTTGTATTTGCTTTAAAGGTTGTATGATCACTATGATTGTTTACTCGTTCCAATTAAACTATTCTTAAAATTTCGGGCTAAAATTGTCGAAACTGCTGAAAATCAAAGATACCACAACTCATATATTTCGGACCAAAATTGTTGAAACTGCTGCCAAAAATAGCTAAAAGAGAAACCATACCATTTCAGAGATATCAAGGTTCACTTGATGGTTCCATGCCGTTCAATTGTTTAATATAGCTTTATATTTGGGAATTCTGGAGGATGGAATTGGGCCAATAAATTTGTACTGTTACAGATGCAATTCTAGACGCCTCTCTGGCAAGAAGCAGCTGCATCTCAGGCTTCAACTTTGTTCTTACATGTTTGCAGGACACAGCTTCATCAATTTAAAAGGATTTGTCTTTGGTATAGTTAATAGATATCTAAATTGTCGAAGAGCATTTCCTTTAGGCAATGGCTGATGATCCTACAATATGCTGGAATTTCTGCATCTCTTTTAATTTCAGGTTTTTTTTAGAGACATCCATTAGGATATTTGGTAGTAGGAAAATAAGGTTGTTTCATAAATTGTTTAACATTACATTCATTAAAATGTATGAAGATATTCCTATCATTGTTTTAAATATTCCCAATATAGTCAATATATTCGGCCAATATATCCTTTTGCAAGGCTTGCGGCAAAATGATATGGTCTCAATATCCTTTACCAGTTTTTGGCAATTCTTGGGTGATATATCCCAAACATGGCCGACGTATTAACCATATATTGGCCGATATGTCCTTTCATATGGCTTGTCAATAAACACTATACTTCTGCAAAAGTTCTTTAATGATTTTTTAGCAAACATTGCATCCCTATTAAGTGTTGCGGCAAATTATTGTGGGCTCTTTTCCCTATATAATTTTCTACTATTGGTTAGTGATCCTAAGCATATATTATTTACATTTTTGTATGCTTAGATTTCATTAAGTATGTATAGGTTACATTTTAGGACATTATATTATATATGTACATCATCCGATATGGCACTCTGATATTTACTCATACCGCTGATATTTTTCTGACATCTGCAATCCAATATGGATTTGGTTGTCTGATATTTCTCCGATAACTGTTATTGAAAACCATGAGTCTTGTTGAGATGGCTGGTGGAGCTTAAAGACTTTGGAAGGGCTCCCTTGTGATTTGTCGTCGTTATGTTTAGAAGGAATGCAATTGTAGACAAGTCTCTGACTTTTGATAAGTTTAGGCTTTGAACAGTTGTCTTTTTCCATGAAAAGTTTTACTATTCAACAGAAGATCCACATGAAATTTAATGCATTATAAGCTTTCTTGTAAGTACCTAATAGATGTGATATTTTATTCACATATTTAGTTATTTGTATCAGACTGATTACCTAGATTTATATATTGTACCCTCTTTTCCACTTTCTTATATTTTCATTTGTTTAATGTTCTAACTGTGAGTTTTTATGTATTTGTTATGTATGTTTCTGAATCCTCTTCTATATGTGATATTCTGACGCATCAGATGCTAGATCTGAAGCCAATTATTACTGAAATTTTGTCTAAAGATCAACTGGTTGTCATATTGAACTTTATAAATCTTGAAGAAAATTTCTTGTGAAGAAAGAATGCCTATGTCACATCTTGACATCTTATGTTCTGCACGAAACTGACAGATAATTTGTTTTGTATTCCATTTGTTGTTACTTTCCATTTCATAACAACTTACTTGCCAACTTCTCATAATCCTCATGTAGGTGAAACTTTCCCTTGAATGGATATGGATGAAATTCTCTAGGTTTAAAGTCAGTTTGATCTTTTCTCCTGACATGGTCTTGTATTTTCCAGAACTTTTTTAGGTTATCTCCTGCATTTTGCTTTGCGGATGGACTTGCATCTCTTGCCCTTCGGCGCCAGGGGATGAAGTTGGGATCCAGCGGGGAAATTTTTGATTGGGACGTGACTGGTGCCTCTATTACATATTTATTTGTTGAGGTATCTTTTGAAACATAAGCTAATATACGCTACTGGTGTCTCTATTACATATTTATTCGTTGAGGTATCTTTTGAAACATAAACTAATATGTTAATAACTGCTTCATCTGTCCCGCTACAGGTTGAAATATCTCACTTGATTTTTTTTCTAGTTATAGAAACCTTTTCCAGCTAGCTACATTCCCAAACTAATAAACTTATAATTTTTCAGTATTCCTTTTTCTCCATATTTAATCTTCTGAAAGTCTTTTATCCTGCCATATAACAATTTGAATTTAACGTTTTTGTGACATTTTCCTTCTTTGACCATTATAATTTTATGCATTCCAATGTAGGAATGAGCCTATGAATGCCCATTATGTAGAGTAATGTTCTTTAAGTAGTGACTATTCTTTATGGGCATTCATAGGCTCATTCCTACATACGTAATGTTTTTGTGTAGTGGCATTCTTTATTTATGAATTTGGATGAAAACCATATGCTTTTAGTTAAAGATCCCATGATTAAGAAGTTGATATGAATGCAATAAATAGAAAAAAATTGAACGTTTGGAACATGATTCGTCATGAGTTTGATTGGATTTCCTCTTGCCTAAACACACAGTGAATTCAGACAAGAAAAAAGTGCAAAATAAAAAGGAATCAATCAACCAAATAACAGCACATAAGTAACAACTCAAGTGCAACCAAAAACTCCATCTGGGATGAAATAAAGTGGTTGCCAGGGCAGTTTGTTTGTAAATTTACAAACCACGTATTTGCCCTTGCTGTGATACGGTTGCAGCAAATTTGGAAGAGAATTTTTTATCCTAAAGCATGATCACTTGCATGTTTAGAGTCCATATAATATTTCATTAAAGCCATTTATAGGACCCTACAAGAAATTATTATTAGGTGAATCAAATACCTTTCAATTTTGATACTTTTTATTCGTTGTTTCTACACAGACAGAAACTGTACATCATCCAATTGTGTGAATTTTTGCTTTTGAATGTTTGAGATGCAATTTAATGTGAAACAACCAAGTCAGATACCCTTTTATCTATGTACATTGGTGTGTGCATTGTATCTCCGTGCCAATTTATTAAAGCTCCTAAGTTTTGGTGACCCTTGTAGTCCTTGCCATCCTCACATTGAGCATAGTTCGAGAACAGGCTTGTGCAGAATGTTGATTTTTATTTAAATTTTCTTTCTTTTTTGTTATTTAAATTTGGCGAAGTATTAGCTATTTATGATTATGTTTTTGTTTGCTTAAAACAGAGTATAGCATATTTTCTTCTTACAATTGGGCTTGAGTATGTTCCGCATTACAAGCTAAAGTTCTCTGGAATTGGAACATGGTGGGATCGTCTTATTTCTTTTCAGCCCGACATATCTCAGAGTTATTTTCAGCCTTTACTGGGATCATCTGATGGTGTATCAAACTCAGTAGCTGACGAGGATGTAGATGTTGTAGCAGAAAGGCATAGGGTAATCAGTGGATATGCTGATAATGCCATACTATACTTGTATAATCTGCGGAAGGTACTTATAAATCTATTTGAATTGTCGCTCTAGTCTATTTACAACTGCAGAATCCTGAATGCCTAGTCCATTTTTTTAAACATTATTTAGAAGAGGCCATTACTGGAGAGATTTGTGTTTATACCCCAACTTCAGCTGGGCACTTACAGCGAAATGCATTTATAATATAATTTTGTGCCAGCTACACAGTTACCTTTTATTCTTTGTTTCTGCCGAGTGCTGTTTCATCTGTTAATTCAACTTACCCTTGCTTGCTTATCATTGCAGTAGGCGATTGTGATGTCAAGAAGTTGAGACATCACATATTTGTTAGGATTTGTATTTTTAGATATCTGACTATGTCTTGTTCTGGTGGTGGACCCCCACCAACTCCTTTTTGAGGGAGTTTTTTAAGGTGGAAAAACTCGTTTCTGCTTCTTTCTTGCACTGGAATTGTTTTTCTCTCTATCTTTTTAATGTCTACTCCCATATAGTCTTCAGCATTTTTTGCTTTGTTTTTCTTGATAAGATACAGGACTATATTGTCTTTGTTCCTTTTTTTGTGGTTTTTCTAATTTGAGATGTTCTTTTTGATTAACTAGTAGGATTTATTTCACTAGTGTTGATCCTTTCTTGGGACGGTTGTTACTGCATAGGATACCGGCATAAAGTTGACATAGTTGACCAAATTCAGCTGTCTGTTATATATTTTAATATCCAGGTTTATCCTGCACAAGGGAGTCATGCTGCAAAGGTTGCAGTTCGCTCCTTGACTTTTGCTGTTCAGGAAGGAGAGTGCTTTGGTTTTCTAGGAACAAATGGGGCTGGAAAGACGACAACATTGTCAATGCTGACCGGTACATGCTCACTATGATAACAAATTTATGTTGGGATGAATCTTATTTGTATTTCTGTTGTTTTTTATGCCCACTATCCTGACAAGTTCTAGCAGATCTTCAATACTACTATGAATTTTTTTCCCTGAATAATATTTCTATAATGCACGTAACAGTATAGTAAAAGCAAATTGGAGTCTACTTTAGATAGTTGAGTTATAATATGTAGGCATAGTTAAAGTTAAATGAAATAGTAAATTTGTTTATTATGAAATAGGTTTTATAGGTGGTCTCCAACTACAGGAATGTAATGGGTTCAGTGTAGGGGTGTGCAACGGTCGGTTCGGTTCGGTTTTTACCAAAATTTGAACAACCGAACCGAATCGTCTATAATTCAAAACCGAACCGAACTATTGCAAGTCGGTTCGGTGCGGTTCGGTTCGGTTTGTTCGGTTCTAACTTCATCAAACTTCTTATCAAACAACAAACTATGTTAAAGAAAAAAGATATCAACAAAGTAGGAGATTATGAAATATTAAACACTGATATAATGATATTATTTTCAACCCATAATGATTCAGAAAATGAGTTTAGGGTTTGAGTTTTTGACTCTTTGGGGACGAGTTGGGTAGGGTTTGAGATCAGAATGGGTAGTATTGTACTATATTCGGTCGGTTCGGATCGGTTCGGGTTGAAAAGTTTTCAAACCGACCCGAACCGTCCTATTCATAAAACCGATTTTTCCGGGTCAGTTCGGGTCGGTTCGGTCGGTTTTTTCGGTTTGGACCGAACCATGCTCAGCCCTAGTTCAGTGTGCATAGCTTATCACATATTTTTTCATCTAGCCAGCATGCTAACACCCTTCCCTGTATGGTGCGACAACACCAACAAAGTCTTTATTTCCGATTGTTCAGGATCGAATCGTATTCTTCCATCCAGTCTTGTTAAGGCTATATCTTCAATTAAGTTTAACCATTAACATCCTTATTAATTGTTTTCATCCAAGTTCTCCTATGTCTACATCTAGTACTCCTCGCCCCCTTCAACTATAATCTTATCAATTATCCTAGCTGTTGCATTTTGCGGTCTCCATTGCATGAGACCGAACTATCTCAATAAATTCTCTCTTATTTTACCCTTGATGGGAGCAATCTATAACTTCTTATGCATGCACTCGTTTCTTGTACTGTCTTCTAGTGTGTATCCACAGATCCACCATTTCATTTTCAATTCTGTTGTGCTGATCTTTTGCCAGTTGTTTCTTAATTACCCAACAGCCTGATACGTAAAGCACTATGGGTCTTGTAGCTGTCATAGAATGTTTTTCATAGGTACTCTATAATCACATAGAACATCAGAAGCAGTCCTCCGTTTTAGTCATCCTCATTTAATTATATAAACCTCGTCATTGTCAATTTCACCATGTCGATGAATGATTTATACTAAAATTGAAAGTGATTACTCCTAAGTATTTCTTGACTGCTAATATGTACTGTACGCTCATTTCTTTTCGCAGCTTATTATAATTAGATTCAATACGTACTGTGTCTACAAATTCTGGATCTTTTAGATTCTTATACTAATTCTAAATCTTCTCATCATAGTCGTTTCAGCTAATGCCATCACTCAACAAATAACATACACTGTGAGGCTTCATCTTGAATATATCTTATAAAGTTCGTCATAACTATGGCAAAACAATAAGGACTCAAAAACGATCCTGGATGCAAAAACCAATGGCGTAGTAGGAAATGGTTCTGTCTCTTACTCGTTCACTCCTTAGGAGAATGTTAGGCAGAAACAGAACTTCAAAATAGTTGTAATTAATGAGAAATTGTGGGTTCAATTATCTGAATTCGGTTTTCAAATTTTCCTTCCTTAAATATGTTAGATGTTTTTGTTTAATTTAATGCTGCTACATTTATATCCTTCAGGGGAACAGTGCCCGACAGATGGAACTGCATATATTTTTGGTAATGACTTGCGGTTGCATCCCAAGGCTGTCCGTCAACATGTAATCTTCATTAACATGTTTCATGTATTTTTTTTATAATCTATGACCATCTTTTTCTAACTGTAGACACCCATGATTTGTTTTCCTTTCTTGTACAGATTGGTTACTGTCCACAGTTTGATGCTCTTCTAGAATTTTTGACTGTTCGTGAACATCTTCAACTATATGCACGAATAAAGGGTGTACCTGAGATTAATTTAAATAATGTAGGGGAAACATTTTATCCCATCGCTTGATACTATCCCATCTATTCAATCCTTTGGCTTTATAAACCCTATGTTTCATTTTGTGGTAGGTTGTTGATGAGAAGTTGACAGAGTTCGATTTATGGAGGCATGCAGATAAGCCATCATATTCACTTAGTGGGGGTAACAAACGCAAGTTATCCGTTTCTGTCGCAATGATTGGCAATCCTCCCATAGTGATTCTTGATGAGCCTTCTACAGGTTTTGTTATTTTGTTCAGCAGTTAAAACATCCATACTATTGTATCAATTTTCAACTCCATGTCTACATGTTAATGGTTCTCTCATGAACATTAGACCATGGAACTTTTCACGTTTCCTTACAGAAACATTATTTAAAATTGGCTCAGTTCCTCTCGACATATGGGTAAGGAGTTCATATAGCGAAGAAATGTTAAAATGCATTTTTGAGCCTTTTCTTATCAGTTCAAAATAATTCTCTTCATTATCTCTTTCCGAATCGTTAGTTTTACTAGATTAGCGTATTATGCAAGATACATTCTTTGGCGAAGTCTTTTTTTTTTTACCACATCTAAATGGAAGCAGCTTCAAGTTTATACTAATTAGATTCTAGTTGCACAAGAAGAATTTTTGGTCAACCTGAAAGTTATTTCCTTTCTAAATATAATTATTCTTTGATTTCATTAGCCTGAATTTCTTCTTGATGCTTAAAAGACAAAGCCTAGTTCTTTGTTTCTCCTGATCCTCTGTGCTTTATCTGATTTACATGCACTCATGCACTAAATTCTGAGCATTCTAAAATTTCTGCTGTTGTTTAATATTCTATTGATAGTAGAAGAGTTTTAAAGTGAACTCACATCAAGGAAACACCATTTTATATGGTTCGAGTATAGTGGAGGCAACAGTTTATAAATGCAACATAGATTACAAACAATAGTAAATAACACACAAGGAAGAATAGATGACACGATCAGTGAACAAAAGAGGCAGAATGACATGCGAGGAGAGTAAATATTGTTAAAGTGTATGCTGTAAGTAAATTTATTAAGATGGGGAAAACTATTACCATGAACAATCCTAAAATCCTAAAAAAGTGTTAACTTATTTTGGCCGCCGAAATGCTTAATTAATGCTAGAGGTTACCAATGGAGGTAGCACTGTTTGAGGAGAAGGTGTGGCATTAGGGGTGCAAATGGATCTCATACGGATAAAATATGATATTTTCATATCTGCTTACAAATCACAGATACAGATGCAAATATGAGTATGTCTTGGTAAGAAAAACCAATATCCATATCCTCCAAAACTGAATATAAATACAGATCAAATAAGAGAACATATATACGGATTGAAAATGGATATGAGGAAAATAACAACAAGAGGAAAACAACAACAACAAAGCTTTTACCCCAAATGTTTGGGGTATATGATATAGGAGAGTCCATTAATATGTTCAGATCTGAAAAGCTAGGATTAAATCTTTGAATCATCAAAATTTACCTCAAATCCATTAATCTAAGGGTCAAATAATTGCAACTGTTTAATCAATATATGTTCGGATCCTGATATTTCGCTATATATCTGTATCCATATCCTATTGGATATAGATATTTAGTATCCATATTTGTATCTGTTGATATTTGGAGAGAAAAGAGATTATTGGAGAGATTACTCCCCTCACTGTATACTTTACTATTTATAGTGATGGAGTAATTACAAGTTTGTCTCACAAGCAATGTAGGACTAAACTACTAAACTAATACTCTCTTCTAACACTCTCCCTCAGGCTGGAGCATATATATCATGCATGCTCAGCTTGTCACAAATAAACTCAACCCGTATTCGACCAAGTGGTTTTGTAAGGATGTCTGCCAACTGATCTACTGTCAATACATGTTTTGCCGTGATGATTTTATCCTCGAGCTTCTTGCGGACTACATGACAGTCGACTTTAATGTGCTTGGTTCTCTCATGAAATACGGGATTCTTAACAATGTGAATTGCTGCTTTATTATCGCTATATAGATCTATGGGACATTCTGGAAGGAGACCAATTTCTGTCAATAGGTTTCTGATCCAAACCATCTCTAGTGTCACATTTGTCATAGCTTTGTATTTTGATTCTGCACTGGATCGAGATACAACACTTTGCTTTTTACTTTTCCATGGCACCAGATTTCCTCCGAGAAAAACATAATATCCAGTGGTCGATCTCCTATCAAAAGGACATCCAACCCAATTTGCATCTGAGAAGCCTGTAACTCTGGTGTATCCTTGATCTGAGTAGAGAATTCCTCGTCCTGGAGCCTTCTTCAAGTACCGCAAAATTCTTATTACTGCATTCAAGTGAGTAGTCCTAGGTGCGACAAGAACTGACTCACAACACTGACTGCGAATGTGATGTCAGGTCTGGTTACTATCAGATAATTCAGTTTTCCTACCAATCTTCTATACTGTCCAATATCTTCAAGAAGCTCTCTCTGATATAGTAGTAGTTTTAAGTTCACATCCATTGGAGAATCACTGCTTCTGCATCCTAACATCTCAGCCTCTGAGAGCATATTCAGGATGTATTTTTTGTGATAGAAGAATACCCTTCGTTGACTTTGTGACTTCAATGCCTGTGAAGTATTTTAGGGAATCAAGATCTTTAGTTTAGAAATGTGTCTATAAATGCTTCTTCAATCTGTCAATACCAGAAGCATCATCCCTATAATTACAATTTTATCCACATAGACAACGAGCAGAATTCGTTTCCTATTTTAAAATCGCCAGAAGACAGAGTGATCTTTTTGTACACGACAAAGCCCAAATTCCTGAATAATCGATGCAAAGCATCCAAACCAAGCTCTCGGAGACTGCTTTAGACCATAAAGTGATTTCTTCAGCCTACACACCTTCGTATTCTCCCCCTGAGCAACAAATCCTAGTGGTTGCTCCATGTAAATCTCATCATCTAGAATATCATTAAGAAATGCATTCTTGATGTCCCAGTGATGAAGCAGCCAGTGATTTGCCGTTGCTAATAAAATAAAAATCCGAACAAATGTCATTTTTGCCACTGGAGAGAAGGTATCTACGTAATTCAAGTCATACACCTGTGAATAGCCTTCAGCAACCAGTCGGGCTTTCAGTCGTACTAAAGTTCCATCAGGAGGACCGCTTTCCTGGTGGAAGTGGAACCAAATCTAAGTCGCATTCTGTTGCAAGGCCATCATTTCTTCTTGCATCGCGTAGTGTCAACCTGGAATAGATAGAGCTTCTGACACATTCTTGAAAACCAAATATGAGTCAAGGGAAGTAACAAAAGATCGAAAGGAAGAGGATAGGCGATCATAGGAGACAGTTAGAAATATGATGTTAAGTATAAGTTCGTATCTCTTTTCGAAGTGCAATAGGAAGGTTGTCCACAGAAGGGGATAAATGTGCACTTACAGATTCAAGTTCTTCAGCCGGAGAACGTGGTGCTGAGACCGACGTTGGCACAGGAGCAGGAACAGAGCGACGATGATAAACTTGAATTAGGTCATTATACCGTACTGAGTATTTGTCAATAGTGTAAATAATATTGTCAGCGGATGAACCACCACCGGTAACCAGTGACTCTTGTAGGATCAAATAGTCATACTCATCCAGTGATAATGGAGATGGAGAACTAGAATACCCGTGTTTATCTTCGAAGAAGGTTACATCAGCAGAGAGCACAAGGCGATTGAGTGATGGACAGAAACACTTATAACCTTTATGGTTTCGGGAATAGCCAAGAAAAATGCCTTTAAGAGATCGAGAGTCAATTTTTTGTTTATTTGGATTGTGATTATGAACAAAGCATAGAGGTAAAAATCTTTGGAGTTAGCGGAAAGAGATCATCGTTGAGGTATATAGAATCTTGAAAGGAATTTTATCTTGCAAAATGGAGGAAGGCATTCGATTAATGAAGTAACATGCTGTTAAGATAGATTCCCCCTAAAATTTTTTGGAAACGTGACGATGGAACAAGAAGGTCCGAGTAATATCAAGGACATGTCTATTCTTATGTTCAACAACTCCATTTTATTGAGGAGTGTAAACACAAGAAGACTGATGGAGAATCCCATGTTCAAAAAAACTAGTGAAGTTGCTATCTAAATATTCTTTTGCATTATCAGATCGAAATTTTTTAATCAAAGACTTGAATTGATTGACTATTTCAGAATAAAAGAGTTTAAATATGGAAAAGACTTCAGATCTAGACTTGAGAAGATAAATCCAGGTAATACGAGTGTGATCATCCACAAAACTGACAAAATACTAAAACCCTAATTTAGAAGTTATTGGATATGGGCCCTATACATCAGAATGAACAAGATCAAATGGCTTAGCAACCATCTTATTGACTTGATTAGGATAAGACACACGATGATGTTTTTCAAATTGACATGACTCACGCTCTAATGAGGAAAGAGATTTAAACTAGGGATGAAGCAGCTTGAGAACACAGGGAGATGGATGTCCTAACTAACAGTGGTATTGTAAGGCTGATAAGTTGCCGATACATGCCAACTATTTAGCGCCCAATTCTAGTTTATAATAGCCATTCTGCTCACGCTCCGTCCCAATTCTTATTTTCGTGACCAGGTCCTGAAAGACACAATGTGTAGGGAAGAATGTTACTGTACAGTTTAGAGATTTGGTGATCTTACTAACAAATAATAGATTATAAGGAAAATTAGGCAGATAGAATACAGAGGAGAGAGGAAGACTAGGAGTAGGATTATTGTTGCTGACACCCTGAACAGGTGTACGTGAACCATCAGCTAATATAACTGAATTAGATGTAGGGCTGAAAGATGATATGATACATTGATTCCCAGTCATATGATCAGTGGCATTTGTATCTATAATTAAAGTATTAGATGAAGGCGATGTAAGTAAAGAGAAAGGGGTACCTGTGTTTTTAAGAGTAGTGGATAAGGAGGAAGATGATGTTTGTGAATTCTGGTACTGCTGGAATAATTAAAATTACTGAAATTGACGCTGTAGTTCCGCATCATGAAAGACTGACTGTAGTTGTTTGTCATTATCAGATTAGGTCAAGTTGTTCTGAGCAGTCATGCAAACACCATTGATATTTTTCTTTTTCAATTCAGGACAATTATATTTGAGATGTCCTGACTGGTGACAGTAGTTATAAGTCTTCATTTAGTCATTGCCATGAGCATGTCCATCTTGGGATGGACCTCCTCGGTCACCTTGTTGACCACCTTGACCCCCAGAACGACCAGTGTGGTAACCTCCTCTCCCTTCAAAGTTTTCTCGACCCCTTCCAGAATAATCTGATACAGGTGTATCTCTCTTCGGAACTTAGCGATCCTCATGGGAGCTTGATAGATGATTCTCATAATAACATGAGAATAGAGGTGTAAAACAGTACATTGGAACGCAGGTGGAAGCGTGGAATGAGACGACGAGCAGCAGATTCGAAGAATCCAGTTTTCAGCTCGTGAGTCGACTCATACATGTACATGAGTCGACTCATCTGGTTGAGTCGACTCATGACTGTCATAAGTCGACTCACGAAACCCAGTCGTTTTGTCAAAAGTTCTTGCTCGGTCGACTCATCAGTTTGAGTCGACCCATGAGTCATGAGTCGACTCATATGAGATCATGAGTCGACTCATCGACGGTTTCCTGTTTTGGTTGGGTTTCTGTTCACATGAATTCTTATTGGTTTTGGGCTTGGTTATTTATCAGATTGCCATCCACGTTTGTACACATATATAAAGGATTGTTTTAGGGTTTCTAAGCAATCAGAGATAGAATCAGAGAGATTCAAAGAGAGATTCTAATCAAGAGAGATTAGGGTTTAGAGAGAATTAAGAGTTTGTTCTCGATTCTAGTGAGATTGTGAGAGAGAGATTATAATCTTTTGTTCTTCATAATCTAGAGAATGTATTTTTTTTCGTCATACTGAATTGTTTTTGTGTTTTAGTCATCCTCTTCTCAACCCACCTTTTGGTAATTCCGCGACCAAAGGGTGCTCGCACGGCGACTCGTATCAAGTTGGTATCAGATCCATCAGATTCGGTGAAGGGGCATCCTGTGTATGGTCCTTACTCGATCCCAATACAAGAAGCTTGGCGAGATTTTTATTTCATTGGAAGGAGTGCATGTTTTAAGCAGGAAGAAGTTGGCTGAATGAGACGATTCAGCGAGGATTGATGCATTGGAGAAGCAGATCGAGACGATAGAGTCGACGCTCACAAAACTCGTCGGTGTCATCCAAGGAGGGAACGGAAAGGGGGAATCTTCTTCTAAGTCTAAGAAGAAACCTATCGAGTCTGGTGGAGAGAGCGAGCTTTCAGGCTCCGACGAGGAGGACGAGACCGTTAAGACTGCGTTGCATCAAGAGGGTAAGAATTCTTATCAGAACCTGAAGATTGACTTCAAGGTGGAGATTCCTATTTATGATGGGAGTGTTGACGTCGAGAGGCTTGATGACTGGATCGAGCGAATGTAAACGTATTTTACTCTTTATGGCTATTCGTCAAAAGAGAAGATTGTGTTCGCGACTTTGAAGCTTTCAGGGTATGCGTTGACGTGATGGAAATCCTACTGCAAGCAGGAGAAGAAGGCGTATCGTGGAACAAGTTCAAGGAGTTACTGAGAAAGCAGTTCTACTCGATGAAATTCATTGAGAAGCGTTGGTACAAGTGGTACGGCTTGTGCCAAAGAGTCAATCAAACCGTTCAAAAATACACCACGGAGTTCCAGCAGCAGGCGATGGTCCTCAACATTGCGACAAAGGAATATTCTGTGTTTATGAAGCATATGGCGGGATTGAGCGATTACATCCGAAAGGAGATGAAGTTATTCATGATCGAGACTATTTCAGAGGCGAGCATAAAGGCTATTGCCATCGAAGGCAAGCAGAAGAAGACCCACGAGGCAAAAGAAGATGCAAAACAGACGGGTGGTGAGTCTAGTGTTCCAAACACAAGGAGGAGAAGAAGGGTGATCTAGAAAAAGCAGGGCTGATTTGTAGTCACTGCGAGAAGACAGGGCACATAGCTGATCGGTGCTGGGAGAAGTATCCTCATCTTAAGCCAAGAGGGTTGAAGAAGGAGGAGAAAAAGGCATACGTGATAGCACATGGTCCGAAAGAAGTTCCTGGGATGATAGAGCCCAATAACAATCTTAACCTTATGGCAGTGAACAGCTCACGAAAGAGGACGAAGACTCGATGGAGCAACTCTTTGTGCTCAAGTTGCAAGTAAAGACCAGTTTGGTTGATGCCATTGTTCATTCGGGCAGCGAGAAGAATTTGATATCCGAGGCATTGGTTCAGAAGCTGGATCTGAAGACGGTCAAGCATCCGAAGCCCTATCCATTGGGGTGGATTCAGAAGGAGGAGAAACTGAGTGTAGTTGATCAATGCACTATCAGATTTGCGCTCCACGAGTCGTATATTGACGAGGTCACGTGCGACGTCGTTTCATTGGATGTTTGTCAGATTATACTGGGCAATCCGTACTTATGAGATAGATATGCGATCTACGAGAGGCGGGCTCAGAAGTACACCTTCACTAAAGATGGTAAAAAGTTCATATTTTGTTCGGCATCTCTTCCGAAGGAGACAAGCTTGGGGACGGTGACGCGAGCCAAGAGACTAGTGAATGCAAGCAAGAAGTTTGTCTCGTTGTGCATTAGACTTCCAGAAGAGCCATCGACAAAGGATTGCAACTTAGAGCGAACGGTGACTACGACGAGACGCGGGACGAATGAGTTGTTTCCGATCGGATGTCGAGACCGGATTCCTAGCAATGCCAGGTGGTGCAGAAAAGATGGAGGAGCTCGAGAGTCTCCTCAGCAAAAGTTCTAACTTGATCGGGACTTTAAGTTCTTAAAGGGGGACCCATGATACGGGTGTATCTCTCTTCGGAACTTAGCGATCCTCATAGGAGCTTGATGATAGATGATTCTCATAATAACATGAGAATAGAGGTGTAAAACAGTACAGTGGAACGCAGGTGGAAACGTGGAACGAGACGACGAGCAGCAGATTCGAAGAATCCAGTTTTCAGCTCGTGAGTCGACTCATACATGTACATGAGTCGACTCATCAGGTTGAGTCGACTCATGACTATCATGAGTCGACTCACGAAACCCAGCCGTTTTGTCAAAAGTTTCTGCTCGATCGACTCATCAGTTTATGAGGCGACTCATGAGTCATGAGTCGACTCATATGAGGTCATGAGTCGACTCATCGACGGTTTTCTGGTTTGGTTGGGTTTCTGTTCACATGAATTCCTGTTGGTTTTGGGCTTGGTTATTTACCAGATTGCCATCCACGTTTGTACACATATATAAAGGATTGTTTTAGGGTTTCTAAGCAATCAGAGATAGAATCAGATAGAATCAGATAGAATTAGAGAGATTCTAATCAAGAGACATTAGGGTTTAGAGAGAATTGAGAGTTTGTTCTCGATTCTAGTGAGATTGTGAGGGAGAGATTGTAATCTTTTGTTCTTCATAATTTAGAGAAGGTATTTTCCTTCGCCATACTGAATTGTTTTTGTGTTTTAGTCATCTTCTTCTCAACTCACATTTTGGTAATTCCGCGACTAAAGGGTGCTTGCACGGCGACTCGTATCACAATCATTATGACCCCCCGTCCATAAGACTGTCAACTCTGAGTGGCACGCGCAGACCGATCTGCAGTTGATGTTGGTGATTGTGTAGGGACAGCGTTCTTCAGAAAGTGATAAGTCTCAGCCAGAGAACCAATGACGTACCTCCTCATGATTTGTGGTCGGGCAGAGGAGTAAATAGATCTAGGGTACCTAAATAGGTGAGTATTATAAGTTTGTTCTATTGGTTTTGTATTTGTTTTACATCCTTAGTAATAAAAAAAATCTGATGAAGTTCCTCAGCCAGACGATTGAACTCACCATAATGATCATCCATGGGTTTACCATCCTGTTTCTTACGAAACAGCTCTTGAATAACTTCATATGCTCGATTAATATTACTGCTATCCCCATAGAGATCTTGCAAGAAACACCAAAGTTCCTTCATTGTCATACAATGAAGGACTAAATCCTGAATTTTCGGTTCCATAGTATTAAGAATCTGATGTAAGAGGACACTATCATCTAATGTCTAAGACTCCGGTATCGGAGTAGAAGGGTCCGTCAACAAATAATCAGTTTTGCCTTGGCCTGCCACGTAGATTTCAATAACACGCTTCCACTGGAAATAGTTAATTCCATCAAGTGTCCGGTCAGTGATTCTACCAGAAAATATCTCTGAAATTTTTGTTTAGACCGTTAACTCAGAATTCTTGAGTTCCTCAGATCCGGCCATCATAAAACAGACGAGTAGAGATCAAGACAATACCCTCCACAAGTTGTACTCCACAATCAAAGTAAGTCCAAGTTCAAGAAAATAATCCTTAAATTAGCCAGTAGGCTGAACAAGTCCAAGAACCCGAAGGTTAACAATGCAAGAACCCGAATGTTAACATGCAAGAACCCAAAGGTTAAAATGCAAGAACCCGAATGTTAACATGAAACCTGAAGGTTAAAAGCTCAAGAACCCAAAGGGTATTTTTTTAGAGATCAATTCACAGATCGAAGTCACATCCGAAAACAAAGGGACATGGTAGCGACGATCATCGCCGGCAGGCGGGAGTTGTCGAGGAAGATCGAATCGGTGAAGTGAATCTGGATCTGGAGTTTCCTCCGTGGACCACCGATTCAACGATCTGAGTCGGACGTGAAAAAGGTTTGATGTTGATGTTTCGACGTGGAAACAAAAACTAAAGTGAATATCTTAGCAAGTTAAGATAAATACTCTTCTCAAGATCAAATCCAAGTTTGAACTCGAGAAAACACCGAGCAAGGTAAGATATCCAAGTTGTCAAGGAAGCAAGTGGTTACGAACAAAGCAAGCAGCAAGCGGCAGCAAGCGGCAGCGAACAAAGCAAACGGCTGCGGTGGCGGACAAAGCAGACAGTGATGAAAATTAGGGTTTAGGGTTTAGGAGAAGGAACATGGCTGTTAGAAGAGGAAGGAGTCAGATCTGGAGGAGAGGGAGGAGTCGGATCTGGAGGATAGAGGGAGGAGTCGGATCTGGAGGATAGAGGGAGGAGTCAGATCTGGAGGAGTCGGAAGAGGGATTAGGGTTTAGGGTTTAGGTTGTTTTGACGGCTAGGGTTTAGGAATTAGGGTTAGGGTTAGGAACCTTGCTCTGATACCATGTTGATATTTGGAGAGAAAAGAGATTATTGGAGAGATTACTCTCCTCACTCTGTACTTTACTATTTATAGTGACGGACTAATTACAGCAATGTAGGACTAAACTACTAAACTAATACTCTTTTCTACTCTCTTCTAACAGTATCCTAACGTATACGGATATTCTTTGCATCCCTATGCAGCATACTAGAGGGAGGGAAGAGGTACTAGAACACTTCCAACAATGAAATTGATCTCCATTTTGTCCCTTCTCTTGATTCTTCAGGCATCTTTGCCACCTTTTGGTATCCTGTATGTTTATACTTTAGGAGCAAGGTAAATGTTGCAGTGTTGCCTTGTGGTACCTCACTGCACTGGGCACCATGGAGGTACATTGCCTCACTGGGCACCTTATCTAGTTACTATTGGTGATAATTCCTTTAGTGCCATATACCGATGATTTTAAGGGCAATCTTTGAACATCGAAGCTAGAGAGAATATTGTTATTTAAAAAAATTAGGTGAAGGGATGTGGAGGAAATCTAGATACTATTTGGGTAGTCACATGTTTCAAAATGTCCAGGGTTGGAAGTATTTTTTTTCTTCTTCTAATCTATCATAAAGTTCTAGAATGATAGTAACAAGCCACAGTTAACATGTGAGCTTTGGATTAGAATTTGAATATATATATATATATATAGCATCATTAATACAGCATAGTGACACGATACAGAAGGCAATTGGGAAACAGTACATGACTGCATGTTCAGAGTCTATTGAATAGTTAATGTATAGGTACATTAGTTTTACAAATGACCAATGAATGGGGACCGGATCCACCACATAATAGTGTGTTGCGATGTATAATGTATGGTTTAAACGCAAACAATACTAGTCTTTTCTTGTAAGGGTAGTGACAGTCAGATAATAGTCTCTAAACTACTTTTGCACTACTAGTAACAAAAATTTGAGGTCCTTGATGACTCGGGAATTTTGATAGCAATTCATGAGGAAGGACACCATACTTTTGCTTCAAGTATAACAAAAAGTAGTTTAAGGATTGTAGTGTAATTAGTATTATCCTTCTTATTAATATAATAATATCCGATTGTGAAATGACAGCTGGTTTGCAAACTAATGCTTTATAGGTATGGATCCTATCGCCAAAAGGTTTATGTGGGACGTCATATCTCGGTTATCTACTAGGCGGGGAAAGACAGCTGTTATACTAACAACACACAGCATGGATGAAGCTCAGGCTCTCTGCACAAGGATTGGAATTATGGTAGTTCACAATAAACACACTGATTTAATAGCCAAGGAAATTAAATGGCCTATGGAACTTGATATATTTGTTTTCCTCCCCCTCTTTCAAGGTGGGTGGCCAACTCAGATGCATTGGGAGCCCGCAGCATCTTAAAACACGTTTTGGGAATCATCTTGAGCTTGAGGTAATTTCTGGGTTTTTGTGATTTGGTTTCTCATATTTGTTATACTAATTGCTTTTCCATTTCAGGTAAAACCCACAGATATCAGTCCCATTCAGATAGATACTCTTTGTAGAAGAATACACGAAACCCTTTTTGACTTTCCAAGTAGTACGCGAAGCATACTCGGTGACCTTGAAATTTGCATTGGTGGGATTGACTCATTATCATCAAATTGTCTATCAGAAATCAGTTTAACACGGGAAATGATAATTTTAGCTGCGCGTATGCTGGGAAATGAAGAATCCGTTTTGACACTTGTATCGTCTAATCCTGTTACTGATGGTGCTTTTGGTGAACAATTGTCAGAGCAACTTATTCGACATGGTAATACAAACTTCTTATCTCATAACTTGTCTATTTGGATTGGAACATCTAATTGTTTAGAGCATGTGTAGCAACTGGTTATATTGGTATTAATTTCTCGTGGTGGTTCATTTAGGTCTTACTCTTGAATGCTTGTCGATTCTCATGTTCTATCATTTTCTACTATTTGGCCTCATGGGATAAGCTAAGTGGAAGTGACAATTTCTCTGTTAATTAAATTAAAAAATATTACTATTGAGGAATTAAACTTTATGGTCTAAAAGGAGCCACCAGTCACCAAAGGCTTTCAAAATATCAGGTTGGGCAAGTGAGACCGCTTTGACTCTGCCCCTTATTTGCTCTGTTATTTATTTCCTACCATTTGATCGCTTTGGGACTTTATTTGTTTATGAGATTATTTTCTGCTTTCATATTTGTGATTTCATGTTGCAGTCTATCCTCTTGCTTTTGTCTACTAAAGAGACGTCAAGTTATGCATACATGACGTCATCTTAAAAGAATAGCTCAATAACTAAGCTAGATCGGAGTAAAGTTCTCAGAAAACTTGCTTAAATTCACTTTGCTAAAACTTGTATTTTTTTTCTCCTTTCTTTTTGCCTTTTAATATATGTGGCTTCTTGATTCTTTAAACGGGAATCTGAATAATTTGACATATCAATTTTTTCAAAATTTCTGATGAACCTTTTGAATATAGGATCTCCTAATTTTTCCTGGTATTGGAGAGTTAATGCAAGGAAATGCCTTTTTTCTTTGCTTGAAGCAAACTGCATTTTTGTATGACTGTTTTGTATTTTCCTTGTATATTTTAATAGGTTTTATGCCTTCTTAAGTTGTGTTTGATTTTTTTTTAAATCATGTCTTAGTAAGTTGTGTTTGATTTTTTTTATTATGTTTCTCTTGTTTATCTTCTTCACAGGTAGTATACCTCTGAGAATATTTTCTGAATGGTGGCTGGCCAAGGAGAAATTCTTGCATATTGATTCGTTCATTCATTCTTCATTTCCTGGTGCAATATTTCACGGTTGTAATGGATTAAGTGTTAAATATCAGGTAATACGATTTCCATGACACTTCTTATAAAGTATCCTAAGATTATTGCTTCTGCAGTATTCTTCTTTTAATCCAACATTTCAGTATTATTCGGCATGTTCTACTAGGAGTTATCTACTCTTTACTCATTCTGCTCATCCTACTAAATAAGATCTGCATATTACACAACTTGTTCAACTCTACCAGAAACTTGCTTTAAAGCAGAAAGCAGGTCAAATAGTTACCTTTTTTAGTTACACCTGATCATGCTTTTCCCACTAAGGTTTTAGTAGTGGTATAAAGTTGTAGGGGTGGTTATGAGAAGTCCTTCATATACCGAGTCCCAGGTTATTTTTTTGTTTATATTTTGCTAAGTTCAGTATTGGTTTTCGCTTTCTAGAAGTTCTAGTGTTTATTATTCAGTATATTTGACAAAACTACAGCTAGTGATGTAATGTTTCTACGATGAAAATGAATAAAAGAGCGAAAGGAAAAAAATGGATTGAAACACGGAAATCATACTAAGATGAGTGTCAGTTTGTTGCTCATTTATCCAAACCCTAACCACCAAGTCCCAAGTAAACCTGTGTTTCCAAGTTGCAATTTTTTTATGCATTAACTTTTGAGGCTATTCTTGATGGTGCCATTAGTTAATCTAATCTCCATGAAAGTTGTTAAAACCCTCAACCCCATCAAAATCTCAAAGTTTGGGTATTGCGGAGTTGACTTTAAGAGGGTATCAAAGCCATCCATGTTCAAGTCTCGTCGAGAATATATTTTTAGAAAAGGCATGGCTGTGTAAAAGAGCCCAGGTTTCAGCCCATGAAAAAGTAACTCAACCTGTTGGTCATGTTAGAATATAAATCCAACCTTCAATCTTCACCAAAATTAGGGGTGGACATGTTATAAAATATAAAATTATAACCTTCAATCCTCACCAATATTTCAGGGTGTTGGTGTAGTGGAAGGGGATTTTAAGCAAAATAATGGCATAAGTAAAACACACATTCTATAAGAGGAATCTGAATAGGGCATGTACTCTACCCGCAGCTATTTGTTTCTGCAGGTTATTAGCCAACTTTCACTCTGGATTTTTCTGCCAGTAAGAATTATTTTCACTTAATGGTTGCTTGATCCGCATTGGCATTATCTAGCTGTTTAGGTTGCTTTTCTGCTGCTAAGCTTGCCATTTTGTTTCCTTCTCATCCTGATCTGAAACCATCTCCAATACTGTGTTTCAGTTACCATATGGGGAAGGTTCCTCTCTTGCTGACATATTTGGACATGTGGAGCATAATCGGTATCACTAACTATTGTTCCTTTTTTGCATCCTTTATTTTCTTATTCCCTTCCTGTAAATCCTGCTAACCATTTTACTCGACTACTGCTTAGGGCGGAACTAGGGATTGAAGAATACAGCATAAGTCAGTCCACACTAGAGACTATCTTTAACCATTTTGCTGGAATGCCATGAGCACAACATTTTTGTTGCTGAATTTTGATCTATTATTTGGTCATTTATCTTTAGAGCAAAGAATGATATACAAAGAGGTTTTTTGCCTGGAATGGTGTTCGGTGTGAAATTTGCAAGGTTGCGGCAGATTCAAATTGGGTGCTGTTGATGTATGCCTTGGTTGCACACAACTGCACAAGGTTTCTTTAGACTGTCCCTTTTCTTTTATGGAAAATTAGGCTTCTTTTTTTCATGTTTCCTTACCTGTTGGCGAGAGTTGAGTCTGTGTATATTGGTTAGGAGTATATATGTATTTGTACATAGATACAAGTCTTCTTGTATAAACATGCTTAGTGACATAAGTGATTTGTAATTAAAAACTGATTTGGAAGTTACGTGGAGCTGACTTGATGTGTATAATTTCGGCGATGAAGATGAAGCTTCAACAAGTTACATCTTGTATGGGATATATGTTTACTTAAAAATTTTGTATGCGGGGATTTAGTTTGTTTCCTCTACTTTTTGCTCCATGACTTTTGGACGATTGCGTGCTAACGGTGG
>BQKN01063764.1:205078-232613 GCA_022839385.1 Asparagus kiusianus | reverse complement strand
CAAACCTTATTGTCTTGCATAGACTTGTACTCTTCATTCATGGCATCAATCCACTGTTGAGAGTTAGAACTTTTCATGGCCTGAAGGAAGTTGATTGGATCATCTTCCAACATTCCACTACTTTCCTCATGTTCTTGGAGAAATACAATATAATCATCCGGAATAGCATTTTTCCTTTCTCTCGTGGATCTCCTTAATGGCACTAGTTCTTGAGGTTGTTGAGTTTGTTCTTCTGAAACAGGGAGTTGTTCAACATTATCATCTTGAGGTTCCGGATTTACTTCTTGAGCAACAACAGGTATAGGAACCTGAATATTGTCAAAAGTAACTGTATGGATTGGATCTGATACCAATTCCTCCTCAAAAGCAATGTTTTTAACCTTATTTCTCCCCCCAAACTCAACATCCTCAAAGAATGTTGCTGTTCCCGTCTCAAAAATATTCCTTAGTGTGGGATCATAAAACTTATAGCCCCTAGAGCGTTCAGAGTACCCAATAAAGTAGCTGCTAACTGTTTTAGAGTCTATTTTCTTTTCATTTGGCCTATAAGATCTTGCCTCAGCTGGACATCCCCAAATATGTAAGTGCTTTAAACTGGGCTTTCGGCAAGTCCAAAGCTCATAAGGTGTTTTAGCAACTGCTTTACTTGGTACTCTATTCATAATGTAAGCTGCTGTCTTAAGTGCTTCTCCCCAGAGTGACTCTGGTAAAGAAGAATGAGCAATCATACTTCTTACCATATCCTTAAGAGTCCTGTTTCGTCTTTCAGCTACACCATTCATGCTAGGTGAACCCGGCATGGTGTACTGTGGGACGATACCGCATTCCTCTAGGTATCTAGCAAATGGTTATGGACGTTGTTCACCTGAACCATCATATCTGCCGTAGTACTCATCACCACGATCAGATCTAACGGTTTTAATTCTTCGGTTGAGTTGATTCTCAACTTCAGCTTTATAGGTTTTGAACATATCCAGAGACTCAGATTTTTCATGAATGAGATATAGGTGCCCATAACGTGAGTAATCGTCTATGAATGATATAAAATATTATTGACCATTCCAGGATTCCGTAGGGAATGGCCCACAAATATCCGTATGTATCAATTCTAAGACATCCGAAGATCTGTTGGCATCTAATCTCTTAACTTTGGTCTGTTTTCCCTTGATACATTCAACACATATGTCGAAGTCCGAAAAATCAACGGAATCCAAAATGCCATCAGACACAAAACGCTCAACTCTACCTTTTGAGATATGACCCAAGCGCTTATGCCATAATGACGCTGAATTTTCCTTATTTAATTTACGCTTAGTACCACGCGATTCCGCATGCAAAGTTTTATTATAAGAAGCAATTGTATCAAGCAAATATAGGTTGTCATAAGTACTCAAATAACCGGTTCCCACAACATTTGAATTAAAAGATAAACTGAATTGATTGTTTCCAAATGAATAAGAATAACCTGATTTGTCCAATACAGAAACTGAAATCAAATTCCGTCTAAAAGACGGTACTATAAAAGTATCTTTTAAGTCCAAATAAGAACAAGTTCCTAATAGCAACCTAAAATGCCCAATTGCTTCTACATCTACCGATTGACCGTCGCCCACAAAGATGTGTCTTTCAACATCACTTGGCTTTCGGTAGCTCAGGCAACCCTGCATAGAAACACTTATGTGAGTAGTAGCACCAGAGTCTAACCACCAAGTGTTTCTAGCTACTGAAGCTAAATTAACCTCAGAACAGACCAAAGTAAGGAACGTACTCTTATTATCACGCCAGGCGTGATATTTTGTACAGTCTTTCTTTACATGTCCAGGCTTCTTACAGAAGAAACAACCCTGATTATCCTTATGTTGTTTCTTCTGAACTGGATCCTTAGCAGCTTTATTATCATTCTTTCTTTTCTTGCCCTTATCCTTAGAGGCATAGGCCAAATGAGCACTTTCTGTCTTATCTTGCTTCAACCTGTCTTCTTCTTGCACACAGTATGAAATGAGCTCATTTAGAGTCCATTTCTCCTTTTGGCAGTTATAACTGACCTTAAACTGATTGAATTGTGCAGGAAGAGACAGCAGAACCAGATGCACTAATAACTCATCACAAAGATCGAGTTTAAGTGCCTTAAGCTTTGAAGCAATATGAGATATTTCCATAATGTACTCCCTTATATTTCCTTTGCCCTTATACTTCATCGAAATCAAGCGAGCTAAAAGCATGCTTGTTTCTACCTTATCGTTTTTCGCAAAACGCTTCTCAATTTCGGCAAGAAAATCTTTAGCCTTAGTAATCCCTTCGGATTCTATGCCTCTGAAGGATTCCGGAACACTGCGCTTAATGATCATAAGACTCATGCGATTTGAACGCTCCCACTTTTCATATTCCTTCTTTGCATCAGGAGTGCTATCCACATTGAGAGGTTGGAGTTGTTCAATTCTTAATGCATAGTCAAGATCCATGCAGCCAAGAACAATTAATATGTTCTCTTTCCAAACCTTAAAGTTTGACCCATTTAGCATGGGAATTGAGTTGATGTTAGCAAAAATTGTTGCAGCAGATGCATTAGCTGAAATAAAACAAAAGATGCTCACATCAATAACCATATTTAGTAATCAATAAAATTCAAATAATGACAAATCCCATCTCAAGATATCTGGCACAATATTAATATCAAGTCTTTGGACAGTAATATTAACTTGTAAGTGATACCTTGTTGCAATGATCAAACACTGACAATAACTCATGTTAAATAATGAAACTATCTTTGGATCGATTCATTATTCACGTGTAAACCTTATAATTGTCACACGTTTATCACCGCAGATGTGTATACAGTCTAAATAAATATTAACCTTCCTTTGGGCCGATTAAATATTTACACGAAAGCATACACACAAACATCTCACATTCCTCATGAACAATCTACACAAGAGAGGTTACTTTGGCAACTTCTTGTTTCAATTGAACAATTGGAGTGAGAGACAACCTTAATACCTTAGTGTCATAATATTTGAATCAAATAATTGATTAGCTACCAAATTAGATTTAAATTAAAACTTTTAATTTAAATCAACTGAATTTCCAAAAACTTAATTGGGGTCTCATAACTTAATTAGGGCCCATAACTTAATTAAATAAATTAAGTATACCAAAATGGACCCATAAAAAGCCGAGGCTTAACCATAGTGAACACGAAGTTCGCTTGACTTCGAACGCGAGGTTCGACTGTATTGAGTACGAGACTCACTTAAGCACGAACGCGAGGTTCGTCTGAAAAATGAACGAACGCGAGGTTCGTTTGATAAAAGAACGCGAGGTTCGACTGAAAACGAACGCAGGGTTCAACTTGAGAACGAACGCGAGGTTCGTTTGAATCGAGCGCGAGGCTCGCCTGAGAACGAACGTGAAGTTCGACTTAAATTGAGCGCGAGGCTCACCTTAAGAACGAACGCAAAGTTCGTTGAGCGCGAGGCTCACCTTAGAACTGAGCGCGAGGCTCAACTTGAACTGAGCGCGAGGCTCACCTGAGAACTGAGCGCGAGGCTCAACTTAAACTGAGCGCGAGGCTCAACTTGAACTGAGCGCGAGGCTCACCTTAGAACGAACGCGAAGTTCGTTGAGCGCGAGGCTCACCTTAGGAACGAACACGAGGTTCGTTAAAATTGAGAACGAACGCGAGGTTCGTTAAGCTTGAGCGCGAGGCTCACCTGAGTTGAGCGCGAGGCTCACCTGAGAACGAACGCGAGGTTCGTTAAATTGAGCGCGATGCTCACCTTACACCAAACACGAAGTTCGGTCCTTAATTTTCGCCACGATTAATCGCACGAACCCTTAGGGTTTCAAACTGAAACCGCCGTCGCCATTGCTCCTGCACCCAAAGGTCGAAACCCTAGGATTTCCTGATGCAGCCGCCGCCATCGGAGTTGAGGGCGAGGCCGCCAGCGAAGTTCGCCGGCGAGGAGCACGGGACCAAAGATCAAACCCAAAAAATTCCTCGATTTTTATTTTCAAAATCAGATCCAGTCCAAGAAAAAATCGAAGAAAAATCCAAAAAATTCTAAAAAGTTACTGTTCACACGAAAATTTTTATTTCATTACTGTTCATCCGAACATTACTGTTCATCCGAGAACAGATCTCAATCCAAAACCAGAGATTTAAGATAAAAAAAACCCTATTTTAAAAACTTAAATCCTTAAGAATTAATCAAACCTGACTCTGATACCACTTGTTAGATCTAAAACTTGAGATCTTAAAACCATATAGCCATGATTAATTCAAAGAGATTAAAAGAAACATAAAAGAGCGGAAGCTTATACCTGAATCCATAGATTGATCTTGATTTTGGGTTTTGGATCTTCTAACCTTAGGGTTTTCTCTTTGGCCGAATTTCTCTCTTAGATGGGGTGAAGAGAATTAGAGAAAATTGTAACCCTAGATTAGGGACCATAACCCCTTATTTATAGGTGTTGTACTTTTGCAATTTGGCCCCTCAACAAATTACAATTATAACTTGGTATCTGCACATATATCCCCATGACTTATTTAAATACCCATTAACCCAAATTAATTGATCACTTTAGTGGGTTATCCTGAAAGATAGCAATACACATTGATTAATCATATGTGCCCACAATTAGATTTATTAGATTAAATCCAACACTCACATCAATTTTTTTTCGTTACACTAAAACCCTCTAACTCTAGGAGTTGTTGCACATGATCCCATGAACTATTTAGTTCACTACATTTCATATAAAAATTTCTCATTTAATCTCAAATTATCATCATTAATTTTAGGAGAATTAAAAAAACCCTTTTAAAAAATAATTGGCAAAAACGATCTTTTTGTTAATTAGCAAAATCAACATCTTTCTGGCCAGCTCAGCAAAGCTTGCCAAAAAGAGGTTGATTTTGTAAAATACGATCTTGAAAACACACAGAACTACTAGTTCCGTGTGTCTAGCGCTCACTGATCAGCATCTAAACACCACACAGAAAACGCACGGGACTAGTAGTCCCATGCGTTATATAGTTAGATCCCTACCACCACAGAAAAACACACGGGATTATTAGTCCGGTGTGTTAAACAGACACTTCCGCTACAACCCAACAAATACATGGAAGACTGAATGATGAAATGAATAATATGTCTATATATAAGCGAGGATCTAGAAAATTGTTCATGTTGTCTAAAACATGCACAACTTCGATGGAATTTTTGATTGTCTAATAAATGAAAAAAGAACAATTGCTAGAGAGAGATCACCAATAATGAATAAATAATTAACATGATACAACTTGTAGAAAAGCAAATCTCAATTGAGTTGTTCATTGAAAAGTTTCTAATATCTAGTGTTGCCCAAGTTTTGAATGCTTTAGGAGAGTTCTCCCGCATGCTTGACTTAGAAAATAACTCAAGTGAATTCATTTCATCTCCAATTACGGTGCACTTAGAAAATGAATCGAGTGAAATGGCATGGGCTCAACTAAAATATTTAAGTGGGCCTTCCCATCATGCAACATCAAGTGATATGTTCCGCAATTCTTCGGGTCATGTTACAGATAATTTACCGGGTTGTTCCATTGTGGAAGATAATGAGGATACAGATGATGATTCTGAAAATGTTGAAGAAGAGGAATGACTTGATAGCATGCAGTGTGCAATTGGAGGGCATGATGAGGACACCTGTTGTATGGATGAATATTGTGTAAACAATAATTCTACAGAGCCTGAAAAATCATTGCCAGAAGAGTTTCAAAAAGAGGAGTGGACAAATGCCTCACAAGCTAAGTTTGTTTATGTTGGTTCTAATTTCGAACGACCCGAGGACTTCACTTTCAAAAAAGGATACCTATTCGACAATAAGCAAGCGTTGATTTTTGCTATACGTGAATGATCAATCAAGAATTAGGTAAAATTTAAGCTGGTGAAAACTAATATAACCAACTACCATGTAAAGTGTTGCTTCAACGAGAAAGCTCAAGGAGAGTATGCAAGTGCTCAATATGAAAGAAATTCAAATTGTTCATGGAAGCTTAATGCAGCTGTTAGGAAAAAATCTAATTGGCAATTTATGATCCCTAGTTATTGAGGACTTTACACATGTTGCAATCTGGTTGTCAATGTTGATCATAAGGTAGCAACTACCTCTTATATCTTGAAGCTAATTATGTTCGAAGTACGGAGAGAACTTGATTTGACTCCAAGTTTGATAATTACAAAGGTTTACGATATGAGAAAAATAACTGTATCCAAATATAAGGCATTTAATGCACGGAGGAATATGTTGAATAAAATCTTTGGAGATTAGGAGAAATCTTACGAATTACTTATGCAATATCTTTAAGCGATTAAGAGGAAAAATCTAGGTACCAAATATGAAATATTGTCTAAAGAGATTACATCAGGAGTGGAGAGGTTCATGTGAGTATTTTGGGCATTTGGACCGGCTATCAAGGGGTTCTCATTTTATTGTCCACTCTTGAGTATCGATGGCACACATTTATTAGTAAGTACAAAGGAGTTCTTTTGGTTGTGACTGGTGTAGACGCAAATTGTGGGCTATTTTCTTTGGCCTTTTCTGTTATTGAGGTAGAGGACACATCAAGTTGGAAGTGATTTTTTCAATGTATTTATAGATTCATCACTATTGTTCAAAGTCCTGGAATGATTACTTTTATTTCTGATCGGATGAAATGAATTCCACAGGCCTTGCACGAGGATTTCGGAGGACCACATCATCATCGAAATTGTTTGAGGCATATAAGAGATAATTTAGGAAAAAAAACACAGAGAGATCAATTTACAAAATCTATTGTGGCAAGACGGGTGTGCAACCGACACATTATCATATAAGCATTGTAGGGAGAAAATTAAGTCCCTGTCAGTTGAAGCACACAACTGGATTGAGCAAAATTTGAAACCACAATACGGAGATGATGAGCGTTATGTAAAGATGGTGGAGTGCGCTATTATATGATGACAACTAACTGTTCTGAAGGTTTCAGTGGCGTACTTAAGGGTGCCCGAGCTATGCTAATTCAAGCCTTTGGTTGCAAGGATGTTTTATAGGTTAAACACATACTTTAATAAAATACGCAGTGATGGTGCAAGTTGGATGACGAGTTATGTTCCAAAAAATGAGAGCATTCTGCAGAAAAGTACTATAGCTATAAGATCATGTAGAATTACTTTATTTAACGACAATTAATAGGAGATTAAAGATTGTGAAGGTACTTACACTTTTTTTGATTATGACCAGGAGTACAGTTGTACTTGTAATATATCACAATGACAAAAATTACCACATGAACATGTTTAGTAGCTAATTCCAATCACAATGGTGGTGCTAGATTGCTTTATGATCAGTATTGATTATCTTGATATTCAACGAATCATTGCCGAAAGGCTTAACAAGGAGAGCTTTCATCCTCCCGATGATAGTCACTGCTAGCCGGCTTATAGACCATGCTTATATTCGGACCTTTAAAGGCTTTGGTTCCACCATTCAAATGCCAACCTTGATGACCTGAAATCTTCCACGTGTTAAGAGATGATTTTGCACTATGTTCATGAACGTTGAACTAGCTCAACCATCCAAGTTCTCAAATTGTACCCTGGCCAAATTCACGCGCCCAAAATTGACTCAGATTAACAGATATAGGATCATTTAATGCTATTTTTTGTTATAAATCCTAGATTGTGTGATGTAAAACACACAGCATACACGTTTATATCAAAGTGGGACAGTCGCAAGCCCAAATGCGGGCCTGGTCGAAGAAAATAACTAGTTTCGAAGAAACGGCCAACTTTCAAACCATACGTCAGAATTAAACGAATTATATATAAAAATCGACTATGTCGACGAGACGGAGCCATCCAAACCTACCCCTTTGGGTTCGGTTTAAGTTCTCTGTTTCGCCAAATTCCTTACAGTTTGAGAGATATTTACATTTTTGTCCGTTTTTTACTATTTTTAGTAATATTTTAGGAGTCTGTTTTGTTTAGGAAACAAATCCGATTTGATCTCAGATTTGATCGGTAGACTTTCCTAGTAATAAGGAGTCTTTTTAGGATTTTTAATATTTTAGGAATTCTTTTACTATTTTTGGTAGAGTTTGACTCCTTGTAGGAGTCTTGTTTCTTTTTTCTATTTAAGAAGAGTCTTGTAAGCCCTAGAGGCATAACTTTTGATTAATAAAATTTGTTTTTCTTTAATATTTACTTCGTGGATTCGAAGCTCTTCGTAGATTCGAAGATTGTCCTTGGTGGATTTCGAGGCTACTACTTCCGCGTTGCGTCAATTGGTATTAGAGCCTTGTTCCTCCGATCCGATGGCAGGTGATGAAACCCCTATTCCTCGAACTGAGTTCGACGTGCTGAGGTCCGACGTAGAGCAACTAAAGACCAATGGTGATCAGATGAGGGCTGTCATAGAGCGACTTACGATGACAGTGGAGCGTCTGAACCCGATGGGAGTTCAAAATCGCGTTGATGGTCGCCAACGACGTGATCTGACTCCATATGATAAATCCGACAGCGAGGAAGATCCCTATGCACCCCCAAGCCGTGGTGTTTATCATAGAGACCGACAACGAAGGGATAATTATAACACTGGAGGTTTCAAGATGAAGATGGATCTGCCATCTTTCAACGGGCAACTTCATATTGAAGAGTTCCTCGACTGGATTGCAGAAGTAGAGAGATTCTTTAAGTATATGGAGATCCCAGAAGAACGAAAGGTAAAATTAGTGGCTTACCGACTCAAAGGTGGAGCTTCAGCTTGGTGGGAATTTGTTTGTCTGAATCGATCTCGTCATAGAAAGCCGAAGGTCGGTAGGTGGGAAAAGATGAAGAAGCTATTGAGAGACCGTTTCTTGCCAAGCAATTATGAACAAGTTTTATTCGGACAGTACCAGAACTGTAAGCAGGGTGGAAGAACCGTGGATGAGTACACACAGGAATTCTATCGACTATCATCCCGCAACAACTTACACGAGAGCGAGGCCCAACAGATGTCTCGATATACAGGGTGGTTGAAGATGGCGATTCAGGATCGTGTATCTCTACAGCAGACCTATACCTTGGCAGACATGGTTAGCCTAGTCGAGAAGGTGGAGCGACAACTCGGAAGAAATAGTAAAGGTCCGTGGGCAGCTTCCGACGAGTCGCGCACAAGCTTTAATCGTGGTAAACAGTCCCAAACAGTTTCTGATCAAGATACTACAACAGAGAAGGGCAAGGGTCCAACGACAACAACTACAAAGAAGACTACACCCCGAACCCATATGCCAAGCCTGACCCAATCAAGTGCTATAGATATGGACAGCCTGGTCATCGATCCAATCAATGCCCTAAAAGAGGTGTTGTGAATATAGTGGATCATGAAGATGAAGCTACAGACCGTGATGAAGTTGAAGACTACGATGGTGGATTGGATCCTGATGATGATGGGGAACAACTCTCATGTGTTGTGCGGCGTCTATTGTTAGCCCCAAAGACAGAAGAGCCATCGCAGAGGCATAACATCTTCCGCACGAGATGCACCGTGAAACAGAAGATCTGTGATGTCATCATTGATAGTGGGAGCAACGAGAATATTGTCTCTTGGTGCATGGTGGAGAAGTCAGGATTAAAGACAGAGAAGCATCCCGTCCCTTACAAGATTGGTTGGATTCGAAAGGGTAGCGACGTACAAGTTGATGAAGTGTGTCGGGTATCCTTTTCCATTGGCCGAACTTATATCGATGAGGTGTTATGTGATGTAGTTGAGATGGACAAATGTCATATCTTATTAGGCAGGCCGTGGCAGTTTGATATTGATGCCACACATCAGGAAAAGGATAATGTTTATATATTTAAGAAGGAATAGTCGACGAATTGTGCTCAAGCCTCTAACTGAGAAGGGGCCTGTCAATACCAATGTGGCTGAAAAGAAGACTTTCTTGGTCATTGACAATGAAGATTTTATGAAAGAAATGAAGCAGTCCAACAAGGTTTATGCTCTTGTTTTGTCAGGAAAGGAGGATTCTACCACAGCCGAAATTCCACCTGGAGTTCAAACCCTCTTGTAGCAGTTTGATACAGTTATGCCTAACGATCTACCCTTTGAATTACCAATGCTTCGAGACGTGCAACATCAAATTGATTTCATCCCTGGATCTCGACTACTAAATCTGCCACACTATCGGATGAACCCGAAGGAAGGAGAAGTTTTGCAGAAGCAGGTGGATGATCTCGTCCAGAAGGGTCTTATACGACCTAGCATGAGTCTGTGTTCCGTACCAGCACTACTAGTCCCAAAGAAGAACGGAGAGTGGCGCATGTGTGTGGACAGTAGGGCTATCAACAAAATCACCGTGAAGTATCGATTTCCTATCCCATGCCTAGAAGACATGCTAGACATGTTATCTGGATCAAAAGTGTTCTCAAAGATGGATCGATCTCAAGAGTGGTTATCATCAGATTCGTATTAGGGAAGGAGATGAGTGGAAGACTGCATTCAAGACAAAAGAAGGCTTGTATGAATGGTTAGTAATGCCTTTTGGCCTTTCTAATGCTCCCAGCACTTTCATGTGTTTGATGAATCAGGTATTAAAATCCTTTATCAGCAAGTTCGTTATAGTTTACTTCGATGATATCCTGATTTATAGCCAGAGTGAGACTGCACATCTGGACCACTTGAGGGATGTACTAACAGTTTTATAGGAGAATAAGTTGTACATCAATCTGAAGAAGTACAACTTCATGACCAGTAGCCTTGTATTCCTAGGCTTTGTTGTTAGCACAGAGGGCATCCATGTTGATGAAGAGAAGGTCTGTGCTATTCGAGATTGGCCTACACCGAAGACAGTCAGCGAAGTTCGTAGTTTTCATGGCCTAGCAACGTTCTACAGAAGATTTATCAGAAACTTTAGCAGTATTGTAGCTCCTATCACTGAGTTCATGAAGAAAGGCAAATTCAATTGAGGGAACGATGCGGATCGTAGCTTTGCACTGATCAAAGAGAAATTGTCCACCGCACCAGTACTTGCACTTCCAGATTTTCAAAAGGTCTTTGAAGTTGATTGTGATGCATCCATCATAGGAATTGGTGGTGTTTTATCTCAGGAAGGGCGTCTAGTTGCTTTTTACAGTGAGAAACGCAGCGAAGCTCGGCAGAAGTGGACCACATATGAGCTGTGTTAGACCCTAGAGGGGGGATGATTAGGGTCTTATGCTAATCTAATCCGATTATATGCCAATTAAAACTTATTAACAAATATATTCTTACAAGATAGATATACAACTAATTATGAGCAAGAATATATAATATGAACAAAGGACTATATCCTAGCAATGAGATATACTATGAGATATATATGCAAGGATATAAAACTAACACAAGGGTAAACAATTTGAAACTAGATAGTGGGCAAGCTAAATAATGAGACAATGGCGATATGAACAATAAGCACAAGTAAGAATAAACGCCAAAGCACACACAAACACAATTAAATGATCACGGAGTTCGGACCTTCCGTCCTACGTCTCCGCTCCCCACTCCCAGGGAGAAATCCACTATCACGACCGGGTTTTCTACGCTCACCCGAATAACGTTTACACCTCACAATTTCTCTCACGGAGTTCGGTCCCACGATCTACGTCTCCGCTCCTCACCTCGAGGAGATCTCCACTCACACTACACAATACGATTTTCTAGCTAACCGAAAACTTTACAACACTCTCAAATAACAATAAATGATTTGTTCTCTAATACAAGTCGAGAACTCAATTAAGCACAACTCAATGTTACAATCCCTTACCAACCCAACTATACTATGTATGTAAATACTAAAAGCTCAATGTGGGTGTGTGTAACAATGAGATAAATCAAATCTAAACTCAATATAAAAACTCGCTTTAAAGAATGATAATCAATTAACTAAGCAAATGTAAAGCTAGATAAGCATTTAGAAAACTTCTCAATAGATCAAGAGATTGAGGGAGGATGGTTGGATGCTCAAGCAACAATAGGATCTCCTCAAGCTCTTGTGCAATTGATTTCACAAACCCAAAACTCTCAATTACTTAAAGGCTTCTTAAACAAACTTAAACAATATTTTAAACCATTGTTAAAATCTTTTAAACCATTCTCTTAGTGTATTAAATGATAAATGCAATGGGGTATATATAGGGTAGAAGAAAACAACCCCCAAAAACCACTAAAAGATAAAATTCAGCAAGTTACCGTTACTGTGCAACGGTAACATTGGCGGTCGACCGTCGCGGTCGACCGCGAGAAGAAAAACTCAAAAACCGCTCTCTGGACTATGTACGGTCGACCGTGGCGGTCGACCGCAATGTAGCACGGTCGACCGTGGCGGTCGACCGCACTGTAGCAACGTGCACAAACAATTTCAGGTTTTGACAGATTCTGGAAATTTGCGTATCTGATTTTGTAAAATCAATTAAAAATAGTAAATCAACTCAAAAAATTATGAAATTTTTCGGGAAGGTTTTAGACATGTAGATGAACATGTTAGAAAAATAATTTCATAAAAATCACTTCCCAGTTGATATAAATAAATGTTTGAACATAGATAAATAGTTTCTGAAAAATTACTGAAAACTCGTTTTTGTAAATTCAATTGAAAATAACAAAACAACTCCAAAATTAGTAAAACTTGGGGAAATGTTTATATATATAAATGTAACATGTAAACAAAGAAATTTTTCAAATTGTATTTCCCAATTGTTAAAACTCATGTATTTTGCAAGTATATCCAAAACATGAAAAGTTGATATACATGAAATTTGATGTTTTGACATAAACATAACTTTGAAACATTTTCAAACGTTCTTATAGACTTAATAAAAGATGTATATCATTGTTGTTAAGTCTATAAACCAAGAAAACAATATTTTCACAAAATTGCATATTCTATGTAAACATGAAAACCAAAAACCAAACCTTGTGTATATATATATATATATATATATAAATATATATATATATATATATATATATATATAAACCAAAAACGTGTATGTGTGTATATGATTGAGCTTAAAGTACTAACACACATAATATAAAACCTAAACTAAATTACCCAAGCTTGATCTTGATCTTTAATGTAGCTCAACTTGGTACACTATACGGATGAAGCTTGAACTTGGATCTTCAATTTGAATAGTATAGCTTCACTCCACAATTCTGCCAATCTCCATTAGATATGATCGTTGAAGCTTTATTCCATCTATCCTCCAACATATTATTTACCTAGAATAAATATAAAACACAAACACTAGACAAATAATATTAGATGTAAATTATTTGTTAAATCATCATCAAAACAAGAAGGCCAACAAGCTGGAGTTATATGCCATAGTTCAGTCTTTGAAGCATTGGGAGCACTATTTGATCTCGAGAGAGTTTCTGCTTCACACTGATCATCAGGCTTTGAAGACCCTTAATAATCAGACTACCACCAACCGTATGCATGCTCGTTGGATCGCATATCTGCAGCATTTCACCTTTGTTTTGAAGCATAAATCCGGGCAGCAGAATAAGGTTGCAAATGCACTCAGTAGGAGAGCTGGATTGTTGGTAACTTTGAAGGCTGAAGTGATTAGGTTTGAGTACCTTATGAAGATTTTAAGGTTGCAGATGCACTCAGTAAGGAGCTGTATGCAGAGGATGAATATTTAAGAAGATTTGGGACGACTGCCTTCAAAATAAATCAGTCAAAGGCTTTCATATTCAGGATGGTTATCTATTTCATGGCGATCAATTGTGCATACCCCAGAGTTCACTAAGAGAGCAGATAATTTGAGACATTCATGCTGGCGGACTAGGAGGACACTTAGGACGTGATAAAACAATTGTAGCCATTGAAGAACGATATTACTGGCCTCAGTTGAAGAAGGGAGCAGAAAAATATGTGCGGCGTTGTCCAGTTTGTCAAGTTGCTAAGGGACAGTCTCAGAATACAGGATTATATACACCTTTACATGTTCCTGATGCACCATGGCATGATATCTCAATGGACTTTATGTTGGGACTGCCTCGAACCCAATGAGGCATGGATTCTGTTTTTGTTGTAGTTGACAGGTTTTCGAAGATGACGCACTTTATTCCGTGCAAGAAGACTGCAGATGCGAGCAACATTACCAATCTTTTCTTTCGGGAGATAGTTCACCTTCATGGAGTGCCGAAGTCCATTACATCTGATCGAGATTCTAAGTTCTTATCTCACTTTTGGAGAACTTTGTGACAGCGATTCAATACTTCTCTTAAGTTTAGTACTGCCTATCACCCTCAAACAGATGGTCAAACTGAAGTGGTCAATCGCACCCTCAGCAATCTTCTTAGATCCATCTCTAGAGATCGACCGAAACAGTGGGATCTTGCTTTAGCACATGCTGAGTTTGCTTATAACTGTATGGAGAGTCCAACTACAGGCAAGTCACCTATGGAAAGCTTCCGAATCATTATCTCGACCTTGCTCCATTTCCTAAGCTTCTCGGACAGAGTGTTCCTACAGATCATATGGTTGAAAAGATACGGGCTATCCAACAAGAAGTAAAGGAGAAGATAGAACAGTCTAATGCTAAATATAAGAATGATGCTGATCGACACAGGAGGAAGAAGGTGTTTGAAGAGGGAGACATGATGATGGTGTTTCTGCGAAAAGAACGTTTTCCCGTGGGCACTTACAACAAGCTGAAGAATAAGAAGTATGGTCCATGCAAAATACTGAAGAAGATTAGCGACGATGCTTATGTGGTTGACCTTCCTACAGATTTGGGTATTTCTCCTAGTCTCAATGTTGCAGATTTGTTTGAGTATTACCCACCAGAAGAAACAACTATTCATGTAAGTGTAAGCTCGGGGTCGAGCTCTTTTCAAGTAGGGGGGACTAATGTAGAACACACAGCAGACACGTTTATGTCAAAGTGGGACAGTCGCAAGCCCAAATGCGGGCTTGGTCGAAGAAAATAACTAGTTTCGAAGAAACGGCCATAACTTTCAAACCGTACGTCGCAATTGGACGAATTATATATGAAAATTGATTATCTCGACGAGACGGAGTCATCCAAACCTACCCCCTTCGATTTGAGATATATTTGAATTTTTATCTGTTTCGCCAAATTCCTTACGGTTTGAGAGATATTTGCATTTTTGTCCGTTTTTTACTATTTTAGTAATATTTTAGGAGTCTGTTTTGTTTAGGAAACAAATCTGATTTGATCTCAGATTTGACCAGTGGACTTTCCTAGTAATAATGAGTCTTTTTAAGAGTTTTAATATTTTAGGAATTCTTTTACTATTTTTGGTAGAGTTTGAGTCCTTATAGGAGTCTTGTTTCTTTTTTCTATTTAAGAAGAGTCTTGTAAGCCCTAGATGCATAACTTTTGATTAATAAATTTTATTTTATTTTAATATTTACTTCGTGGATTCGAAGCTCTTCATGGATTCGAAGATTGTCCTTGGTGGATTCCGAGGCTACTACTTCTGCGCTGCGTCATTGTGTTAATGATAAAAGAGTTATTTCGCTATATGATTTCATAATGATTAATAAATGCAAGAGCACGCTTATTTCTAGATCATGTTATCATTCTTAGTGCCACAAGAGCCTTGTTTTTGTATATTTAATACACCTTTCTCTAAAAAGTTTACTTGAATAAAACTTAATGCATTTTTTAATATGATAGATGGTTACCACTTCTCGAGGACTTTGACGCTTGCAGGACATCATCATAGGGTAGTGTTGTTTTAGCGTACCGGTATAGGAAAATGTCCAAAGTGGATTTTAGGCAAAATAAAGAGCTCAAGGGGTGTATGACCTTATTACAAGTTTAGGCATGGGAGAGACTAGTTTGAAGCCAAAATTATGCGAGATATGAGTTTTAGATGGACATATTCTACTAGGCTACATGTAAACAATTTCGAATATAATTAATACAAACTTGATTTTGAATTATCGGGTATCAAATTTAAATTTAAAAAACATTATCTACTAATCTATTTCAAAGAGTTATTAATATGTGGAATATTTTCTAGTTCGAATGACAGCCATACGGTAAGCACCTCCCTCATCTACCACTAATTTGCACACATGTACAAGGTATATGGAGAGTAAGAGTTCATCTCATATGCTTTGAGATTGTGGAGATGCATGTGTTGGATCGCGTGCTTAAATAACACGTTGCACAAGAAGTTGAAAGAATTGATGAACACGAACAACATGCCCAACAATGGAGATACGTGACACAAGGTGTAGATGAGAGAGAACTTGTAAGTAAATTACATAATTGCAGATAGTTTTCCATTACTTGCTAGTTTGTAATCCACGCACCATAAAGTCAAGTTATATTAATTCAATGTTTATAGATTAAGCTCATGGGCTTTGTAGATACTTAGCAACTTAATCAATGGGAAGGAACCTTTTAAGATACAAAATACAATTACTCATGGATAAATATGAATTCTAATTATATTATAAATAAAATAAAGTTATAGAAAAGTGATATTTATGCAAGAAATATTTGCTTGTGTGGCACAATAATCTAGATGTCTTTATTTGGTATTACTACAGTTTGCTTGTATATACCTTTTTACGTAATTGCAGATAGATGCTATGGATGATAGTGAGGGCACTACAAATGAGGGCCTAGCACTTTCTGTCGCAGAAGGAGATTCTGTACATGCATCTCTGTATAAGCAGATAGTGCGGAGGGTTCATAGAGCTTTTCATCGAACTTAGGAGGATCTTCATGATGATCCCGAGGAGATGGTGCAGGAGGAAGATTTCTTATATGCACGCTGACCAAATAGATGAAGACGAGGTGGATCTTACATGCAAAATAAAGAAGCTAGTCCGTCATAGCCACACACGCAACCGATGAACGAGCTCATACAAGCTCAAATCGATAGAGGATGACGATGATCTGAGCGGGTACAAAGAGGGAGTCAACAAAGAATGGGCAGACTTTTAGGTTACATGTGATAGTTTAATGGATTTTCTGCTTGGACTCTATTTGTAAATAAATGATACATATGAATTTGTGACAATATTTTGGCATTTGAGTATACAATGTGTTGTAGTGGACTGTTATCTATTGTATTGTGATGTTTTGGATTGATTATATGTGTTTTAAGTTATGTTTGTTTCTTAAAATTTATAAGTTACATAAGGATTATACTAGATAGATATGTATATTAGGTGGATTTAATTTTTTTGTGCACATGAAATATTGTATATACATAGGATATAAGTCGGAATAGAAGCATGCATGTTTTGTGCATGTTTGGGGCTCTTTGTAAAATTCACAGGACTAATAGTCCCATCGATTTTCTGCTACTACACAGAATACTCACAAAACTACTAGTCCCGTGAGAACTCTAGGGGTATTTAGGGGCCGATTAGTCAGCCCTAAACACACAGGACTAGTAGTCATATGTGTTTTAAAGTCTATATTTTATAAAATCAATCTCTTTTTGGCTAGCCTTGGTGAACTGGCTAAAAAGAGGTCAATTTAGCTAAATATTTAGCAAAACTTTTATTTTTTATAGATATTTTTCAAAATAGGTCTCTTTTAAAAAAATTCTCCTTGATTTTAATATCTCATGTGGCAAGCATATGCTAAAAAAAGATAAAAATACATCATTAGTCCAAAAAACCTATTATTTTTAATAAAAAGGTATTTCATCCATTTTGGGTTGGATCGTACTAGGGGTATTTTTTGCAACTACAAAGGTTTTTTTGCCTTGTGCTTACCGATGACTTGTTGGAGTTGATGATGCTAATATGAGGATTAAATGATAAATTTATAAGGTAAGATTTAGTAAAATAAAACAATTCATGGGGGTTATGAGTAATAACTCCTAAAATTTAAGGCGGCTTTATCTAATAAAAAATTGATGACGGTTTACTGTAATTCCCTAAAAGTTCATGGGGAATTTTCTGTAATGAAATCAATACAAAATGTATAATAATCATCCACTAGATGAATTAACAGCCATCATAAAAGTAGTGGGCTCTTCACTACCTTTTGATAGTGGAGAGGATCAAGGTTTTAAATATCGGATGTCGGGTTCATGTCGGACGGCTGAAATCCATATCGGATAGCGGAAATCGGGGATATATCGGGGGACATGAACTAAATATCGGATTATCATATCGGGTGATCCGCATATGTATAATATCATGTCCTAAATGTAATCTAAGCATTCCTAAATTCAATACAAACCGTCTTACTCAGCAGTCACCACTCGACAGTCACACAAACTGAATCTGCAAAGTGCAAAGTGCAAACTAAATCTGCAAGCTGTAAACAGAAAAAAAATTAGTCACAGAGTTGTTGCTACCAGACTGTCACATGAAGAAGAAAAAAGAAGAAAAGCAGAAACTCTGTAAAGTTTAAACATGTAATATTCATATCATAAGATGATAAACAGTGATTATTACGAGAAATCAGGGATTATTAAATGATAAACAAGGATTATTACGAGGATTACTAAAATTAAGACATTGAATCTTTCATATTAATTAAACAAGGTTACAACAAGTTCTCCATCAATCTTTCATATTAATTAATTCATAATATCCTAACAAAATTAATTCTCGGTTATACAAGAAAACCATTCTTGTTTACATATTCTCGGTCTTAAACCCAACCCCTTTTAAACCCCTTTTAATTTACATAAAAAAAACGCACAAAAAAAGGAGCCGAAAGTCATAGAAGCATTCCTGTTTACATATTCTCAGTCTTAAACAGTTAAACCCAACCCCTTTTAAACCCCTTTTAATTTACATTAAAAAAACGCAAAAAAAAAACGAAGACGAAGGCAGTTAGAGAGGCGCTCAGAGAGAGAGAGAGAGAGAGAGAGAGAGAGAGAGAGAGAGAGGAAGGGGGGAGGGGGGAGAGAGAGACATACCTCATGATTCGGTGCAGTCGAAGACTCGAAGATGCGGTCGAAGGTGGTCGTCGAACTGTCGAAGAGGCGCTGAAGATGAGGTCGAAGACTGCTGAAGATGCAGTCGAAGGTGGTCGAAGGCGGTCGAAGAGCTTTGAAGGCGGTCGAGGCGGTCGGAGGCGGTCAAAGGCGGCTGAAGATGCCTCAAGAGAGAGCTGAAGATGCGGTCCTGTAGCCCTAGTTTTCTCTCTCTCGATTTCTTTCTCGTTTTCTTTCATCGACTTTGTTTAAGTCACTGAAGAGTTAGCAGCGGTCAAATGGGTTTGGGTTTTTACAATTCTCGTTTTCTTTCATCGACTTCGTTTAAGTCACTGAAGAGTTAGCAGCGGTCAAATGGGTTTGGGTTTTGTAAAAACCCAAACCCAATAAACCAAAAAAAGCTGTAAACCGAAATCAAAGAATGTCGGCCGATTTTTCAAAGGTGAAAAATCGGCCGACATGCCCTATTTTTACCCGATATATCCGATATGCTCTAGAAAACCGATATCCGACTCAAATAAGCCCGACTCATATCGCTAGACCCCTCGATCCGACATATCGGCCGACATGTCCGATATGTCGGCCGCTATTTAAAACAATGGAGAGGATCCATATTTGGATGGAAATAATCTTTAAGTCTTGCAATTGTTAGCACTAGATTTCTAGCATAAGTAGATTTATAAAAAGTATTTGTGATCCATAAATAAGTATGATTTCTCTACTACTTTTTGATACTTGAGAGAACCTATCTCTTGTCATTATAGGGTATAGCATAGTAATGGTCAGAGCACAATTGAATGAGATTTGTAGTTGTGAGGCTCTTTGGTCTTATCGTATGTTCTCCGGAATGCTAACAAAGTGGCTTATGTTTTTGTGGGATATCGTCATTCTCTTGTAGAAACTACCTCTTAGCTAGAGGATAATACTTAAAAACCTTACATCCTTTGTCAAGCGAGGATGTAGATTATTAATTTTTGTGGGCTTCTCTGTCTTGTGAAAAAGTCTTTTTCCCTTACAAAAATTCTATTTATTTTTAGTATTCTGATGCAAATGTTGTAAGAGAATCATCGATCCAATTTTTATTTATTTCGTGTTTAGTTTTTTGCAAGAACAATTTGTTAATCAAAATATCTAGTTCTCACTTGATAATATCTTTTACAGATTAACTCTAAATCCCACTAACAAGTCTAGAATTATTTTCTAACTTAAAGCCTTTCCATAGCTTTTTTTTCTTTTTTTTCTTTGATGCATACAAACCCACTTAGTAAATATTCTTGTTTGGATACCTCTTTTATTCCTCGACATCATAGAACTATTAGGGTTGGGCTACAATCTTAGCTTTGATACTATTTGATGGCGAGTAATCAGGCTCAATCTAGAAGTTAATAGGCTTTTAATAGATGCTAGTAATTGATTTTAACCCAAAATCTATAGCTACTAAGTAGTGGTCGTAGCTCTTATTCTAAACTGACCATTCCTTTTATCCTATTTGATATCAAGACTATACTCATATATTAATAACCTTAATAAGAACAAAGTACATTATTGGGACAATTTGTGTTGCTAGTAGAAAAACGAGCAACCTAAATAAAAAAAACCCATCTAGATTGCCCAGTATTCTGTCTAGATAGATCAACCTAGACGAAAATCCGTCTAGGATGATCCATCTAGGATCTTTCCATCTAGGTTGATCCGACCTAGATGGAAATCTTTCTAGGACGATCCATCTAGGATATTTTCGTATTTCATCTAGAGTGATCTAACTAGACGGAATGAAATCTAGATGGAATATAAAATTTCGTCTAGGATGCAACCTAGATAGAATTTCTATCTAAGTTACTTATAATGCACCCTAAACGGAATCTTCTGTCTAGGACGCTATCCTAAACAGAAATTCCATCTAGATTGGTTCCTGCTATTTGTAAAATCTATGATTCCATGTAAATTTTACGTTAACCTAAAATAAATAACACTAAATATACACAACTAATACATATTTTACCACAATACATCCAACATCCAATCAAATATACACGTAATCAATATTTCAATCCAATGTACGCACTTGACATTCCAATCCAACATCCAACATTATCGAAAATATATTTTACCATAATATTTATAATAGATACAATAACAATACCAAGTCCATAGAGCACGAGATGAAAAAAATAAAGAGTACTCTTACAAATAAAAACTGCCTAGTCCATAAGATACAAATAAAACTCACATCTCATTATCGTCGGTGGCAACTCCATCCTTCGTACGAATGTCATTGCTACCTCTAATATCTTCAGCCTAAAGGTTAAATTGATTATATTTTAGAATCATGTGTAAGTTGACAATACATCAAATATAAATTTTTTATATATATTAGTCCCTTAAAATTTTCAATAATACATGAGTTCCTTAGGATTTTCACTTTCATGGGAATAATATGCAACTATTGAATATTTTTTGGGACTAATATGCAATTTTCCATATTTATGGGAGTAATATGTAATTATAGAAGATTTAATAGACTCATATGCATAAGAACATAGTATTAACATGAAAATAACATACTTATGCATTGCTCTGCACCTAAGTTTAAAAGTGGTATAACATCACCAAATAGTGAAGCAAGAGTCATATCGGCCAAGCAATTTATGAAGTGATCCATGACTTCGTCCATTCTGCTAGGAGTCTTAATATATAGGAGTTTCAACATGAATGAAAATATGGAGTACTAAGTACAACCCTCATATAAATCTTTTTCACTATTTTCTAGTAGCTTCATTATTTGTTTTACGCCCGCAGACGCATGCATATCTCCAAAGTTTTCTGCACCTTTGACATCTCTAATATCTTTAGCATCATCTTCAATTTCATCTCCAATATCATCTTCAACATCATCATTGATATCATAATTGGTAGGACGAGAAAAAAATATCATTGAACATTATTTCTATGTCATCTACCTATAAGCCACCGAACGTACCAACACGCACATTCGGCTCCTCATCTTCATTACAATCTTTCCTATGATATGATCAATATTTATATTTCTTGTCACACCCTGAATTTACAAGGTGAATTCGTATATCCTTTCTATTCTGCAACTTCCTACACCTACAACTGTGACAGTACATAGCACCGCTACTTAAATTCTTGAGATTCATTTTGGCATACCACATGAAGGCGTCACATCCCTCCTTGTATCACATGTCATGATGTTTTTCAATTTGAAGAATATCTATCCACGACTTGTCTGGAATTATCCTCATCCATGGATTATATATAATGATTAACTACAATTAATCTCACTACTAATAAATTTATGACTCTTCATGACAATTTACATACAACACACATCATAATTACATATATGTATCATTTAACAAAAAATATTTTTCCCTTATAAATTAAAACTTAATCATTTATAGAGATTAATTAGAACACTCTAGTGACTGTCATAAGAAAACTTCTATCTAATTAAGAATATAGTAGTGCATACATCTAACTTTGTATACTTTGTATATTTTTATTTCTTGAAAATTTTAGCAACACCTACCTGCTGTTCTGCCTATACGCAGTGTGGATTTTATTATGCGTATTGACAATAGACCAAAATATAGAATAATATATGCTTATTGTACACGAAGAACAATGAGTACGTGCTGTTGAAAATTTTAAGAAATGAAAACATACAAAATATACAAAGTAGGATGTATGCACTACTATATTCCTAACTCGTCCGAACTAGACAGATCCAATAATTATGAATTCAGTACCAATTCCCTCTACTTATAATATAAAGTAAATAATTATTTCTAGGTAGAAAACTATATTTTCTACCAAATTTGAGTCATCTATCTTATATTATAAGTCCAAAGTATTTAATGTAATTATTGGACCCGCGTCTAGGGATAAAGTTATCTTTTTATTCACCTAAATTAGATATATAACACATTATTGAAAATCATAATGTGTCATATATCACTCTATTTTTTGATAAATTTTTATTTCACACATTTTCAAACCACAAACTTATAGAATCACACATTTTTATAGTATGCGTGAAATTTAGTATAAATCAGCTATCATGATTTGGGTGTCAATTAGAGTTACTAGTTGAAAAGTGTTCAATTAGGTTTAGGATTATAAGTGTTGTTCAAATAGGGAAAAACGTAGTCAAATTAGGGTTAATATCTAAAACAATTTTGAACTTGAGTTACAAGATTTGAACTTGTCCATTTTGGGTTACAATCTAGGGCATTTAAAAAAATTGAGCAATAAACTATGAAAATTTAAAAAAAAAAAATTGAACTTTTCCATGAAAAACGCACCTCCAAGCTAGAGAGAACAGCACGACGATCGGTAATGGCGAGAAGCGTCGATGATAGGCTAGAGTGGGGTGACTTTTGAACATGGGCGGCGGGGTTTGACAGTGGACGGTGCGGCAGGAGACATTTAGTTATCGAACAAGGACAATGGTCAGTGTTCTAAGGCAGGCGGTGCGGCTTGCAGCGTGCGGTATGTCACATCATCCTAGGTCTAAAACCGTATGTGGCGTTCGAAGGCAGGGGTGAGTGTGGCATGCAGTTTTCTTCGGAGGTGAAAACAAGAGAGTGGGAGATCAGAGAGATTAAGTGGCGATGGGGGTTTTAGACCTAGGGTTTTTTCTGAATGTCGGCCCCATCATCCTAGAGAAAAATTCCCTCTATGATGCATCATAGACGGAATTTTCCATCTAGGATGATAGGGCCCACCTCAATATCACCCTATTTGAAAAAAAAAATTCTAGGTTTCCAACCTAGACGGAATTTCCTTCTAGATTGACGCAACCTAGATAGATTATTGTACACAAAATAATTTCTGCCTAATTTGGTCCAAACTAGGCAGAAATTTTTCCATCTAGTTTGATCCGTCTAAGATCCCTGTTTTTCTACCAGTGTGTAATAAGTTATTAAGCGTCAATTTAGACTCAAAATATGATGAAACTCTGCCATATGCAAGCACCACACTTGTGAATCGATGTTCTAAACCTTACACAATTTTAGTGAAAAAAGCCAAAAATGCTCCCTCTGCTCCCTTTTAAAAGTAGGACAAATTTTTAAAAACCACCGTTTTTCAAAATTAATAAGTAAAATCGACTGTTTAAAACAAAAATTAGCAAAATCGACCTTGCACATGCAGTTCTCCCAAAATAAACCCCCAAACTCACCGCTTCGCTCTCTCTCCTCCTCCTTCTCTCCTCCTTATCGCCTGACGCCCTCTTCTACCTCCAGCTACTCCTCCGTCGAAAACCTCTCCTGCCTCCTCAAGCCTCCAAGCCGTCCCATTCACTGGAGACGCACTCCGTCAAAAACCTCTCCCTTCCCGCTCTCTTCTACCTCCCGCAACTTACTGGAGAGGTGGGGTTGAGGCGATTTGGTGGTGGCGGTTGTTAGGGATGATGAGAGAGAAAAAGAGATTGGTGAGGATTTGATTGGGGAAGGTTGGGGTTTTAGAGAGAGAGAGGGGGTGATGAGGAGCTTGGGGATGTGTTTGAGAGGGCGGTTGAAGGGGGAAGATGTGGGTTTGTTAGGGAGGAGGTTATTTGCAGAAAGAAGAGAGCTTCTTCTTATGTTTACAGGTTTTTTGGAGAGGAAGGGGGAAGACTGGAGGTTGAGTAGCGGGAGGTAGAAGAGACAGAGGAGGAGAGAGTGCGATTTTGGGAGAACTGTACGGGACTACTAGTCTCGTACAGTTCACAAATTGCAAAACCGACTCTTTTTACTGAAAAAGAGTCGAATTTGCTAATTTTTGTTTTAAACGGTCGATTTTACTTATTAACTTTGAAAACGGTAGTTTTTAAAAATTTGTCCTTAAAAGTATCAGAGAACCAGCCTGTTTGGATTTGTAGGGGGTGAAGGGAAGTTAAGAGAAACTAGGTGAGAGAATGGAAGGGAAGGGAAGGAAGTTCCCTTCCCCTTGGTTACACCCCAATTTGGGGGGTAACAAATTTTATACTATTAGGGGGTGAACCAAGGGGAACTAGGGTGAATAACTTCACCTCCTAAATGTTCCCAAACAAGGTGAATGGAGGTGAATGGTTCCCCTAACTTCCCTTCACCCTTATTCCCCTCAATCCAAACAAGCCCTTAGGCCGGGCGTTTCAATTGAAATTTTAGGTGATGTAATAAAACAATGCACATACAACTTTTCTTTTATCATAATCACATATTATACTTAAGGATGATTAAGATTTATTTCAACTTTAATACTTATCACGTTTGTATGATTTGCATTCATATCTACTTCTTTATTTATGACATACTATAAATGGTCTCTTCTCTCGCAATTTGCTTCTTTTATTTCTTTTATCCTATTTTGGAGTTTAGCAAGGAAATGAAGGAATTTTATGTGAATTTACATATATGCTCTTACATGTTGTTAAAAGTGTTTTTAAACAAAATCATCCCTCTATAGCAAAATTTTTTAGAGAATTTCTCTCTACTTCGTTACACCCCAATTTAGAATGGAATTAAAAGAGGTGAATATTTTGCATTCATGCATCTTCTTTATTTTTTTTCTTTTGCTAATAAAACTTTCAAATTGAGTGGATTTTCCACATCTCTCCCTCCCCCTCAGGCTTATTATGGTAGGAAGATCGAAGAGGATGTTGAATTTTTTTTGTCAAAACTGGTTTTCAAAAATGAGTTTTCAAACTATATATTTATTAACTACTGGTATTTTTCAGAAATCCTTAGTAGCATAGTGGAAAGTAAAAGTTTGGTGTTTCAAAATGTCATGTGCTCGAGGCTTGCCGTAGACAAGCCAAGAATTATTTTTTATTTAAATAAATAAATTAATCCCTCATAAGTACTAGTAGGTCGTGGGCCGTGGGCTCGTGGACCGTGGGCAGTGGGCCAATGGGCCGTGAATTGGGGCTAATCGGGTTGAGGCGCTAAGTGGCGCTTTGTAAGACGGACTTTACACTTCGCACGGAGGCATCGGGGCTAGTTAGCGCCACGTTGGCTACTACTGTGGCCGCCACTCAGGCCGCCTCGCAGCATACGGGCGAGCCTTGCGTTTGCAGCGTGAGGCGAGCCTCACGTTCGCAGGTGACTGTCGCGTTTGCGAGAGGGAACACGATCCTTGTGTTCGCGCAAGGGTACGACCCTCGCGTTCGCGAGAGGGAACGCGACCCTTGTGTTCGCACGACGTGACTCTCGCGTTCGCACGAGGGTGCGAAAAACACGACCCTCGCATTCAGGCGTTACTCCATGCATCACTTACAGCAATTAAGTCATTTTCTATTATAATCATAATTATCATTATGATTTGTAACAGTCAAATTGACTGTGGGTAACCCTTGAGCTGGCCTTAGAGGCCTATAAATAGTGCTCATTGGGGCAGCTCTTGGTACATACGAAAAAACACACTGAAGTGTTCGAGATGTTGTGCTGCTATTGTAGAGTTTGAAAGTGTGAAAGCTTTGGTCTGTGCCCGAAGGAATATAGCCCTGAACCGAAAGGTTTTTATAGATCGAAAGATCTTTGCCTGAACCTAAAGGTTTTTTCAGATCGATAGATCTTTGCTTGAACCAAAAGGTTTTAACAGATCGAGGAGATCGTTGTCTTGACCGAAAGGTCTTATAGATCGAGGAGATATTGACAGTACTTGGTTGGTGCACACCATTGCACTGTACTATTGTTCCTGTAAACAGTTTGACCTTGGGATCATTGCACCGGAGTAGGCCAAATATTGCTGTAAGCATAGCGTTTCACAAACGCACAACAACTAACTTGAAAAAGTTTTAAAATACAACACTTCAGTTATTTTATTTCTTACTGATTTAGCCACAGGCGCTAACAATAATTTCACAGAACCGATAGTATACGAACACAATAAAGAAAAAGAAAAGGTTAATAGATGAAGAGATGGAAGAAGCTTCAGAGATGGAACATGGGTTTGGAGTAAAGAGGGAGATGAGTTTTCGTTTCTTGTTGGATTTGGATTCTTCTTGATTTGAGGTTGGAGTTGGCCTTTTTTCCTTTTTTTTGGGAGGGAGAATTGAGGGAAGGAGAGCAGAGGAAGATGAAAAAGGATGGTAACGGGTCGGATTCAAGTGTACTGATAAAAAATCTGCTGGGACATTCATTGCAAGTTTGAATGGTTTTGATCATGAGTAATTATTTTTTGACACAATAAATAGGACAGCTAAGTGGGATAGCTAGGATATTAATTGCAAGTTTAAATGGTTTTGATCCTGAGTAATTACTTTTTAACATAATAAATGGGACAACTAAGTGGGATGGCTGGTGTAGGCTCAATAATTATGACTTGTTAATTTACAAGATCCCTAAAGAAAAATGCTAACTGTACTATTTTTTTACTACTTTGGCATTACTATTCACAAATAGGGGTGTCGGGCCTGGGCCCAGGACAAGCCCAGAAAACTCGAGCCCGGTTATAATGTATATAATTATATTATGATTTGTTAATCTATATATATTTTTTCTATTATATAGATTTTATATATATTGTATATATATATTTTTTATATAATTATATTATGATATGGTCATTAATGTATACATATATATATTTCTAAGTGTACATG
>BQKN01063764.1:163270-185078 GCA_022839385.1 Asparagus kiusianus | reverse complement strand
TTTGAAGACCATATCACACAGTTTGGAACCATCAAAGTAGAAGACATCCCAAAAATAGCACAACATCCTCTAATAGAAAAGCATGTAATCCATCCTTGTTACAATAAGAATGTGTTATAACCACTTATTGCTAACTATATCCAAATGATAGTTTAGATTTACACATAATTAGTCCTTGTGAACTGCCATCATCATTATGTAAACATCCAATTGTCATCTACATAATGAAATCTGCATTACGCTTTGATTTCTCCACATTTCCAATTTCCACATTGGCAACTACCATATGCAATCAAATTTTATAAAATTTTCTTATTGGATAAAAGCACGATCTTCAACGAATTTGGTATACCTGCAGGTTGGAGCTATGCTAGAGGATACGGACTCAATAAGTAATAATACAACAGCCAAAGCAATTGAGAGGAGGGGGAAAGCTGACAAAGCTTGCCTGAGAGCAAGGGAGTGCAGAGAGAGGATCACTCTGAGCTATAAAAGGCTTGTTGTCTCAATCGCAACTCCATATCAAGGCAAAGGGCTGAGTCTGCAGGATCTCATCCAGGTTGAACCCATGTTCCTCTAAAACTTTCAGGTAGTGGATAATATGCCCAAGGTCCAATCCAAGTGATAACGTAGTCTTAACATGAGTCCCAAGCATCGGCTTAGGCAATATATGGATGTTAGATTTGGGGTCTATCTTCACTTGGCTCGTAGGCTCCTTTTTGCATCGTAGCCAATACGTTAGGTGTGAGCTTTACAGCAACTGCCATTGGACTAAAGCTGTTATTCAACTATTTCAGATTGAGCATCAAGTTAAATTGTTTCAGATTACAGCCATTGACCAAAATAGCACTTGCTGTCAACTCGTTCCAAAGTCTAAACACGGCATAGTAGAATAATTCACTAACTTTAACTGTTTGAAACTAAAAGGAGAAGAATTCCTCTTGAACATTTTGTCTATGAGACTACAACTACACCACAATGGATGGTGCTTAAAAACCTGATATTTTCCATAATGATAGTATAAAGATGGAAACACAACCAAACAAAACCAAAAATGACGAACTTGTCTAGAATCAAGAAGTTAGAAAGGCTGAATAGAAAACCATATATATAGATGAATCCAACAAAAACCCATGGTTATACACTGTATTCAGAACTTTACGTGTCTTATAAGTCATGAAAGCTTACAGTATAGAACTATTTTCAGGAAGGATGCATTGGGCTTCTTCAGGGAGCTCAAAGATTTGATCATAGAAAAGGATACAAACTGTCAACATATGTATACTGGTGGATAAAGCAAGCCATCATCAAAGCTGTAGCTACAAAATCAGGCATCATGAGATTACCGGTATGTAGTTTGCAAAAAGCTCAGAACATTAAAGTTCATCACAATATTGTTTTCAATGTGTCATTAAATTTATCTAGGGAAGCTTGCGAGGGACGATGGCAAAGGTTATAGATGCTAAAGCTCTGTTACAAAGAAAATCAGGGAGGTCACCAACTTATGAAGAAATCGCAGAGTTTCTTAACCTTAGTGTTTCCACCGTGCAGCTTGTATGCGAAAAAAGCGGGCAACCTGTCTCTGTTGATAGGTGTCTTAATAAGGAAGGACTAACATTGAAGGTAATGTACCAGTTACATCAGATTATTAGTTAACCAAGTATGTTTTCTTGGGTAAATTTCACACAACTCCCTGAATCCTGGGGTTTTGCATGAAACCCCAGTGAACTTTCGAAATTATACCAAAGTCTGCTGAACTATTGAAAATTCTCAAAAACGGAATTAATGGGTTGAGTCAAAAGTATAAACTACTTGTTTTACTTTTTACCTGTCCTCACCCAGGGAAGATAATATAGAAGTTATATTTAGTAGACAGAAGTAGAATTGTCCAAAAATTATCATGCGTGAAACATGTGACAACTTAAAGTAACCGTTGTCAGTGATGATGCTTAGTTAGACAAGCTCAGGTAAGTTTTCTATGATTTCTATAGTTTAAGGGGGTGTTTTGTGCAAAACCTCCAAAGTAAGGGGTGTTTGTGAAATTAACCTTTTATATGTTCAGACTTTATCAACTTGTATTACTTGATGTAGGACATAATTCCAGGTTCAGATGAAGTAAGACCAGAAGTTATTATAAACAGACAGTTAATGTTGAACAACTTGGGTAAGCTTTTGGCCACACTAGATGCAAGGGAAAGGCGTGTTATTGAATTGCATTATGGTTTGAATGGTGAAAGAGCAAGATCTTGCGAGGAGATTGGGAGAATACTGAACCTATCGAGGGAAAGAATAAGACAAATACATTGGATAGCTCTAACAAAGCTCCAAGAGGAGAAGAGTATGATAGAGTGCTTTGCATCTGATGTTGTGTAAATAATGTGCATTTAGATACAGAAATTTCCATTTTACCTTGAAATTTGCATTTTCTTTTATACAGCCATTTGGACCATACAAACATACGAATATAATTGTCTATGATTACTTTTAACTTTATACTATCTTTGAGGCTTCATTCTTCTTGTTGATGGATGCGATTAAAGATAACAAGTTAGCATTTTCTTTCCTCCCTATTTATGAGAAGGTATGTATTGACACAAAATTTCAACAACTCTTTCGATATTTTGGAGCAATATACAGTGTTGTCAGAGAATTTAAACTCTTCTGTTATATTGAAAAGTTGATTACGTTCTCCTAACTGCCATAAATTACAACCAAACTTTTAATGAATGTCAGCTATATCGTTGCTGATGCAATTAAGATAAATGGTAAGCAGCACTACTGATGAGATTTATATGACGAATGAATGAGGGATAATCTACTCCTGATTCAACAACAAAGAAAGTACTAAACCCATAGCTAAAACTTTAGACCACTGCCAAGGATAAAACTGACTATTTCCACGTTTCGATCTGGAATAGAAACTAAAAGATGACCCACCTCCAATACAATAGAGAGAGATCCAATTAGCCTAATATTCTAATTCCATGGAAACTGCAAGCTTCTAGAAATAACCTCACTTCCCATTTATGTTTCGAGAGAGGATGTCCTTACTCCATCAAAATGGTGAATTTACTTACTCCCTTTCCCTCTGAGAAACAAGAGAACTCATAGTAGTTATTCTAAAATATCATCTACGACTTCCATCAAACAGATTTAATTACTTCAAAAAAAAGGAAAAACAAATGGTGTCGGCGTGTCACAGAAAGCTAAAGGAGTGTCTAGGTTAAAAATTCAAAATAACCACTACCGATTTATTTTCTCTAAAATCTCCTAGCCTTACTTTTACCTATGTATTAAGCCATATGACTCTAAAGCAGTTCATAATAAGTCATACCAGATACAAAAACAAAGACAAAACAGTCACAAATAGAAACATGAAGTAGGTTAGAACATCATGATATACAAAGGATCAATAATTATTGAATTTTATTTTTTCCATTACAAAAATGTCAAGCTCAAGCACTGTTTGATATAAATTCGCGTTTTATCTTACATGAAGATGTTAAAAATAATTTCTCTCTAAGTTAAAAGAGTTCTTAACAATAATTCAACATATAGAAACAGTTTTACTTTTGATGTACATCATGTATAAAGATAAATAATGTGAATGACTTCTTGCCTTTGTGGGAATATATCAAGAAGTGCTCAACTGCCAGTCAATTTGTAAATGGCCACAATCCAGCAATGGCTTAGCTTTACTTAAAGCAGCTTCACGGTGCTGCAATAATAAATTTGAGGCTTGATGGTCCTTGCTCCTTTTCCGTGGCATCTTACGGGATATGCTCTTCCATTTGTATTCAAGCTCACAAGCTAAGAATAATAAAACAAACAAATTTATCAAGAAAAAGCTTGCACAATGAGTATAAAGAAGTCAATAAAAAAAGTGTGAGCATTGAGAAACAAAATAACAATACAGCAAACAATAAACTTGTGCAACTAAAACTTGTGATTTTATCTAACAAAATTTGCAATCAAAGTTTCATGTTATAATAATTAACATATCACTAAATTCAACACCATTCTATATCTTTCAATAACTCTATATTGTCTGATAGCCAGATCCTTACTATTGTTTCATTCTTGAGATTACAGTTTTCTAGAACGTCAAATCGACCATATTGTAAAAAAAAATTGCTTCAATCAAAAAGGATGGACCATTGCAGATAACACTGCAGCTTCTCCCCACAACAAAATTGTTGTATACCAGATAAATATATCTACTCAACAGAACAATAACTAAAGCTAAGTTGGGAGTGGCCCATCGGTTACATTTGGTCATCCGTCAAAAACTTGTACCCAAATCCATAGCATTTATCAGATCTTTTCAACCTTTAATGCAAGAAAACAAAAAGTTTACTTGTTATATTAATTGATGGGCTTAAATTAGACAACAATAACGAATGTGTTACCACAATAATTCCTAATTGTAATCATTAATAGAATACATCTATGCCGTTTAACATATTAAAATTAATACTAATATGTAAAAGGGCCTTGAATTGCAAGAGCCGATAACCAAAGTCCATATTGTCGACCATACCTTTTCATGCTTCTGGTGTAAGATGACAAAAGAATAAATATGTTGTATTTATTAAGGGGTTTAGACACGGTAGAAATATCCTAAAAATGCCTCATTGTGAGTGATGACCTGCCAGATTCCATGTCATTCAACGATCTTCCAACAATTTCAAGCAGAACTAATAAACTTAAAAGGATGGACTAACCATTCAAAGACCTCCAAACTAAAGAGAGAGTTATGAATCACCTTCACTTTGGTCTTTAAATCCTCGAATAATGCATGCAAGAATCCATGGCCTTCCTGCTGATGATGCTTTAGCTCCACCTTTTAATTCACCATTGTGTTGTTTCAGACTGTTGAAAGTATTATTATCAATTACAAGATGAATGATTCTGAGAAAATTCATTACCGCCATAATATTGTGTCTAAATTGGTGTACAAATATGATAGTTGTTTTTAGGAACAAACTAGGAAGAGAAGCAAGATAAGAATCATTGATGAAGGAATGGATTCACAATTTCAGCTTGTAGTCCTCAAATCATTCAACAAGAGGTTGCTCTACAACTCTGATAATTGTTTTCCGTATAAATGCCACAATACCTGGCCTATTTCTAATAATTGATGCATTATTTTATCTGAGAAAGAGGATGAAGGAATTCAACAGCTCAAAAATCTCATAATGGCCATATCCGCTGATTAAACAGGAATGTGTCTCACAATAACCTTAAATTTTCACCTGGATTAATCACCTATTGTCCATCAAACATCAATCTCACCAAATCATTCAGGAATAATGTTGTGCTGATAAGGGAAATAGTATAAACGATAACAACTATAGATTAGTTTAAGTTCTCATGATTTCAGTTAGGTCTGCGAGAAAAGGTCCACAGGTTAATTGCAACTAAATAGATATATTTGTAACATTGGAGCAAAAGGGTGACGGCATAAGCAGCTCAATAATCTTCAATGGCCAAATCTCTAACAAATAGCCCATGAGTATTAACGTTGAATTTAAATCTAATTAAATCTATTTGTGGGCACATATGTTATATCAGTGTGTGTTGCTATCTTTTAGATGACACGCATAAAGTGATCAATCAGGTAATTGGGTCAATGGGTATTTAAATGTCATGGGCTAAATGTGCGGATACCAGGTTGTAATTATAATTTGATGAGGGGCCAAATTATAAATGTACAACTATAAATAAGGGGTTATGGTCCCTAATTTAGGGTTACACTCTCATTCTCTCCACCCCCATCTAAAGAGAATTTCAAAAGAGAGAACCCTTAAGATTAGAAGATCATCAAAACCCAAATTTTAGATCCGTGCAATGGATTCAGGTATTGCTTTCGCTCATTGTTGTTTTTATTCTCTTTGAATTAATCATGGTTTTATGGATTAGATCTTAGATATTTAGATCTAACAAATGGTATCAGAGCTACCCGTGATTAATTCTTAGGGGTTTAAGTTTTAAAATTAGGTTTTTGATCTTAAATCTCTGGTTTTTCTCAGAACCGTTCACGGATGAACAGTAAAGTTCCATGAACAGTAAAGGTTTTAATTTTTTTAGATTTTTTTCTTCAATTTTTTTGGGATCTGGATCAAGAAGTCATCTTTTTTTCCGATTCTGGATCTGGTTTTGAAATAAAATCGAGGAATTTTTTGGATCTATTTTTTGTTTGGTCGTCGGTCCCCGTGCTCCTCGCCAGCAAAGTGTCGCTAGCGGCCTTGCTCTCGACTCCGACGGCGACGACGGCGTCAGAAAACCCTAGGGTTTCGACCTTTGGGTGCGGGAACAATGGCGGTGGCGGTTTCAGAATAAAACCTTAAGGGGTTCGTGCGTGGAAACGCAGCGAAAAATTAGGGCAAAATGAGGGAGTTACCTCAATTCTCAGGCGAGCCTCGTGCTCGATCCAAGCGAACCCCGCGTTCGTTCTCAAGTCGAACCCCACGTTCGTTCTCAAGTTGAACCCCGTGTTCGTTCTCAAGTCGAATCTTACGTTCGTTCTCAAGTCGAACTCTACGTTCATTCTCGGGCGAGCCTTGTGCTCGATCCAAACGAACCATGCGTTCGTTCTCAAATCGAACCTCTCGTTCGTTCTTAAGTTGAACCCCGCGTTCATCCTCAAGCGAGCCTTGTGCTCAATCCAAACGAACCTCGCGTTCGTTCTCAAGTCGAACCCCGCGTTCATCCTCAAGCAAGTCTCGTGCTCACTTCAAACGAACCCCGTGTTCGTTCTCAAACGAACCTCACGTTCGTTCTATTGTTCTTCTTTTCCGTCGAGTGAAAGAAGAAGGCTGCATGCAATTTGAGTTAGGGCACAACCTACTTAACTCTATTTGGTTTTGGGCCCATTTTTGGTATGCTTAATTTGATTAATTAAGCTATGAGGCCCTAATTAAGTTTTTGGAAATTTTTTTGTTAATTTGAATTAAATTATTTAATTTGAATTAAAATTGGTAATTAATCAATTATTTAATTCAAATAATATGACACTAAGGTATTATATTTGTCTCTCATTTCAAATGATTAATTGAAACAAGAAGTTACCAAAATAACCTCTCTTGTGTCAATTGTTCATAAGGGATGTTAGATGGTTGTGTGTATGTTTTCATAAAAATATTTAATCGGCCCAAAGGAAGGTTAACATTTATTTAGACTGCATACACATCTGTGATGATAAATGTGTGATAATTATAAGGTTCACATGTGAATAATGAATCGATCCAAAGATAGTTTCATTATTTGACATGAGTTATTATCAATGTTTGATCATGGCAACAATGTATCACTTACAAATTAATATTATTATCCAAAGACTTGATATTAATGTTGTGCCAGATATCTTGAGATATGATTTGTCATTATTTAAATTTTATTGATTACTAATTACAGTTAATAATGTGAGTATCTTTTGTTTATTTCAGCTAATGCATCTGCTGTAACAATTTCTGCTAATATCAACTCAATTCTCATCCTCAATAGGACAAATTTCAAGGTTTGGAAAGAGAACATATTAATTATTTTTGGCTGCATGAATCTAGACCTTGCATTAAGAACTGAGCAACTCCAACCTCTCAATGCGGATAGAACTCCTGATGTTAAGAAGGAGTATGAGAAGTGAGAGCGTTCAAATCACATAAGTCTCATGATCATTAAGCGCGGCGTTCCGGAAGTCTTCAGAGGCATAGAATCTGAAGGGATTACTAAGGTTAAAGATTTTCTTGCCGAAATTAAGAAACATTTTGCGAAAAACGAAAAGGTAGAAACAAGCACGTTTTTAGCTCGCTTGATTTCAATGAAGTATAAGGGCAAAAAAAATATCAAGGAGTACATTATGGAAATGTCTCATGTTGTTTTAAAGATTAAGGCACTTAAACTCGATCTTTATGATGAGTTAATGGTGCATCTGGTTCTGTTGTCTCTTCCTGCACAATTCAGTCAGTTGAAGGTCAGTTATAACTGTCAAAAGGAGAAATAGACTCTAAATGAGCTCATTTCATATTATGTGCAAGAAGAAGACAGGTTAAAACAAAATAAGACTCAAAGTGCTTATTTAGCCTATGTCTCTAAGGATAAAGGTAAGAAAATGAAGAATGATAATGAAGCTGCTAATGATCCAATTCAGAAGAAACAATATAAGGATGACCAGGGTTGTTTCTTTTGCAATAAGGCTGGCACGTAAAGAAGAATTATACCAAATATCAAGCATGACATGCTAAGAAGGGTATGTTCCTTATTTTGGTCTGTTCTGAAATTAATTTAGCTTCAGTACCTAGAAACACTTGGTGGTTAGACTCTGGTACTACTACTCACATAAGTGTTTCTATGCAGAGTTACCTGAGCTACCAAAAGCCAAGTGATGTTGAAAGACACATCTTTATAGACGATGGACAATCGGTAGATGTGAAAGCAATTTGACACTTTAGGTTGCTGTTAGGAACTGGTTCTTATTTGAATTTGAAAGATACTTTTGTAGTACCGTCTTTTAGACGGAATTTGATTTCTGTTTCTGTATTAGATAAATCAGGTTATTCTTGTTTATTTGGAAACAATCAATTCAGTTTATTTTTTAATTCAAATGTTATGGGAACTGGTTACTTGAGTACTTATGACAACCTATATTTGCTTGATACAATTACTTCTTATAATAAAACTTTGCATGTGAAATCATGTGGTACTAAACGTAAATTAAATAAAAAAAATTCGGTGACATTATGGCATAAGCGCTTAGGTCATATCTCAAAAGATAGAATTGAGCATCTTGTGTCTGATCACATTTTAAATTCCCTTAATTTTTCGAATTTTGACGTTTGTGTTGAATGTATCAAGGAAAAATAGACCGAAGTTAAGAGATTAGGTGCTAATAGATCTTCAGAAGTCTTAGAATTAATACATATAGATATTTGTGGGCCATTTCTTACGGTATCTTGGAATGATCAATAATATTTTATATCATTCATAGACGATTACTCACGTTATGGGTACCTATATCTCATTCATAAAAAATCTGAGTCTCTGGACATGTTCTAAGCTTTTAAAGCTAAAGTTGAGAATCAACTCAACAAAAAAATTAAAACCATTAGATCTGATCGTGATGGTGAGTACTACGGTAGATATGATGGTTCAGGTGAACAACGTTCAGGACCATTTATTAGATACCTAGAGGAGTACGGTATCCATAGTACACCATGACGGGTTCACCTAGCATGAATGGTGTAGCTGAAAGATAAAATAGGACTCTTAAGGATATGGTAAGAAGTATGATTGCTCATTTTTCTTTACCAGAGTCACTCTGGGGAGAAGCACTTAAGATAGCAATTTACATTCTGAACAGAATACCAAGTAAATCAGTTGCTAAAACACCTTATGAGCTTTGGACTGATCGAAAATCCAGTTTAAAGCACCTACATATTTAGGGATGTCCAGCTAAGGTAAGACCTTATAGGCCAAATAAAAAAAATTGGACTCCAAAACAGTTAGCAGCTATTTTATTGAGTACTCGGAACGTTCTAGGGGCTATAAGTTTTATGATCCCATACTAAGAAATATATTTGAGACGGGGACAACAACATTCTTTAAGGATGTTGAGTTTGAAGGGAGAAATAAGGTTAGAGACATTGCTTTTGAGGAGGAATTGGCTTCAGACCCAATCCATACAGTTACCTTTGACAACATTCAGGTTCCTATACTTGTTGCTCAAGAAGTAAATCCGAAACCTCAAGATAATAATGTTGAACAACTTCCTGTTCCAGAAGAACAAATTCAACAACATCAAGAACTAGTGTCATTAAAGAGATCCATAAGAAAAAGGAGAAATGTTATTCCGGATGATTATATTGTATTTCTCTAAGAACATGAGGAAAATAATAGAATGTTGAAAGATGATCCAATCAATTTTCTCCAGGTCATGAAAAGTTTTAACTCTTAACAGTGGATTGATGCCATGAATGAAGAGTATAAGTCTATGTAAGACAATAAGGTTTGGGAACTTGTCACATTGTCAGAAGGTGCAAAACCAATTAGTTGTAAATGAATTTTTAAAACCAAACGGGATACAAATGGTAATGTAAAGAGGTATAAGGTACGTCTTGTAGCTAAATACTTTACTCAAAAGGAATGTATTGATTATACAGAGACTTTTTTTCGATTTCATCGAAAGACTCTTTTAGAACAATCATGGTACTTGTTGCTCATTTTGATCTTGAGTTATATCAGATGGATATTAAGACTGTATTTCTCAATAGCGATATTGATGAGATGATTTATATGGTGCAACCAGAAAACTTTATGTCAGGAGACCGAAGAATATGGTTTGCAAATTAAGGAAATCTATCTATGGACTCAAGTATGGACTCAAGCAAGCTCTTCGTCAATGATATTACACGTTTTAATAAATAATTATCTCGTTCGATTTTGAGATGAACATTGTTGATGATTGTGTATATCACAAGTTCAGTGAGAGTAAGTTTATTTTTCGACATATTGTTTGTCACTAATGATATAGGTCTGTTACACGAAACCAAGAGATTTCTATCAAAGAATTTTAAGAAAAAAGATCTTAGGGACACCTCTTTTATATTAGGAATCCAGATACATCGAGATCGTTCTCGAGGTATACTTGGATTATCACAAAAGAACAATATCAATAAAGTACTTAAAAGGTTTGGCATGCAAGACTGCAGACCAGAAGACACCCCTGTTGCTAAAGGAGACAAGTTTAGTCTCAATCAGTGCCCTAAATGTAATCTTAAAATTCAAGAAATGCAGAAGATTCCTTATGCTTCGGCTATAGGAAGTCTAATGTATGCTCAGGTGTGCACGCGTTCGGATATTACGTACATTGTTGGGATGTTAAGCAGATACTTAAGCAACTCTGGTATGGATCATTAGATAGCAGTCAAAAGGGCTATGAGGTATCTTCTGAAAACAAAAGATTATATGCTCACATACAGAAAATCAGAACAGTTGGAGGTCATTGGGTATTCTGATTCTAATTTTGCTGGACGCCAAGATAACAGAAAGTCTACATCAAGTTATATTTATATGTTAGTAGGAGGAGCTATATCATAGAAAAGTATTAAACAGACACTCGTAGCTTCCTTCACTATGACAGCAGAGTTTGTAGCTTGCTATGAGGCATCAAATCATTAAATATAGTTGCGAAATTTTGTCACTGGACTGCGAATTTTAGAAAATATTAAAAGACCACTAAAGTTATTTTGTGACAATAAATCTACAGTTATGTATTCCAATAACAACAGGAGCTCAATTAAATCAAAACATATTGATATTAAGTTCCTGATTGTGAAAGAAATGATACAGAGTGGACAGATATCTATATAGCATATTGGGACAAACTCCATGATAGCAGATCCTCTTACTAAAGCATTACCACCTAAGGTCTTTCATGAGCACACTGCTCATATGGGTGTGATGTTATTCGAGAACATCATGATTTAGTGGGAGTTTGTAATTTTCTAGTACTTTTTATTTGGTTGTATTGTCTAATCAGAATAAAGTATTCAGTTAAGACACTTTGTTTCATTATGTTTGGTTTTAACTTTACTAAAGTTTAAGGTAGGATCAGTTAAAAATAGACATGTACTGATCACATTGCATGTAATTTTTATGTTGCATATCCATGATTGATCTATGTCGTTTGATTGTATTGGTATATGTGACCATTGATGGGTTTAGTCACGATAAATGTGACGAATGCCGCTTTGATCCTATATTGATATAGTCAATGAACGAGATTGTTTTAAAAATACTCTTATCTATAATAGCAATTTTTGAGCTCATAAGGTTATACACACTTTAAGAAAACATATGATGCTCAAGTGGGAGATTGTTAGATTTAAATCTAATTAAATCTATTTGTGGACACATATGTTATATCAGTGTGTGTTGCTATCTTTCAGTTGACACGCATAAAATGATCAATCAAGTAATTGGGTCAATGGGTATTTAAATATGTCATGGGCTAAACGTGCGGATACCAGGTTGTAATTATAATTTGATGAAAGGCCAAATTATAAATGTACAACTATAAATAAGGGGTTATGGTCCCTAATCTAGGTGATGAGGACATTCAGATACGAGCACGAGATTTTCGCCGAGTTTATCAGCGTAGGAGGCGCCATATTTCAGTATTGTGGTTTTGATCTCAGATGTAATAATTAATTTGAATTTTTGAATTTCGAATTTCAAATTTCGAGTTTTTTTTCTTATTTGGTAGTTAATAAGTTGATTGGTTGTAACTGATACTGATTAAGGGAGAGATTTGAGGGATTGAGGGGATCTTCTAATTTCTGTAATTGCTTTATTTAAAGACTCTGTAATCAGAATATGGAATATTGAAGAATGAATGGAAATTACATTAGCTTAATTGTGGTGTGAAACCTTAAGCATAATTTTTTCTGTTCACTGTTTTCTCTCAACCGCCACTGTTCATCTTCTTCAACATCCAACTCACCCCCTTCAAACCCAACGAACTCAGCACCACCCCCCTTCTAGCCGAAGCCCCCACCAGACCGACGCCCTCCTCCATCGACGCAAGCAACCACCGCCATCCCCAAACGGCCGCCGCCTCACCAGCAGTCGCCTCTCCTCCACCATCATCAACCGTGCCCCACCACCGCCTTCCCCTCCCCTATTCGCCAGCGCCCAAGCCACACCTCCCCTCCCTGCTCGTCTTCCTCCCACCAGTCGTCGTCCGCTTAGGCCGCTGCCGCCTTCACCCGCTCTGCCGCCCGCTTGGCCCGTCCCTCGGTCCGCATCTTCCTCCTTTCCCTCTAAACGAATGAAGAGGCCCTTGGATCTGACTTAGTTTGTTCAGAGCCCCCCTCCCACCAACTTATTTGTTGGTTTATTCTAGTTCAGAACCGAACCGGACCAAGTTGGTTCAGATCTGTTTCAGTTTGGGCTCATTCGTATTGTCAGATCTGCTGAAACATCGAGATAGTCTGATTCTGTTGGTCATTGGTGCATGGCTGATCCTGACGTTGAAGACCACAATCTTGTGCTTGATCCAGAAACTGGTATAGTAGATTTAGATCTTTCCCCGTGGTTTGATTATCAGCCGTTCGAGAGCGTGCCCGAGTACGTCGAGCGTGTGACTCATCAGATCGTTGACCGCGTAGAGAGTAACTTGGGAATCAGCTCGTGGCATCGGCGTTTCCATCCAGATACACCGCTCCATCCTAATTACACCGCCCTCGGTTGAGAGCTTTCACCCCTCATATTTGGCGTCGTTGAACCACCTCTAGAGGATCCTCCCGTCGAACCGGTACAATCTAACGAAGGTTTAATTTTCTTACGCCCAAGCATTTTTGGAACTGCTATTACGTGCATATTATTATTAATTTTCGTATCAATTGCGATTATGTTGTATTCAGTTTGATTAGTGAGCGAGCGAATCTGTTGCCAAGTATTTCTGCTTATCTACATATTACAAATTGAACCATATTAAGAGAACGAATCATTACATTAGTTATCGGAATAATTTTACAAATGTTCAAACTTAGTACATTGTAACTTTTGCTCGAAAATCATCGTTCGCCTCATTTTATTCTTGAATTTCCTGCTTAAACCGATCGCAAATTTGGTGAAGCATTGTTGTCGCTGATCTTGCACCTGCATATACATTGTTTCACATCATTTTTGGTATCAGAGCACAGTTCTAGGTTAGGAAATTTGTGAGTCTTTAAAAAAAGTCCATCAGTCATCTCATTTAATTTTTATGCACCCATTCATATCATCTAGTTGTTAGCGCATGCCCACTCGCACGGGTCTACACTATCGATTAGGAGAGTCAAGTGAGTCAATTAGTGAGTCCAGCATGTCAGGCAGTGCAAATCCCGAGTTCGCCAAAATTCTTAAGCAAATCGCTGAGCTAACAGGAACAGTAAGTAACTTAGTCCAAGAGAGTAGAACTACCAATGAAAGGATCGCTAGGATCGAGGAAACACGTGTTGCAACCCCACCGTCGCAAGATCAAGGTTATCAACATATCGCCCCACCGCTACAAGGTCAAGGCTATGGAAACATCGTTCAGCGTCCCCCACATCAACGTGTACCTGATCCGAATGCGCAATATCTGAGGAGTATTAAGGTCAGTGCACCTACCTTTGACGGTAAGCTCGACCCACAAGCTTTCTTGGACTGGCTGAAGTGCATGGATCGTTACTTTGATTGGTACGCCCTTACGAAACCCCGAAAGGCCAAGTTCGCCGCAACGAAACTTACCGGACCTACCTACCAATATTGGACCAACCTAGAAACATTGAGGCACATTAGAGGTGAGTTATCGATTACCACTGGGTGAGAAATGACCAACGAACTTAAACAGAAATACCTTCCGCCATCATTTTATCATCGATTGCTAGATAAGTGACATCGTCTCACTCAAGGAACCAAATCTGCGAAAGACTACGTCGCACAATTTGACGAACTGTTCACTCGATGCAACACCATTGAGCAAGAGGCGCCAATGAAAGTCTTGTCGAAATTTAGAGCTGGTTTGAGAAACGACCTACAAACCGAACTCTTTGCTAGGGGAGTAGACACCCTTGAGAAAGCTTACGCATTAGTTCAAGACCTAGATGAAGCCAAATCCCATCAATCTTATAGGAGTCAGGATTTCAGAGCTCATCCCTCCCAACCTTCTCTTGCCACTACTTCTAGTCATCCTCCGAGTCGATCTAACCCTAGTTCTTCCCAATCTAAAGTCGACCCCAAAGGTAAGGAACCGGAGAGAGATTTCTCCAAGATTGGAGCTCACGTCAAGTGCTACAAATGCCAAGGGCATGGGCATGTTTCTGCGAACTGTCCGACCCATCACAATGTTGCTATCATTGATGGACAATACGAACCTGGACCTGACGGTGACGAGTTTGTCCATCAAGTTGGCGATGATATCGATGATTTCGAGGATGATGCAGATGATACTATCTTAAGTTGTCTTAGACAAATTAAAACTCCTACCGTATCAGTTGTCAGATGCGCCATCTCTCAACCTAAGGCTGTTGATGATTGGAGACGTACTTCCATTTTTCATACGTTCACAAAGATTGATGATAAAAATTGTAAAGTGATCGTGGACAGTGAAAGTTGTATTAACGTGGTCTCCTCAGCTGTGATCGCTAAGCTTGGTCTTAAGGTTGTACCACATCCTAATCCATACAAGGTATCATGGATTAACGACACCGCACTTAATGTCCAAGAGAGATGTCTAGTCCCTCTTCAATTTGCCATTTATAAGAACAAAGTTTGGTGCGATGTTCTGAAAATGGATGTGGGTCAAGTTATTCTTGGAAGGCCTTGGTTATTTGATAACGATGTTCATATCTTCGGGCGATCCAACATGCTATTGTTTGAGTATGACGGGAAGAAGGTCAAGATCCTTCCGGTTCAACCGAAAGGAAATGACAAGAAGCCCGATCCAAACAAGTCTTCCCAAGACGTTAACCTGATTGGAGCTAAAGAGATTGATCGTGAACTGGCCAACGGAGCTCCTATTTTCGCCCTCGCCGCTAGAGAAGCTCCGAAGGATATTTCTATCGTGACTCCCCCAGAAGTCGTTACTGTATTGGAAGAATTTTTGGACGTCTTCCCTAAGGACCACCCGGACCAATTACCCCCGATACGTGATATCCAACACGCAATTGATTTAGTCTCGGGAGCAACCCTTCCCAATTTGCCTCACTATAGGATGAACCCCAATGAGCATACAGAGCTGAAAAGGTAAGTTGATGAATTGTTGAAGAATGGCTTTGTGAAAGAAAGCATGAGCCCTTGTGCGATTTCCGCATTACTGATGCCCAAGAAAGATGGCACATGACGTATGTGTGTGGATAGCTATGCGATCAACAAGATCACGGTGAAATATCGTTTCCCTATTCCCCGATTGGATGACATGCTTGACTTAATATCTGGAGCCACTATCTTCTCTAAGATTAATCTTAAGAGTAGCTATCATCAGATTCGTATCCGTCCCGGCGACGAATGGAAAGCCGCTTTCAAGACGAAAGATGGATTGTACGAATGGATGGTCATGCCCTTTGATTTGACTAACGCTCCTAGCACTTTTATGAGAGTGATGACTCAAGTACTCCGTCCCTTCACGGGAAAATTTTTGGTTGTGTACTTCGACGATATCCTTATTTACAGTAACTCTTGTGAGCAGCATGTGGACCATCTGCGTCAAGTCCGTGTCGTGTTAAGAAAAGAGCAACTTTATGCTAATCCTAAGAAATGTACTTTTCTTACACAGCAAGTCATTTTTCTAGGATTCGTGATCTCGTCTGAAGGAGTATCCGCTGACCCTGAAAAGGTCAGAGCTATCGAAGAATGGCCCGAACCCAAGAACATTAGAGACGTTCGAAGTTTTCACGGACTCCCTACTTTTTATCGTCGGTTTATCAAGGGCTTTAGTACCATCATGACTCCTATTACCGATTGCTTGAAGAAAGGTGAGTTCGAGTGGTCAAAGGCTGCTACCAAGGTATTTGAAGAGATCAAGCAAAGAATATCGCAGGCTCCTGTTATGCGCCTGCTCGATTTTTCTAAAGTCTTCGAAATTGCGTGCGATGCTTCTGGTATTGGTATAGGTGGAGTCCTATCTCAAGAAGGACATCCCGTTGCTTACTTTAGTGAGAAGTTGAATGACACTAGGCAACGTTATTCCACCTATGATAAAAAGTTCTATGCGGTGATACAATCTCTTCGACACTGTCGTCCCTATCTGCTACCACAAGAATTCATCATATACTCTGACCACGAAGCTCTTCGATATATTCACTCCCAAAAGAAGTTGAATGTCAGACATGGTCGTTGGATTGAGTTCCTCCAGGATTATACCTACACGATCAAACATAAAGCGGGAGTAGAAAATAAGGCCGCCGACGCACTCAGTCGTCGCATGCACCTCCTCTCTACTTTGAGTGCGGAAGTAATCGGTTTTGAGAAAGTCAAAGACCAATATGAATCGTGCCCTGATTTTAGCGAAGTTTATACTTTGCTGAATGATGGAGTGACCCGTGAAATTGATGGTTTTCTCCTAAAGGATGGATATCTTTTTCATTTTCGTAAGTTGTGTATTCCCGACACCTCCCTAAGAGAATTCTTAATTTGGGAACTACACGCTGGAGGCCTTGCAGGACATTTTGGGAATAACAAGACTGTCGAGGCAGTGGAAACTCGCTTCTATTAGCCAAGCATTAAACGAGACGTTGTTAGACTAGTGGGTCGATGTTACATCTGCCAGCTGGCGAAACAACGTAAGCAGAACACTGGCTTGTACACTCCTCTCCATGTGCCAAGTTGTCCATAGCAAGATGTTGGTATGGATTTCGTGTTAGGACTCCCGAAAACGATTAGAAAACACGATTCTGTCCTTGTTGTTGTGGACCGTTTCTCCAAAATGACCCACTTCATACCATGCTTCAAAACTTTCGACGCTTCTCATGTGGCTAAGCTATACTTCAACGAAGTTAAACTGCACGAACTTCCGAAAATAATCGTGTCAGATAGGGATGCTAAATTTACAAGTTATTTTTGGTACACTCTTTGGCAAAAATGAGAACTAAACTTCAATTCTCTATGGCCTTTCATCCCCAGATTGACGGTCAAACTGAGGTAGTTAATCGGAGCTTAGGTAACCTATGGAGATCGCTAGTTGGTGAGAATCTTAGGAGTTGGGATCAACATCTGCCTACTGCTGAATTTGCTTATAATAACTCTGTTAATAGATCTACAGGTGTCAGTCCAGCTGAAGTCGTGTATGGTTATAAACCTAGACAGCCTATAGATATTATCCCCGTGTCTGCACATCATAGAGTATCTGAGTCAGCATCTGCATTTGCATCTCGCATTCATGACTTGCATAAAGATATCAGTAAGAAGATCAATAACAGCAAGGCTAACTATAAAATGCGAGCAGATCTAAGAAGGAAGTTTAAAGAATTTAATGTTGGTGATTATGTGATGGTTCGGATACGTTCGGAACGGTTTCCTCCGGGAACTGTTAAAAAGTTGCATGCGCGAAGTGCAGGACCTTTTAAAATTCTCAAGAAAATTAATGATAATGCTTATGTTCTCGACCTTCCCGAAGGTTTTAATATTGGTTCGACTTTTAATATTGAGGATTTAGTAGAGTACAAAGGTCCACATTTTAACCCTGATAACCCACTGGTTGATGAGCCTATCCCTGAGCCAATTTCTGAGAGCTCCCATTTACCTCCAATTCCCCAGATATCACCCATATATACAACACATGACATTGATACTATTATTGATGATAACATTGTTTCTACTAACAATGGTGGTATCTGCAGGTACTTGATACGTTGGAAAGGACGACCTGAGTCAGATGACACTTGGCTCGATAGGGATGACTTACAGAGGCTGGATCCAAATCTTCTTGAGCAGTATGACAGCCGTCCTGATTTACACTCGACAGGGTCGAGTTTTCTCCCACCTGGGGAGAATGATGAGGACATTCAGATACGAGCACGAGATTTTCGCCGAGTTTATCAGCGTAGGAGGCGCCATATTTTAGTATTGTGGTTTTGATCTCAGATGTAATAATTAATTTGAAATTTTGAATTTTGAATTTTAAATTTTAAATTTCGAGTTTTTTTTCTTATTTGGTAGTTAATAAGTTGATTGGTTGTAACTGATACTGATTAAGGGAGAGATTTGAGGGATTGAGGGGATCTTCTAATTTCTGTAATTGCTTTATTTAAAGACTCTGTAATCAGAATATGGAATATTGAAGAATGAATGGAAATTACATTAGCTTAATTGTGGTGTGAAACCTTAAGCATAATTTTTTCTGTTCACTGTTTTCTCTCAACCGCCACTGTTCATCTTCTTCAACATCCAACTCACCCCCTTCAAACCCAACGAACTCAGCACCACCCCCCTTCTAGCCGAAGCCCCCACCAGACCGACGACCTCCTCCATCGACGCAAGCAACCACCGCCATCCCCAAACGGCCGCCGCCTCACCAGCAGTCGCCTCTCCTCCACCATCATCAACCGTGCCCCACCACCGCCTTCCCCTCCCCTATTCGCCAGCGCCCAAGCCACACCTCCCCTCCCTGCTCGTCTTCCTCCCACCAGTCGTCGTCCGCTCAGGCCGCTGTCGCCTTCACCCGCTCCGCCGCCCGCTTGGCCCGTCCCTCGGTCCGCATCTTCCTCCTTTGCCTCTGAACGAATGAAGAGGCCCTTGGATCTGACTTAGTTTGTTCAGACTCCCCCCCCCAACTTATTTGTTGGTTTATTCTAGTTCAAATCCGAACCGGACCAAGTTGGTTCAGATCTGTTTCAGTTTGGACTCATTCGTATTGTCAGATCTGCTGAAACATCGAGATAGTCCGATTCTGTTGGCCATTGGTGCATGGCTGATCCTGACGCTGAAGGCCACAATCTTGTGCTTGATCCAGAAACTGGTATAGTAGATTTAGATCTTTCCCCGTGGTTTGATTATCAGTCGTTCGAGAGCGTGCCCGAGTACGTCGAGCGTGTGACTCATCAGATCGTTGACAGCGTAGAGAGTAGCTTGGGAATCAGCTCGTGGCATCGGCGTTTCCATCCAGATACACCGCTCTATCCTAATTACGCCGCCCTCGGTGGAGAGCTTTCACCCCCTCATATTTGGCGTCGTTGAACCACCTCCAGAGGATCCTCCCGTTGAATCGGTACATTCTGACGAATGTTTAATTTTCTTACGCCCAAGCATTTTTGGAACTGCTATTGCGTGCATATTATTATCAATTTTCGTATCAATTGCGATTATGTTGTATTCAGTTTGATTAGTGAGCGAGCGAATCTATTGCCAAGTATTTCTGCTTATCTAAATATTACAAATTGAACCATATTAAGAGAACGAATCATTACATTAGTTATCGGAATAATTTTACAAAGGTTCAAACTTAGTACATTGTAACTTTTGCTCGAAAACCATCGTTCGCCTCATTTTATTCTTGAATTTCTTGCTTAAACCGATCGCAGATTTGGTGAAGCATTATTGTCGCTGATCTTGCACCTGCATATACATTGTTTCACATCACTAGGGTTACACTCTCATTCTCTCCACCATCATCTAAAGAGAATTTCAAAAGAGAGAACCCTTAAGATTAGAATATCATCAAAACCCAAATTTTAGATCCGTGCAATGGATTCAGATATTTCTTTCGCTCATTGTTGTTTTTATTCTCTTTGAATTAATCATGGTTTTATGGATTAGATCTCAGATATTTAGATCTAACAATTAATGATTTGCTCAAATTTTCACCTAAGAGCTTAACCACAAATTATCCACTACACATGACACTCACAGAATCATCAAAGAACAAAACATTAAATCATTAGGAAATCCTGATGCAATGAAAAATGGTAATTAAAAAAATTGGAAATTGAGCATATCAACAGTCATACAATGGCGTAATCTTCAATGCTGATCAAAACATCAAATAGGTGTTAAATTTCCCTCAAAATTTTCATCTGGGCTCATTCAAATTGTCCAAAAATGATTCAATTTGCTATCACGCAACCATAAATAAATGAAATCAGAGGGTATTACCGGCGAGAGAAGTCAGTGGTGACTCCAACATAAGTCTTGGGCAATCGCGTGGAGATGATAAGATACACAGACCACTGCGAAGCTCCCCGCCTCTTGATCTCAGGTTTTGGAGGGGACGATGGAGATGAAGCAAGTGCTAAGCTTTTTCCTTTCTGTTTGCTGTTGATATCAATTGGAGTAACGGGAGAAGAAGAAGAAGAAGAAGAGGGTTTTGATTGAATTGGGCGAGGATTTTTGCGGGATGGGAAAATTTTGGACAGCCTCGTCATCGGAGCTCTGAAATTGGTGGGCAAGAGAGAGGGGAGAGCGGGGATGAAAGGGGGCATTTAATCCTCCACGAAGAGAGCGGAAAGAGCAAATTTGTTTGAAGTTCAGATCTTTGCTCGATGTATATGATTATGCAAATGATAATTTACAGGAAATTTTTTTTCCACCTCTATTCAAAAAGATTATTTGCACTTAAATGCCCAAACTTTATTCTATATTTAACTCTGGTATCGTAAAGCTTATTTTTCCTCAGAAATACACAAAATTTTACCTTACTATAATTTGGTATCCCAGAAAAATTTGTTTGTCCAGAAAAATATTCCAAGTTCAGCGAAATTCAACATCGACGCTGAAAGAAAGAATATAAAGAAGGAAGGTTTCTTGTAATTTACTTCTTCATATATATATATATATATATATATATATATATATATAATACACCCTCCAATATAATGTAAAGCTTCTTTCAAAAAGAAGAAGTTATATCTTTTTACTTATATGATGATATGATGATGTACATGTATATTTTATCTTTCTCAACATGACTTAGAATCAAGGGAAAAATGTTTTAAGGTCCCAAAAAAAAGAATCGGTTGTGATTCAGACCCAACAAATATTTCCCTTAGCATTCAGCCCCTTAAAATAGTGAAAACTGTGGCCCAGTCCCAAAAGCCCATTCATATACATGTATTGGGCGTATTTTGACCAACATACCCAAATTACCCTCATCTCTCTCATAGCAAAACCGGCTGAATGGGTTCCTCCTTTGGCGGCGATTGCTCCCATCGCATTTAAGGCGAAGCGACGGACGAAAGCGGGGGAAAAAAGTGCGCGCTCCCTCCATTACTGTGCTGCTTCATCAGCCTTTATTATAAATGGGTTAGAGCTCTCACTCTCTCATTAATGAAATTAGGGTTTGTTCTTCAACTGT
>BQKN01063764.1:126088-143270 GCA_022839385.1 Asparagus kiusianus | reverse complement strand
TGTTTTTGTAACATTCCAACACCCATGAGGCAGTGCAAAAATGGAAGGAACAAGGGTAGATACTTCTGGGGATGTGCAAATTTCCCAAAGAGGTAATGCAAGTTTTTCGCTTGGGCTCAAAGTGAAGATTGTAGGCTGTTTAAAAATCACAATAGATAGCTGATCCCTATGAGATTACAAGGCAATGGTTCCTTCGAATTCAGAAGCAGAATTCATCCTTACGATTGAAACAGAAGAGATTTCTAAATCATTACATCCGCAACATTATAATCGCTACAAACACGACCTCATGTTTGAGATGATTGATCTTGATGGTTGCGACAACAACATGAACAATATTATATTAGCAACTATTAGAGATGCTGATGAACAATGGAATGATTTCAGAAATAAAAGGTTGAACTTAGTTGGTGAGTTGCTTGGTAGAGAGCTGTGGGCAAATATTCGTCTAAAAGACACTATGGATGTTGATTCCCGTCAAAGCTCCTACAATGAAAGCTACAATCAAATAGCTTTCGGGTCGATAAGCGAAAACTACAAATGGAGGACTTTTCACATAGATCGAGAAGAGTTACAATTCGACGACACTTCCGACAACTGATGGAAACTCTATTCAGCAGGCTTCACAATCTACAGTGAAAGTTACAATTTGACGACTTTCACACTCCACAACACAAAAGCGAGGATTATTGAACGACGATCCTTGCAACACCTTACAGAAGAAGTTACGAATCAACTAGCTCCTTCTAAAACGCGGAAGTCATCCCCGCGTCACAATTATGGAAGTGCAGGCGACCCCCGCGTTTCCAAGTCACAAATCAAACGTGAGCGACCCTCGCGTTCGTGGGGGGTTCAACCCACACCGACCCCCGCGTCACCAAGCAGGCAACGAGCCAAAACGCGAGCGACCCTCGCGTTCATCAATGTTCAGCTAACACCCAACCTCGCGTCTCAATCCTAAGATACGAAGTTGGGTTCTGAACGCCAGATTGGGCGTTTGACTTGTTCAAACACAAGTCGAACGGTTTCAGAACTGTTTCCCCACGATCTGAGGAAATCACGCCCACGTAGGAGCGGATTTAGGGGGCAGTTACACCCCTAATCCCCCTATAAAAACTCAACAAACTCAACTGAGTTAAGGGCTGGAAGGTTGGATTCTGGAGATCGAATTTTCAGAATCTAAACGGAAGAGTTAGCAGCAGAGGCGAATTCTGGAGGATCTCAACCACTAAGGTTCGGTGATTCAACAACAACAGCAGCAAAATCCTTGAAGATAGGATTTTTGAATCAATCTCAGAAGATCAAATCTGAGAGGATTCTTTAACAATAGAATGACAGCTTGATCATTAACCGAATTTTCGGTTCTAACAACTCTATCTACAGAGTTTTAACTCGTTCAGAGTTCTTAAACTCGTTGAAGAGTTACGTATAAAACTTCCCACAGAAGTTCATCATTCCCACGAGATAGAACGGTCAGATCGTCAACGGAGAGCAAATTCAACGTGAGCAATCGAAGGAGGCATTCCATCGCTACCTTGAAGAACCCAGTTTTAAACAAAGGAGAAAACCAAATTCGTTTTCTTCTCTTTTGTAATCAAGTTGTAATCGAGATTAAAGAATTCAATTCAAGTTTCTTTCATTCTTTTCATTGCAATTTTTCCCACATACAAAAGATGGCGACTCTGCTGGGGAAGAGCTTTTCCGATGAAGAAGTGGTGGCGCAGTCTGACGTCCACCTCATGGGAACTACTGTAGAAACTCTCGTCGTGGAGTTTGATCAAGCTAAATATGAGGAAGCCTTATCCTCTGGATCGCTTAGCCCTAAGGTTAAGCGTGGTGTTCGCGAGATCTCCCAGGAGATCGATTCTGTTGTTGAAACCCCGAAGAAAGCCCTCTCCTTCGGCCAAGAACTCAAACTAGCCCTGCTAGTTGAAAATCCCACCTCCGCGTCAGCCGGATACGCTTCAGGCCACAAACGGTCTCTGGAGGAGACGAGTTCCATAAGCGTCAACGACGCTGCTGCTAAGGCTTTGAAACAAGCCAAGAAGAACACCGCTCGCAGATGGAGAAGATCCATACGACGAGCGCACTTACGTGAAAGCCGAATGATGGCACAACGCGAGAACCGCGTTCCTGAAACTTCAGCCGAACCTAGGCGTTCCCAAAACAGAACGCTCACTTCGGGGCAATGAGCCCGACTATGAGCCTCAGCTGATTCAGCTAAAACGCGACCCTGAGTGGCGCGTTGTCTCTTCAAAACACAGCCCTCAGAAGGGAGCTGCCAAAAATAAACGCGACCGTCACGTATGCGTTCAAACAGAACATGATTCTGTTTCACCAACTAAACGCGACCCTCAGGGGCGCGTTCAACCAAAACAGGACCCTCAGAGGCCTGTTTCATCATTTAAACGTAGGCCACGGCCTAATGTTTACAAATCTAAACGCGACCCTCGCGTTAATCTTCAAGAACGCCATTCTAGCGCTGTTCTTCAAGAACGCGATCTTCAAGAGGTCTGCAGGTTCAGAAAAGTCAGCGTGGTTTCCAAATCCACGTTCGACAAGAACCAATCTCACATACCCAAGGGCAGGGGGTTCCATCTCCACCTCCGCGCCCAGGGAAAAGTTCCTCCCAAATTCTTGATTTGCAGGAATTATTGTCAAGAGGAAAACCAGCGCAGCAAGCAGCTCACTTATGTTAATGTGAGAGACTCATATCGGCAGTCCTGTCAGAATGCCATTGTTGCGCGTCCACACCTCGGCAATCCGTGTTCGATAGATTAACAAACGTCGTCAGGCCTGCCAAACGACAACGCCGACACAGAAAGAAAATAGCTGAAGCTGAATACCCGGAGGTCACTATCAACATGATCGGCCGAGGGAAAGCTTCGCATTCCGATTCCGACGAGTCGCAAAGAAGTCATTCCCCAACTGTTAGGGAAATTTGTGATCAACTCGAAGGAGTATATCGGAATACTCGGACTCGGACAGGAGCTATTCGCCCGGTTAACTATCAAAAGTTAGCTAAAGGCATTATAACGAGTGATGAACATTCAGCAATAGCTGAATCTCAATCTTCGAGCTCTGTCGGGGCACAAGGAGTTTCTGCTTACATGACGGAAAACCCCGAGGATATAGCCAAAAGAGTGAACGAACATCATGTCATGCTCCAGGCGCAACAGGAGACACTTCTCCAATTAAAGGATATGTTGGCCCAGCTTCTTGCTGAAAAAGGCCACAAACCTGAATCTCCCCGAAGAACAACATCGAAGGGAAAGCAAAAAGCGACTGAACATTCAGATCGTGAAACTCACAACCTGGAATCCTCCTCTGAAAATGAGAAGGATACAGAAAAAGAATTGCACCCTCAGTCCACCAAAATGGACGAACTGGAGGCTCGCCTTAACGCAATCACCAACAGGAGCGAGCTCCGCGAAGAAGGAGTGATGCGGCCTTATCCTGCAGAATGGGATACAGCTCCCTACCTGCCAAAGTTTAAGGCTCCAACCTTGCAGCCGTTTGACGGCACCGGGTCACCAAATCAGCACATCTACTATTTCAAATCCCAGACTGGAGATGTGGTGGCAAACGATGCTATCTTGACCTGACTATTCATTGGTACCCTCAAGGGTGTGGCCTTTGAATGGTTTATGAAGCTGCCTGCTGGCTCTATCCAAAAATGGGTAGACCTGGAAAGGTTATTCTTGGCCAGATTCTTTGAGGACGACACGGAGGTCTCGGTCCCAACTCTTCTCGCCACTAAGCAGAAGAAGGGAGAGTCCATCAAAGCCTATGTGGAGAGGTTCCGCAGCATGGCATTGCGATGCCCCTCAGGTATGACCCAATCAACCTTGGTTGAAACTTGCAGGCACAACTTGCAGACTCAGCTCCTTGCCCAGATGGGGGTAGCAGAGTGTCGCTCCTGGAGATAGCTAGTGTCACAAGGAGAACAAGCTGAAGAGATAGTAGCGCGAGTTAAAGCTGAAGAAGTGCCACAACCCAAGCCGCAGCAGCAACGCAATCAGCAAAATGCCCAACGGTCTAAGAGAAAAGAGACTTTAGCAGCTGACTACACGCGAGTACCACCGCCTAATAAGCAAGGCAAGGCGCCAAACCAACAAAGGGCACCCAAACAATATTCGTTCAAAGAGGAGCATGTGGACACCTTATTCCAATTGCTTCGAAAGAACAACAAGCTGCAGTTGCCTGCAGTCAGGAAACCGGATGAAGCAGGGAAAGTTGACGATCCCAACTATTGTCGCTATCACAGATTTCTTGGGCATCCTACCAAAAAATGCTACGTCTTCAAAGACATCTTGCAGAATTTGGTGAATGCTAATGTGCTCACCTTGAAGCCAGAACAGAAGACCGTGTCAACCAACCTGATAGCGGTCCAATTCGGCGACTTCCCGCCAGTGACCACTGCAAATGGCGTCGTTCCCATTCCTAAGGGAGAGATGCACTTGAAGAATGCTGACTTGCATAGTCAGAAGGACAGGGGGTTGGTACCTCTCACCACCTCAAAAGGGGAAATCATGTGGGTCCACCCTGATCTGCTAAGAGACCAACAGTGGACGAACACCTCGTCCAAAAAGAAGGGAGGCAAGGCTAAATCTTCCAACATGATTAGCCCCTCCGTTACTGAAAATGATGATCACCTCAAACCTCTCACTGATTCAGAAGAAGAGAGGATTGTTCTGGCAGCATATCCAGGAGACAACCCGGGCACTCGGTCATGAAAAGCCTACTTGAGGGATTACGGCCAGAACGCCCAAGAAGTGGAAGAACAGCCCCAAGACGCTGGGGGTTCTGTACCGAAAAAGCCGGCTGACAAAAACAAATAAAAGGAGCTTCGGTTCAGTAAAAATCTTCACCAGGAACTCAGGGAGTCGAGCACTCCTTTTCAATTCAATGTCATGGTGCAACTGGCCAATATACCGGCCAGAATTACACTATATGAGCTCCTGAGGCTGTCCAAAACTACCAAGGAAGCTCTGATTGAAGCATTGAAGAATACGGAGAGCTTCATCACACAGGTTGCCCCAATCACTGAAGCCTCCGAAGATCAGACTTGCCTGCAAGCGGCAAGAAGCCTACCATGCATATCCTTCACTCAGGAAGATATGCAGGTCAAGCACCAACACGATAGACCCTTATACTATACGGGGTATATCGGATCCTCTGAAATCAGCCGTGTACAAGTTGACCCAGGCTCAGTACTCAGCATTATGCCTTACAGGGTCATGCAGGTCTTAGGAATCCCTATGCATCGGCTGAACACAACTCAAACAACCATCTTTGGTTTCAACGCAAACAGCATAAGGCCTCTGGGAAAGATCAAACTCAGATGTCAGATTGGAGACCTCAAGTCTGATGTAATGTGTTATATCATAGACGCGGACACTTCCTACAATTTATTGTTGGGAAGGCCTTGGATACATGCGAACCGCATTGTCCCGTCTACTCTGCATCAGGTTATGAAATATGCCAATGATGAGGGAGAAGTTCGAACCCTGATTGCAGAGAAATACCCTTTTCGAGGAGTAGAAAATTTCCACACCGACTCCGTCTTCTACTTGGAATCTCAGCAGAAAGAAGATGTGGACAGCGGCAATGAAGCGGACATTGAACTAGATCCTGAGGAAGATTGTCCTTGGGAATTAAACTTTGATGTAATGGATCCAAGTGAGAGTGATAATAATGTACCGAATGGGGGCGAGTGGTGCATTAATGAAGATTTTATTTTGGCGTACTTGTCTGATGTGTCCTCTAAAAATAAATAAATAGAGAATGATTCTAATACAGGTACCAACCCATGGCACGTACTGTGCACAGAGGCATCACTCACATTGCCAATCGAGTCATCCTTCGTTTCAGATGAGGAAATAGAAGATGCACAGAAGGCTTTCTTCAAAGTCCCGTCCAAAAGGAAAGGGCAGAAGCCGATCTGTTTCGGTAAAGTCAAACCTGAACAACTCAGACGAGGAAGTTCGGAGGAAGACGATGGAGTTCCTCAATTCCATTACCATGAACCTAATTCTGTCCAATTAATGAGACAATTAGGGTATGACTTTGACGGAAAACAGGGTCTAAACTTCGGGAAGGGAAGGCGAACACCAATTCGAATGTCCCTAACCCCTGAAGGGAAGGGAAGGCGCCTTAATATCTTGTGGGATATGCGTTTCGAACAGCGCGAACCACCTACTGAAGATAAAATGATCCAGGTCAACATGGGGGATGTATCTGACCCTAAACCTATCTTTATAGCTGAAGATTTATCATCATCCGAAAAAGAGGACCTTATATCTCTCATTCGAGAATATATAGATGTCTTTGCTTGGAATTATAAAGACATGCCTGGTCTTGACCCAAAAGTGGCCATGCATCGTCTCAACATCAATCCGGATGCTAAACCCATCAAACAACAGCAACGCCGGTTCCGTCCAGAGATCATGGAAGCAATTGAGTCTGAAGTAAAAAAGCTCATAGATTCGGGTTTTGTCAGGGAAGAACAACACCCAGACTGGGTGGCCAATATTGTTCCAGTTCCCAAAAAGAACGGTAAGGTCCGCATATGCATCGACTTCTGCGACCTTAACGTAGCTTGTCCAAAAGACGAGTTTTCACTCCCTATTACCGACGTCATGATCGATAACACCTGCGGATATGAAAGGATGTCTTTTATGGACGGATTCTCCAGGTACAATCAAATTAAGATGTGCCCCGAAGATGAAAAGCATACTGCATTTAGAACACCGCTGGGGGTGTATTGCTACACAGTGATGCCTTTTGGCCTGAAAAACGCAGGTGCAACTTATCAACGAGCAATGAACGCTATCTTCCACGAACATCTACGTAAGAAGATAGAATGCTACGTCGACGACATAGCGGTGAAGAGTCAAAGTAAGGATGATCATCTTGCAGACTTGAAAACGATGTTCGAAATCATGCGAACACATCAACTGAAGATGAACCCGACAAAATCATTCCTCGGAGTATCAAGTGGAAAATTCATGGGATTTATTGTCACGTCCAAGGGAATTTCTCTGGATCCAGAGAAGGTACGCGCTATTCAAGACATGTCACCTCCGAAGAGTCTCAAAGAACTCCGAGGTCTACAAGGGAGATTAGCCTACATCCGGAGATTCATATCTAACCTTTCAGGACGTTGTCAACCTTTCTCTAAGCTCATGAAGAAAGGAGTATCCTTTGTTTGGGATGGAGAATTTCAAAAAGCATTTGGGGAGATTAAGAGATATCTTACTCAACCGCCTGTTCTTGTGGCCCCTATAACAGGAAAACCATTCCTGTTATATGTGAGAGCTATGGACCATTCTCTAGGGGCCTTATTAGCCCAGAACGACAATCAAGGGCAAGAGCAAGCCATTTATTACCTAAGCAGAACTATGATGGGAGCCGAACACCGGTATAATCCGGTCGAAAAAGAATGTCTTGCTTTGGTATTCGCGGTTCAAAAGATGCGATATTACCTAGTCGGACAGACGATTCACGTCATCTCCAAGGTAAATCCCTTGAGAGTTTTGATGACGAAACCGTCATCCCTGAACTGCCGACTCGCAAAATGGGCCATTCTCTTATCACAATACGACATGCAATTTATGCCCCAAATGGCAGTCAAGGGTTAAGCATTGGCGTATTTCTTAGCCGATCATCCGGTGCCAGGGACATCTAAATTGTATGAAGAATTGCCTGATGAAGTCGCCGAAGCTTGTGTCACTCGAGAATTGACACAAGTTTGGAAATTATTCTTTGACGGTGCATCCAGAGCAAACCCTCATGGAGCAATTACAGCGGGAGTAGGAGTGGTATTCGTCTCCCCAAACGGTCACGTGATTCCAAGAGGATTCTCCCTAATTGAACCTTGTACCAATAATGTAGCTGAATATAATGCTCTACTACTAGGGATGAAACTTGCCGAAGAACTTAATATTCGACATCTTGAAGCTTATGGTGACTCTCAGCTTGTTGTAAAACAAGTCCGAGGGGAGTACGAAGTACGTCATGAGGACTTAATCCCATATTACCTCGCAGTGCTGAAGCAAGCTAAGAAGTTCGAGGGATTCTTTATTGAATACATCCCATGGGCCCAAAACGCTTACGCTGACGCTTTGGCTTCATTGGCAACTTCGCTGGCATTACCGCCAGGTACCGAAACGACGATCCCCGTCGCAGGGCGTGAACTATACTCCTCCAAGATTCCTAAGGAGGAAAGCTCAGACAAGACAATGACGAAAGAAGTCTGTACAACCTCTACAGAATTCGAGTCTAGAGATTGGCGATTTCCATATATTGACTATGTCCTATACGGAATTTTGCCCAATGACCCTAAGGAAGCGGCCGCCATCAAACGAAAGGCCCTCCGATTCTATTACGACGTAGTCTCTCAGACTCTGTATCGTAAATCCTATGACGGGGTTTTGCTTCGATGTCTTTCTCGAAAGGAAGCAAGGGAAGCCCTTAAAGAAGCTCACGACGGGACGTGCGGAGCTCATCAGCCCGGAGCTAAATTAGGAGATCGTCTCCGACGAATCGGCTATTATTGGCCGAAGATGTTTTCAGACACGGTTGACTACGCTAAACGTTGTCACGCGTGCCAAATTCATGGGGATTTCATCCATCAAGCACCTGGGAACTTACATCCCACATCTGCATCCTGGCCATTCGAAGAGTGGGGTATGGATATCGTAGGACCAATTTCTCCTCCGACTTCCAAAGGACACCAGTTCATTCTGGCCGTGACCGATTATTTCTCTAAGTGGGCGGAGGCAATCCCGTTGAAAGAAGTCAAGACTTCCAACGTAATTAAGTTCATCAAACATCACGTTGTCTACCGTTTTGGAGTCCCGAGGCGGATAGTTCACGACAATGGGACACAATTCATCAGCTTTGGGTTCCAGAGGTTTTGTCATAAATTCAGAATTCAGAGTGTCGCATCTACGGCATATTATCCGCCGACAAATGGTCTTGCAGAAGCCTTTAACAAAACCATTGTAAAACTTCTCAAGAAATTCGTTTCCAAGAGTCGACGTGATTGGGATGAAAGACTCGGTGAATGTCTGTGGGCTTACCGCACAACGGTAAGGACTCCTACGAGAGCTACACCATTTTCTCTGGTATATGGATGTGAAGCCGTATTGCCACTGGAGATTCAGATCCCTTCTCTGAGAGTCGCAATTACGACGGGACTAACAGAAGAAGAAAAACATCAACGGCGTCTGCAAGAACTTGAAGGCCTAGACGACAAACGACTCCAAGCTAAGCAGCAGATCGAACTGTATCAAGCTCGGATTTCCAAAGCCTACAATAAAAAGGTTAAGGAACGAACTTTCAAGAAGGGTGATTTGGTTTTAGCTAACAGACGACCCATGGTGATAACACACAAAACCAAAGGGAAGTTCAATCCTAAATGGGAAGGGCCATTCGTAATAGACTCAGTTTATTCGAATGGAGCATATCGCCTCATCAATCAAAAAGGAGACAGGCTCATGATGCCAATCAATGGGAAATTCCTGAAGAGATATTTCCCGTGAATCATGTAGCCCCCTAAACCCTAGCTAAATCAGGCTGGGGTTGCTAATTTTTAGTGTAATTCTATTTGTATTTCGTCATGTTAACACTACACCTCTGACGATTAAAATTTTCTGGAATTATTTCAAGTAATAATAAAGAGAATTTCGTTTTCATAATTGAGTTAACACTATATTTGCAACAATTGCATTACCTTTCATTGTCTTGAATCATACTTCAACAAAAGAAATAATGAAAACCAACATGATTTTATTTCCATTCAATATTGTTAATCTGAATACAAAGATGAAAGCAATTGAAAGGAAAATGATACAAACTTATTCCTCCATCAAAAATGGCGCAAACCCTAAGCATCGGGACTCATCAGTCTAAAAGACTTGAGCTTAGATTTCAGCGCTGATATATTCTCCTCGCGAGCCTTACTGATTTCTTCAGTAATCTTGCTCTTGAGCTCCTCTTCATTAGGCGTTGCTTCTGCAAGTTCTCGTCGAAGCTTGTCGGCAGCAACGATTTCGTCACAATAGCATTTGAAGAGCCCGTCGCAATAAGCGGCTAACCCTTTTAAAATTTTTGTACCATCAGCTAGCTGAGCGTTTATTTGAGGAATTTCAACACCAGCGTGAGCAAGTTCTGTTGCGGTATCCCGGAGACCCACAGCGAGATTGCCCATGTCCTCCTGTACCCGGATATGTTCCCCACGCAGGTGATCAAGATGAGGTTCTGTTTCGGATAAGCTCTTCCGAAGAGCCTCTTGCTGTTGTGCCTTCAGAGCCTTGGCCTCAGAAAGAGCCCGATCCACTTCTGGCCCTATGTCATCGCGTTGCAGCATGGAAAGGAACTCCAGTTCATATTCCAAGATAATGATGCTCTCGCGACAGTTCTCGGTCCATATTTTATCGCCCTGATTCCTAATCTTGGATAGACATTCCAGCAAGTGAGGTTCGAAAACCTTGAAGCTCACACCCCCGAGGCTAACAGCGTCGACGGTCATTTGCATCCAACGCTCTAGTTGTTCGACGAGCTCTCTCAAAGTTTCTGAGCTTGGAGGTGGAGCAGTCGGATAAATAAAATAATTCGCATAATCAGTGCGAATAGAGGTGTGCGCCGCCTCAGATAATGCCTTATCGATCATATCTGACAGTGAGTCAGAGATAGCCGGTTCCGGCCCACCGCTTGTCGTTTCTAGACTTAGAGGAGCGGCTGGAAGCGTAATATCCTCTCTGTTTTCAGGAGATACAGCACGTGCTGATCGTATCGCATCTCTCATCAACTTGGTCTTCTTTGAATTTTTGGCTACGACAGGCAGTCGTTTACATACCCTCCTGTCGTACTCGCCTTGCTCAGCAGTAGAAAGAGCCTTCTTACCCGATCTCAGAATATGAGGTTCAGGAATAGGCACTTCGGGAATTGTCTTTTCTTCGGGAGAGTCAGCAATCGGTGTTTCCTCTTCGATCCCCATAGGAATTTCTTCCTTGGGAGATTCGATGGTAGACAAATTCCTAGGAGCTTCAACGGCTCCGGTTGTTTCTTGTTCGCAGGATAGATATTCTTCTACCCCCGGCAAACGAGTGCTGGAAGAACGGCTCCTCGAACGATACAACGCCCGAATTTCACTTATACATGAAGTATAAATATCAATACTCCGGGACTTGGGAAACTTCTTCATACCAGTTGCGGAAATCAGCAACAGTGGAGTAGCCAGGCGGCGAATTGGGTAAAGTGAATCGTGCATGGGTTCCCCCGGTGGAAAAGAAGTACCATGCACGAGCTCCTTCATATAAGTTCCCAATCTGAGCTAACACCGGGTTAGGATTGCCAACATAGAGTTGGTCATATCCAAACTGTCTGGCGAACCGAGAAGGCACATAAGGCTCAATGAAGCACTTCTCCCGTAAGTGGTAGACCAGGTAGCCCAACCTGATCATAAGAAGATAGTTGAATGTGCCTTCTTCCAAAGAAGACGAGCCCTCGAAAAGCAAGTCCATGAAGCGGGCATCCTTCACGTCATCTCCATCAAAATTAGGAGCGCAGCAGAGAACCCGGTAATTGTCTTCCCGGGACAGAAGCTGTCGAGCCCTGACTATATAAGAATTAGTCCACGTGGCCGACCCCAATCTCTGTACGAAGGGAGTATAAGCATCATCACCCTCGCACACTCCCGTCATCAATGAAGGGCAATGTAACACGAACCAGGCCACTAGATACGTGTATGGCATTGGTATACATGGTGGAGGAGCTCTCCCGGCTTTCTTCTTAGTAGCTTTGACTTTTGAAGCATGGAGAAGTTCTGAGGTTAACATCCTCAGGCCATTCTGTATAGACCCAACCATAGCAGTCAGGAGACTCATAGGTCTCCCATGTGCTAACAAGGTAGCTGGGTACACAATCTCAGCCAATATAGCCTCAGTTGGTTTTGACTGTACCACGCACCGCTTCAACCAAATCATGAAGAAGCCCGCAAGAAGAGCCTTGTCAGAGATAGGAATTGTGGCTTGGTGGTGGAAACTTTCAAATTCGACACCAGCCTTAAAATCACCCTCTGCATGCTCTGTCCTATAGGTAGCACTGGAAGCCTTAGTTCGAGCTTTGGCATCCTTACGAGAGATAACTGCAACACGAAATACGGCTACATCTTTCCGATTTAAATTCTGAAAGAGGTATTCCGCCCACGTGGTATGCATGATGCCTCCTCCGCGCATCCCAAAGACTTGAGCACAGATGTGGAAATGGCACATCAACTCCCAGAAGGTAGCATAAATTTCTGGGTGCGCCAACTTCAGTCGAGAAAGCTCTTCGGTAGTGAGGATGAATTCCTCGTATGGTGTTTTTCCAAGCGGCAACCCTGACGCCACCTGCATCTCATGAAGAACAAAACCTAACTCTCCCGCAGGTGTGAAAAATGTGCAGCTGTCCGGGTTATATTTCTCCAAAATAGCGAAGAAATTGTGGAAACTCTGCACAACTCCCCGTCGAACAGCTAATATAGGAATTGTGAGACCCGATTGAGCGAGTGATTCCTTAAGCTCCTCAAGAACAAAGTCAACCATACGGGTCCACCAACCTCCTTCTCCAGAACAGACCCATCCAGGGGACCTGAACATTTGTGTAGAGAATTCACCCTGAGTTGCAAGGAATTGGCGAATAAAGATATTCGCTGGACGTGGCCTCTCCCGAACCAGCTCCTTCTTCTCAAACAAACCAGGTCTTAACCCCTTGAGTTGTCCCCCGATTTGTGTACGAGCTCGCCGACCAAATCCAAGCAACACATTTTCCTTCTCTTTGACTATATCAAAAGTCAGACTCCGACGGCGGCTTGCATTCAAAAAGTAAGAGAGGGGATGCATCCTCTTCATGTTCGGAAGGAAGAAATAGCGATTATCAACTTTTCTCAACAGCTTCGAATCTTCTGCATGGATGAGGTGATCATCGATGGATATTCGATCTCCAAATATAAATGTAGGTTTGAGAAACTGGGCATGACCAACAGGGGTCTCCATGTCTAAATCAGTGATCAAAACTCTAAGGGTAGAACATTGAGGAGATCTAATCATGTCCGTTCTCTCTGAATCAGCGAAACTACAAAGCGGAATTATGTTGTGAAGGCTGAAAATTTCATTCGCATCAGGCCCGCCAATATACCCAAAATGATGCTCTTGTGAAAGCGGCACGTTTGGTAGAAGCACTGCACAATCAAAAGCAGATGTTAGCGGCTATAAGTGAGCTATCGACATAAAGATAGAACCCAAAACATAAAGGGTTAAAGTCTCATGTCTAAATCTCCAACGCGAGGGTCGAACCTCGTGTCAGAAGTCTCAAACGCGAGAGTCAAGCCTCGTGTTGAAAAATTGGAACGCGAGGGTCGGGACCCAAAGGGGATCCCAACCCCGCGTTTTCATCCAGTTAGAACGAGTCATCTTCCTCGTTATCAAGAACCCATCTAGGGTTTTTAGAAAACTTTCCAAAGCAAGTTACGTCGGTTAGTACTCACCACGATAGAGAGGCCCCTGCGACGGCGGAGACGACGACGATGTTCCCGCACGAACAAGAACACCGCCGGCGTCCTCAGCCGACGGCGTTTCGGAAGTCGATCTGACGACTTTCTTGGAGCTCGAACCTACTCTTCGAGGCGCCATTGATGCAGTCGAGTGGAGGAAATGCTCTGGAACGAAGGAGACGAAGTTCGTCCGAAATCTCACCAAAGTCAAACGAGATTTCTCGTTCTTGGAAATGGTCGAAAGTGGAAAGAGTCGAATGACTCTTGACGTGACCACTCAGGTCTATTTATAACAGCTATCAAGCTGTTAAGGTGGTTCGGGACTCTAAAAGAATCCCAACCGCTTTATATTTTGAAACGTAAATCTTTTACGTTTTTAGATAAAGTCAGTTAAGACTTTGATCTTAACGCGAAGGTTACACCCGCGTTCAGACGCTAGGCTCAGACCAGCGTTATGAAGGTTCTTAACCTCGCGGTTCATACCTCAAACGCAAGAGTCACCTTAGCGTTGTAACTCTTCCAAATGAAGAATCCATCTTTGACACTTATTCTCTAAGCTCATGGATTCTTTCAATAGAGTGCGTTTAAAACTCTGTATCTCCTCAACTCATCAGATTAATATTACACCTCAGGTGGTCATCACCCTAGCAGAGATTGAATTTAGTCATTATCACTACCAATATGACTATAATTCCTCTGCGAATGCCTATTTATCGATTCTCATCAATAGAACGATAAATTTCCAAAATTATCCAAATCCTGGTTAATTGATCAATTCTCCTCAACAGAATAGCAAAAAAAACCAGTTGACCCAATTCTTTTCGGTGAGATCTTGTTCAAATCATAAGTGATACAATTCGTCACCCTGGTGGTAAAACATTTAGTTGTTCTCCTCAATGAGACGCTACAATATTCTATCCCCACAAATGTCACGTTAACCTCACACCTCTGACAAAATCAACTTATCGATTCTCATCAATAGAACGATAAGTCCTCAAATTGCCCTGATCGCAATATTTTCCCTGTCACGTTAAAATTACACCTCTGACAAAATCAACTTATCGATTCTTATCAATAGAACGATAAGTCCTCAAATTGCCCTGATCGTAATATTTTTCTCGTCACGTTAAAATTACACCTCTGACAAAATCAACTTATCGATTCTCATCAATAGAACGATAAGTCCTCAAATTGCCCTGATCGCAATATTTTCCCTGTCACGTTAAAATTACACCTCTGACAAAATCAACTTATCGACTCTCTTCAATAGAGTGATAAGCCCTCAAAATTGCCCTGATCGCAATATTCCTCATACCAAGTCAGAACTACATCTCTGGCATTTATAGACTTCTTTCAGTGTTTAACACCAAAATAACACGGGAAGGATTCTGCCTTGTAACTCGATTCTGGAAGAATAATCAAGTATTTGTCCCCAACAGTTGAAAATTTTCTAGAGTTATTTTACGATAGAAAGTTTTCGAATATTCCTTGTGATTCGTTGTTTAAAATCAAGACACGATAAATGCAAGGAACACTAAAGGATCAATATCACTTTTTATTCAAAAGCCAAAAGAAAGTGATACAAGACAAACTTGTTCTTATCAAAAGAACATAAAAAAAGACTAAATTCACTCATGCATCAAGTCAAAAGAGAGGAGTTGAGTCTTGAGTTCAGCTAATTCCTCCTCGTGAGTAGCTCGCACCATAGCTTCAGCCTTGGCACGGAGTTCATCCGCACTTAGTACGATGATGGCCGCCACTTTGTTCCTGGCCTGTTCTAGAGCTAAAGACTGTGTATGATATTCCAAAGCACCATTTGCATCCTGAGTGCTAAGGAGGTTGACAATACTCTCTTCACGAGAAAGCTCAGCCTTCAATCGTAGGACTTCGGCTTCAGCTTCAACAAGTCTGTTCTGAAGTGAATTCATAGAAGCAGTCGAGCGTGCTAGTTCTTCTTGCTTCAGAGTGTTACGCTTATGAAGCTCCGCAATCTGACGCTCTTTTTCAGCCAAGTCCCGCTCTAGTGCTTCTCGGTGAATTACCTCTGCGACCTGAAGCTTAGCCAAAGCTGATATAATCTGTGGCTGAAGGTCACTATGACCCATGGTCTCGAAGCGTTGTAATTTCTCCTCCAAACGAAGGATAATCTCTAAACAGCACTCGAACCATCAAGTGTCTCCCACGCTCCTGACTCCGTTCAAGCCCGCCTCCAGAAGAGGTCGAAAGGAGTTCAAAGTGCCTTGACCGTTCATCATGGACTCAACCACCGTCTTCGCAAGGCTATTCAGGTATGCTAAAGAGATCTGAAGGAATTTAGGTGCATTAGCGAGACTGATGACCGCACCCGAAGATACCCCTCCGGTAGCTGAGATCGATGCGTCAAGATGATGACTAGCAGGAGTTCCAGGTGCCGAAGCTGCAGAAGCAACTGAAATGTTCAATTGCGAAGGACTTGAAGTCAAAGCAATCAATGCCTTCGCTTGAGATGAGCTTGGCCTAGCCTCTGTTGGGGTGATGAGATCTTCATCACCGCTTTCGGTGAAGTAGCTACCACAGAGGAGTCATGTAAGGTTTGCTCCGGTAATGGAGCCGACACCTGCGCGACCGGCTGCTCCGAAAGAGAAGTCGTAGCAGTAGTTTCAGGCAACGCTATGGGCGGAGCAGTTGCCTTGGGTGAGCCAGGTAGATGTTGCTCTTGTGGAGGAGCCGACGTTGGTGCAGGTTCTTGCTCTAAAGGAGCAGCAGAAGTAGTCCCAGGGGTAGGCGAACCTGCACGAAAAAAAAACGGTCGGAACACGAAAAAAGCGTGCGGAATAAGTCGAAACAAACTAAGCTTACCGGTGAGATAGAAAGGAGTATAACCAGATGCCTTATCAGATGGAACCTTGGGAGCGTCATCAAAAATGGTTATGTCATCCATGGAGTTATGCTCCTCATCTTCCACATCATTACCTGGCAAGTTGCTAACTTCAGCATCCTCACCACCTCTATCTTCATCAGCTCCATCACCAATCGAAGAGCCTTCATAGTCAACTCGTTCCTCATCATCCCGGGTAGCGGAAGGTTCAGGAAGATCCGTGTCGGGAGCTGGTTTAGTCATAAGTCCCGTTGTAGGACTAGGAACCAAATCATCAGGTTGCGGCATTAGTACTATAGGAGGAGGGGGTAAATTTCGTTCAAGATCCCTTGGTTCTAAGGCAGGAGACCTAGGAAGGTCCATCACTAGGGCAGATTCAGCATCTACAGCCATTAACTCGTCCTCTTCGTCTTCGGGGGGATGGTAAGAAGAAGCCTCACTTGATAAGGCTGGACCATGAGAGCGAAGCCCAGCTCTATGTGGCAGGCCTTTGACTGAAGATTCCTGTTGGTCTTCATCTTCAGCAGCTTTGATAGCATCGGCCATCAACTTGGATTTTCACTGGCCCTTGCGAGGAGGAGAGTCAACTATCAACTTCCGGCGGATCTGCTTCTCATATCGACCGGCTTCATCTGCAGAGAGCTTTCTTTTCCCCGCTGCTCTCGTGGTAGGAAGCTCAACTACTTGTTGCCCTTCTCCGAGAACGAGCTCAGCTGTTTGTTCTTCTTCCTGTCCAGCAGGCTGACTTTCAATGGACAGGAACTCATCAATCCCTCTCAATCGGG
>BQKN01063764.1:66236-86088 GCA_022839385.1 Asparagus kiusianus | reverse complement strand
TTGAAATAATAAATTCTTACTCTTCATTTACTTTTATTTTTCATTTAAATAGCTAAGAACAGTTGTTAGTAACTAATAAATTCATGAAAATTTCACCTACTTTTGAGCTATTTATCAGCTTTTGAGGGATAAAAAAATGACACGTATGTATCACATTAGCGTTTTATTAAAAAATAGAGAATCAATATATTTTTTATTTTGATTAGTTATAGTAAAAGTAGTCTCTACTTTATTTATTTTATATAATTTATATTAGTCTTCTACAAAACTGACTGTAATGAGGGGTAAAATATTTAAAAAATAAGGATGACAACTAAAAAAAAAGGAGACAACCCTTCATCAATATACAAATATCTATATTTCTATACTACTTTACATTGATTATGGAAATATCTATATTTTTACACTAGTTTACACTTTATTTAAGAGCTTTTATGATCTATTGTATGTCTTCCTAAAATTGCACTGAAAAAACCAAGATACGGAATACTTCATGGAAAGCCTCAGCCAGCATTGGCGGCTGCGTGCAACAGACAAACTCACCAATTCTGCTGCTGATTCTTCTTGCTAAATCAAGATATTTAATTGCCAACTATCCTATTCCTTACTCCAATAAATCTCCTTTTTAAATCATACTCAATGCCCCATGTCTTACATCATACCCAAATTAATAAGAAAATCCAATAAGGACAATTTCTGGGATATGGGGAACAAAATAGGCTGTTTAACTTTTAGTCCCTCACATCTTTAATAATTCAATATAGTCCCTCAAATCTTTGAAATTGCTTATACGGTCCTCCAATTTTAAGGGATCTTTCAGTATGATCCTTAAATTACCAAAATATCCCCCTACTTCATGCTTTCCTCGAATACCCATCTGTGTTCAAAAAACATTAGCCGAAGGATATATTGGTTATTGAGGGATCAAGTCGCACAAACCTCAGGATTTGAGGGGCGTGAGCAATTTCAAAGATCTGAGGGACTACCATGGAGTATTGAAGATTTCAAGGGCTAAAACAAAATGATCCTAAAATATATTTCGCCAGAAAAGTTGGACTTTTTTGGAACTTGAGGTTAGGCAAAAGCCCACGCTGTTTGGTCAGCTCTTGGTTTCCATCACTTTGTCTGTTATGACTTGTCCTCTTCTCACAACGGTAACCTGCAACATGCTTTTTAATGAGATATCAACTTCATGTGCGTGAGAATTTGAGTCGCACACTCAAAGACAACATCTTTGTTCAATGACTTGCACAAGGATTATAAATGAGCTCAGCGATTGCTTTTGTTTAGAGGGATGTGACCATCATTATGTGACATTAATCACATTTTTATATCTCGTGAAGTAATTGGTGAGGGAACTCTAATCCACTCTGACGTGCATTCAATTTCATGTAAAAAGACTTGGTTTACCAGTGTATTAGATGAGGTTTAGTGTCACATTGAAAGAACGGTAGATAAATGCATGGTTAAATATATTTGGATCATGATTCAATTAAGTCTCAATCCTTTTTTAGTCCGTGTCAGTTAAAGTAGATTTGATAAGTATATAAAAATTTGAAAGAATTTGATTATATTATTCATTCTACAGAGATGTTTAAATACAAGAGAAAGTAGAAAAGTTCTAATAACCTAAGCTATGTGGGACTAAAGTAAAGTAAAATAAGATACTCTAACTTCATACTTAACACCCCCTCTCAAACTATATTTAGGTTTCAGATGCACTTTGCCGAGAATGATCGGGCATGATGATTTGTTTGTAGGGAGAGAATGTTGCGGTGCTGTTCGGTGAGAGCTTGGACAGATAAAGCTTGGTCGAGGGAAGCACTAGCCGGAGGGAGCTTGGCTGGAGGTACGCATGTGCTAGCCAGTCAGAGGTGCTAGCTTGGAGGTAAGTGTGGGTGGAGGTAGTGGCTGAGAGGAAGCTTAGCCGAAGGTAAGCATGTTAAATGTCAGCAACATTTCTCCATGGTTCTAGAAATATCTCAAGGAGTCAAGCCTTCTTCTAGAAATATCTCAAGGAGCCAAACCTTCATGAATGAAGTGTTTCTAGAAAGATCTACCACACCTATATATATGAGTCCCCTTTATTTGGTTGGAAGCAAGCAATGTAGCAAAGTGAAAAGAAGAGAAAGAAGTGGAGGAGAGTGAAGAAAGCTATCTAGTGTGCGAGTGTGTAAGTGTGGAGTAACTTGTAAAAAAAAGAGAGGTATAGTCTTTTATGAGAAAATTGTACTCCCTTATTTGAATCAAAGAAATTTTGTTAACCCCTCCATTGTCCAAAAGTTTTTTTTATCCAAAGCCTCTTTTCGGGTCCACAAATTCCATCAAAGTGGTATCAGAGTCTCGTTCGATGTAGCCGGGCCAATCGAAAGTGCTCGTGTACGAGAAGGCGAACATGATCCAGCCATAGATTCCGAAGCTGATGAAGACCAATTACGACAACTGGAGTATCTAGATGAAATTCTTGCTCGGCTCGCAAGACTTGTGCGAACTCGTGGAGAATGGCTACACTGAACCGGAGTCATCTGCAGCAGAAGTAACTCTCACCGCTACACAGAAGAGTGAGCTGAAGGAGGTCAGAAAAAGAGACAAAAAAACTTTGTCCCTAATATTCTAAGGCATAGATGAATCAGCGTTTGAGAAGATTTTTAACGCCCTGTCCTCTAAAGAAGCATGTGAGATTTTACAAAAATCCTATCAAGGTGCGGAAAGAGCCAAAAAGGTACGCCTCCAAGCATTAAGAGTTGAATTTGAAAATTTAAAGATGAAAGCTACAGAATTAATGTCAGACTATTTTAGTAGAGTTTAGACAATAACTAATAAAATGAAGAGAAATGGAGAAGAAATTAATGATGTAAGAATTATGGAGAAGATACTTAGGACTTTAGACTCTAAATTCAAATATATTATTCCAGCAATACAAGAGTCTAAAGATCTTTTCGAAGTTTCTATTGATGAGCTGCAAGGTTCTCTACAAGCTTTTGAACAAGATATAAACATCAGTTCAAATCAAGCGGAGAATCTAGAGCAAGCCTTGTAGAGTAAGATGACTATCAAAGAAGATAGTCGAAGAGGACGTGGAAGCTACAAAGACAGAGGCTCTTTTCGAATGGTTCAAACTTCCAGCAAGGTCGTAGGAGACAGTACTAAGGAGGCCATGAAAATCAAGATTAAAATGGAGATCGTGAATGATCGTTCGATCGAGGACGAGGTCATGGCGCGCAAGGACGAGGACAAGGAAGAAGTTACCAAGAGGATAGATCTTAGCTACAGTGTTACAAATGCAAGAGATACGACCATCTTAGCTATGAATGTTGAGAGAAATCAAATTAAGTGACAGAATGAAGTAACTTTGTAGAAAGGGAGCAGCCAGACACTTCAACAGTCCTGCTAATTTACCAGGAAAGTGAAAGAAAGAATCAAGATATTTGGTATCTAGATTCAGGTGTCAGTAACAACATGCAGCATCAAGGAGTTCTTTGCCAAGCTGAACGAGACGGTGCAAGGAGATGTCACTTTTGGAGATCAGCCAAAGATTCCAGTAAAGGGCAAGAGCAAGATAATGATCCAGACAAAGACGGGCGAGAACATGTACATCTCTGATGTCTATTATGTTCCAGCATTACGAAATAATATTTTGATTCTAGGCCAGCTCCTTAAAAGAGGTTATGATATACATCTAAAAGACCTTGCCCTCACTATTAAGAACAAAAATGAAGTTATTGCAAAGGTGAACATGTCTAGAAATAGACTGCTTACCTTAAATATTCATGCTGACTCTGTCAAGTGCCTGAAGACAATCATAAAATATGAGACTTGGCTCTGGCATCTACGATTCGGGCATCTCGCATTTAGTGGCCTGAATCTTCTATAGAAGGAGAAAATGGTGAAAGGATTGTCGTAGATCAATCATCCGAACTAGCTACGCGAAGGCTGTATGAAGGGCAAGCAACATAGAAGAAGTTTTAAAGTTGGAAAGTCTAGACGAGCAATGAAGTTGCTACAACTAGTACATACATTTATGGCTTCGGCCAGTAAGTCTTCAACAAGTACTTGCTTTTAACATGCTTCTGGCTATGTTTAGAATGATACGATTCTTCCGCTCCGCTATGCCATCTGTTATGGTGTGTAGGTGGCTGTGAGCTGATGGATTATCCCGTGCTGCTTGTTGAAGTTGTTGAACGCCTTTGATGTGTATTCTCTGCCTCGATCTGATCGTAACACCTTGATGTGATAGTCGCTTTGCTTCTCCACCATCTCCTTGAATTCTTTGAATTTCTCCAGGGCTTCAAATTTCTCTTTTAAGAAGTAAATCCAAGTTTTTCTACTATAATCATTAATAAATATAAGAAAGTACCTATTTTCTCCAAGTGAAACGACTTCAAATGGTCCCACAATGTCTGTTTACCTCCTCAACCGTTGTCTAACAAAGAGCGTCAAGTTCAAGACACCACTGGAGACCTGGAGTAACATCAAGCCAAGCGTCAACCACTTAAAGGTGTTTGGGTGCATCGTATATGCACACATCCTGGAGCAAAAAAGAAAGAAGTTGGACGATCAAGGAGAGAAGTGCATATTCGCTGGGTACGAGAGGAGGACAAAAGCATATAAGCTCTACAATCCATTTACAAAGAAGATGATCATTTTAAGAGACGTGGAGTTCGATGAAGAAGATTATTGGAAATGGACCGATGAAGACAAAAATATTAAAGCTATGTTCTTTGAAGATAATGATGATGACTTGCAGGAAGTTGGAATACCAGAACAAAGTCCACCAAATAGTCCAGCTCCATCAACCCCAGCATCGACGCTGACATCATCACCATCCAGCTCAAGTGAAGGAAGCTCTTCAGGGGGAGAAACAAGGAGGATAAGAAGCCTAAGAAATCTGTACGACGATACAGAACTTGTCGATATGATGGAGGACTACACACTATTCTACTTATTTGCATAATGTGATCCAGTCAGCTATGAAGAAGCTGCTCAAGAAGACAAGTGGAGAAAAACCATGGATGATGAGATCGAGGCAATCAAGAGAAATGACACATGAGATCTCACTACCTTACCAGAAGGCCATAAACCCTTTAGAGTAAAGTAGGTGTACAAGACAAAGACAAATCAAGATGGCGAAATTGAGAAGTGCAAGGCCAGACTTATTGCAAAGGGCTATAGTCAGCGAGAAGGAGTTGACTATGAAGAAGTGTTCGTACTAGTCATGAGGATCGGCACCATCCGACTCATAATCGCATTGGCAGCACAGAACCGGTAGAAGATCTACCAGATGGATGTGAAGTCTGTATTCTTGAATGGCTACCAAGAAGAAGAAGTCTACATCAGGCAGCTATCGGGGTACGAAGTGAAGAACCAAGAAGATAAAGTCTATAAGCTGAAGAAGGCATTGTATAGATTAAAGCAAGCACCCAGGGTGTGGAATGCCAGAATCGATGCATACTTCCAAAAGAATGGATTCCAACAGACTCCGTATGAGCACTCTCTCTATACCAAGAAGAAGGATGGAGACATTATGAACGTATGTCTCTACGTGGACGACATGATCTTCACCAGCAACAATTCGAAAATATTTGAGGAGTTCAAGAAGAACATGACCAGGGAGTTCGAGATGATTGACATCGAAAAAATGTCATATTTTCTTGGAGTAGAAGTATCGCAATCTGACAGAGGAATCTTCATCTCTTATAAAAAGTACGCAAAGGAGATCCTCTGGAAGTTCAACATGAACAACTGCAAACTAGTTACAACTCCTGTCGAAGTCGGAGTGAAGCCGAGGAGAGAGTCACTAGGAATCTCTATTGATCCAACTTTGTATAAGAGCTTAGTCGGAAGCCTGCGGTACTTGACCATCACAAGACCCAACATAATGTTTGCAGTTAGACTGGTGAGCAGATTCATGGAGGAGCTAAGGCAAGAACACTTCAAGGTGGCCAAGAGGATTCTCAGGTATGTTCAAGGAAGCATTAATGAAGGATTATTTTACTCACAAAGTGTAGATCCAAGACTAGTCGGTTACACCGACAGTGACTATGGGGGAGACTTGGATGAAAGAAAGAATACATCCGGCTACATGTTCAGTATTGGATCAGCCGCCTTTTCTTGGTCATCAAAGAAGCAAATCGTTGTTGCTCTATCAAGTTGCAAAGCGAAATACATTACTACATCTGCAGGTGTATGCCAATCGATATGGCTTAGAAATCTAATGAAGGAGCTGCAACATGAATAAGAAGCACCAACAGAGATTCTCATAGACAACAAGCCAGCTATTGCACTTGTAGGGTCGAATAATTAAAGTTGATTGATTCTTGTTTTAAGAATGGATTCGATCACTTGGTACGAATCTCTTAAAATCACTCACACTCTCTCTCTCTCGATTACATAGGAAGATATGATTAATTTGACTTTTTTTTGTTTAAAAGTGGGTTCTTAGTGGCGAAAGTATGCTTCTCTTGATACTCAAGCTGAGATTGCTTCCCGTTGACGATCAGAACAAGTTCACAAAAGATTCTGATGGTGGCTTAGATCACGAGAATACGAACCCGAATCTCTCTTCACACGGTTGCCAAAATCTTCCCTAAAGTCTAAGTAAGTCTTTTTATAGCTTCTCATGGCTATTTATAGAGTTTCAGCACATAACCAACATGCTAAAATTGTGGGTAGGGGGCGGAACTACCTCCTTCAATTCAGCCCATATTGGTTACTGGGGGCGAAACATGCTCCTAGAACTTATCCCACATGGCTGACTAAGTCTTCGGAGCCGTTACAGTTGGATGTCTAGCGGACGACGAGCCTTGCTGTTTGGTGAAGTTCATCTGATTGAACGAGCCCCAATATGCAGCAAAGTTCATCTTCTAAGGCTAACTTTGCAGTACAACGAACTCTGTCTTCACTGATGTCATCTGACGAGCTTCGTATTCACTAACGAACTTCGTCTTTGACAGCTGAGTCCAACTGCATAGCAAATCTTGCGAATTTCTTTTTAACGAGCCTCATCTTTACTAATGAGCTTCATTTCTGGTGATGAGCTCCGAACCTCGTAAAATGACGAGCTTTGAACCATGTATCCAATGACGAGCTTAGAACCATGTATTCAACGTCTAGCTTCGAACCTCGTTTCCACTGATGAGCTTCGAACCTTGTATCCAACGACTAACTTCGAACCTCGTTTCCACTGGTGAGCTTCGAACTTTGTATCCAACGACTAGCTTTGAACCTTATTTCCACTAGTGAGCTTTGAACCTTGTATCCAATGACGAGCTTCGAACCTCGTTGCGTGGTGAGCCTCATTTCTTATGTCGAGCTTCGCTGTGTAGCAAACCTCGTCTTTTGATGTTGAGCCTCGCTACATGGCAAACCTCATAGGCGAAACTGTCAGGCGAGCTTCAATCAGTTCAGGTGAGCTAAGTTGTTAGGCGAACTTAGCATTGCAGGCGAACTTTAATGTTCAGGCAAAGTTCAGTCTTGCAGGCAAACTTTAGAACATGCTGTGACGAACGGGTCATAACTTTCAAACCGTAAGTCGGAATTGGACAAATTATATATAAAAATTGACTATCTCGACGAGACGGAGCCGACCAAATCAACCCTAAAGAATTTGGTTTGCTCCTATCTGTTTCGTCAAATTCCTTACTGTTTGAGAGATATTAGCATTTTTTGTTAGTTTTGAGCTTCTTTGCTAGGAATAAGGCAATTTTTATTATCTACAGCGCTTGCTAAGAACCCAGTTGTACATGGAAGAAGTAAGAACATAGAGACAAGGTTCCACTTCATCCGACATCAAGTCACGAAGAAGATTGTGAAGATGATATATTGCAAGTCTGAAGACCAAATGGCTGACATCTTCACCAAGCCACTAAAGACAAAAACATTTTTGAAGCTGAAGAAGAAGCTTGGACTTGTGAGAAATTGTTGCTGAGGGGGAGTGTTAAATATCAGCAACATTTCTCCATGGTTCTAGAAATATCTCAAGGAGTCAAGTCTTCTTCTAGAAATATTTCAAGGAGGAATCAAGCCTTCTTCTAGAAATATCTCAAGGAGTCAAGTCTTCATGAATGAAGTGTTTCTAGAAAAATCTATCACACCTATATATATGAGTCCTCCTTCATTTGGTTGGAAGCAAGCAATGAAGCAAAGTGAAAAGAAGAGAAAGAAGTAGAGGAGAGTGAAGAAAGCTAGTTAGTGTGCGAGTGTGTAAGTATGAGAGTAACTTGTAAAAGAAAGGGAGGTGTAGTCTTTTATGAGAAAGTTGTATTCCCTTATTTGAATCAAAGAAATTTTGTTAACCCCTCCTTTGTTTAAGAGTTTTTTTTATCCAAAGCCTCTTTTCGGGTCCAACAATTCCATCAAAACATGGTCGGGAGTGCTGGTCGAGAAAAAGCATGGCCGAGGTTGGTAGCCAGAGGTAAGTTAGCTAAGGAGGCTTTATAACACAATGAGGGTGATGCTACGGCTCACAGGTTGGAGGTGAAGCGTCAATTGAAGGCTAGTGCTATGTTGTGATGATTAAGGTGTGCTAGGGTTGGGTGTGATATTTAGTCATTAAGTCGATCATGTGACGTGCATCAGGAGGACCGTGTTATTCTGGTGGTAAAGCAGCGAAGTTGGGGTTGAGGCTGGCTAGGAGAGGGGGGTTGTTGCATTGTGGTTATAAGAGTTAGATCTAGAGTGGGTTAGGGGAATTTGGGGCAGTTGCTGTGGATGGTGGAGGGTTGAGAGCTAGGGCTTCGGTAGTTGTGATGGGTTGTAGAACTAGGTTGTGGCGAGCTAGACAGTTGAGATGCTTGAGTGAGGCTACTAGCAGTACTTGAATTTGGGTTGAAGCAGCGACACTCGCGATAGAGGTGATGGCATGGTAGTGGGTTTCCAATGGGACCATGATGGGAGCTTGGTGCGTAATGGCACTATGGCAGCAACCTAGGGTTTGGATGCGGTGAAGCTAGGGTTTCATCGGCAAGAGTGGAGAGCATCGGGAAAGAGTTGATGTAGCTGAGGTCAAGATCGGTATCGAAGCCACCGAGGGGAAGAGCGTAATGCCCCCTCGACGACCATGGGATTGAAGAGGAAAAAAGAGATCGATGATGACTCTAATAACATGGTAAGTATATAGAGATCTGAGAGATATTAATTATATTGTTCATTCTACCAAGATGTTTAAAATACAAGAGAAAATAGAGAAGCTCTAATAACTTAAGTGATGTCGAACTGGAGTAAATTAAAATAAGATAATTTAACTGCTTATATAACAAGATGAAGCTTGTCAACTTTGTTTATGGGCCGTTAAACTCCAACAAATTTGTGCTAGAGCTCATGGTTTAGTAGATCCATGGATGCTTTATCTGTTTTAAGACTCTATTAACACACGTTTAGGCTTAAAGGATAGTAATATAACCTGGTCTTTGAGCTTAAATGATAGTGATGTAGCTTGGTCTGCTACGGGTTTTATTGGGTCAAAATTGCGTCACACTTGTGCCTTTAATGTGATTATGTTCATCTGGAGAGTATTAAATTGAGACGCTATTGTTTGTGTCAAAAGTTATCTTCATTGCTGAATCCATTACACGTTTATCGATTACAGATTCAAAGTAAAATTGGTCTTTTTATAAGACTTTCTTACACAATGAAAATAAGAAAAATACAACTCTCTTAAAACACACGCAGATGACGTTTATCACCCGCTGCTTGCGTGAGATCTTTACATGTGCTAGGGTTTAGCCATGGACCACCGCAGATTAGATCCAGTTGATCAGAATAAAAGATCGATGCTCTTGCTTCACAAAGGAAATAATCGCAGAAGTAAATAATCTCGACCAAGCGAGATTACTAGCCTCTCTGAAATTCATCAGAACCTCGCCCTAGCTCCTCTGAAATTCATGGCTCCCTTCAAATCTCTTGAACTCTCCCTCTTTATGCTGAAGAACTTCGTCAAGATCTGCTAGCCTCTCTGAAATTCATCAGAACCTCGCCCTAGCTCATCTGAAATTTGTGGCTTCCTTCAGATCTGCCTTTATGAGGGTGTTAGGAGTTTATTTATAGATTCTAAATGATGTGTTTGTGGATATGATTGAAGAACAACTGTTATTATCCGTTTAGGTGGATTTTTGGTTATGTAACAACTTCCACATGTTTAAGGATAACCCTACATGTTTATGGATGATCCCAAGGAGTTCTAGAAGCCAATCTTATCAGAAAATATGTCGGGAGCTGACCTGGGCGTGAGTCACTTCGAGGTGACTCAGATTTTCTGAGAGTTTGTACTATCTTTAGTATTTTGACTTTAATTCTCTCGTCCGATCTCGGAATGAGGTGATTCAAGTTGTAATAGAAAGTTGGTAAAAATACCTACAATTTTTATCTTTTGAGATTTTTTGAATTCGAAGCTAATCATGGTCTAAATTTCAATTCTTCTCAAACCATGCAATCTAAATCTTGTTGTTGCTTCCTCGCTTCGTATTTTCACATGTTTCTTCCGTTTTGTGCACTTCTTCGTATTGCATGTTCCTTTGCTTCCTTTTGGCATCGAATGATCCTCTTTGACTTAGATAATCTTTTCTGACTTGGATAATAATGTTCATCATCTTCTCTTCGTCTCGAGCTACATGCGGGAACCTATAGGTAATTTTTAACGCCTACAGATACCCCCTCCAAAGTGTTTCAGGCTTATTCTTTTATAGAGGAGCCTAAAATACTTTAGATATGATAGGTCCAACCTTCAATTCTTAGATTTCTTTATCTTTCAGTCTATTTAGTATTTTGTCAAATAGCTAAAATTCTTCTGGTTCTGCGTTTATCGTCTGACCATTGTCGAAATCTTGAATTAGAACTGGAGTGTTTGTTTCTGAATTAGCTTGTGTCATTGGATCAATGTTGAACTGATTATCTTTATCAAGAATTCGTATCTGAATCACAATTGAACTCCCGGTGATTATCCTTTGACCTAGAATTTTTCTGAGACTTATTTCGGCGAATCTATCGCTACGTTGATCGACATTGACCTTTATTATAGCACGTTGTCTGGCGTTAACACAGTTTATACTTGTACATTTACTGAAGTCTAGACAGTTTAAGCTTGACCGACGTTGTAACGCATGACAGGCCCAAGTCTAGAGGTTGTAGGACCAATCGTTAATGATGGTTCATCTGTAGGTACGAATCTTACCCTTACATCACGCTAGTTATTTGCTTAACCATAGGAGAGTTTTGGTTGTAGGACCAGCTATTGGAGCTGATACGGCTACCATTACGAATACTTTAAAGGTTCCTCATGGAGGCTTTGGCTAGAATTGATGTTGTCTCGGGTGCTAATTAAGTCACAAGACCAACTGATGAAGCTGGTGCGTCAGTGACTATCGTACTTATAGGATTTTTGGCAAATCCTCAGCCATCAACGGATTTGATAAGCCTCTACCGACTACCGTTTGAGTAGGGCTAGCATGCGGATTGTCTAAATCCATTCCGCATGTAACGTTATGCTAAAAGAGTTAACTCTCTTAGACTTAGTGCTATGATATTGAATACATAGACTTTGCCATTGTTACGAAAATAGGCTACTCGGCAACGCATGTTGGGCGTAGACTTAAACAATCCCTCGATCTCGGGTTATCCTTAAGAATATTATGTGTAATATTCTCCAGGCTACTCGGCTATCTCCTTGATTGAGGAGTTTAGATCTAAAGCTTTAGCCGTAGGGGTGTTGTAAGGTATGACCGCAGCGGCAACGGGGGCATTGATCTTCTTGTGGTTGCAAGATGTGGAGGATTTGGAGGAGGAGGACGACAGATACTCCTCGAACTTGACCTGGTCGAACTCCTACTCGACCTCTACGTCAACCGGGATCTGGATCTGAGGTTGTGATACATCAGCCCTCATAGAAAGGCCGTTAGCTCTCACTGTGATCACCAGCGTGTTTGGATGGAAAGTTATTTTCATTGAAGAATCCATTACAACTTTGAGCGTTACAATAAATTCAAGAAAATAGTCTTTTTATAAGACTTTTAACACAATGAAAATAAATTACAACTCTTTCAAACTACACACAATAGATGTTTATCACCTATTATTTGCGCGGAAACTTTGCCGGTACCGGGGTTTATCCGTGAACCACCTTGGTGTTAGATCTGGTTGGCATAAGTAATATTTAGAGCTCCTACTCCACCAATGAAGTATTCACTAAAGTACTGATATCGACCAAGCGAAATTAGTACTTTTTTCGAGATTAAGACCAAGCCTAATCTCAAGGAAAGGGGGAAACGGGGCCTCAGATCCTTCGAAAGACTCCTCTATATGCCAAAGTTCGCATGGATCTAGCTAGCCTCCTCTGAAATTTCGAGCCCCTTGACTCTTCAATCCAGCAGCACCTCGTCCTCTTGGTAAAATTACCGCACTGTAGAATGGAGGCCCTAGGCTTATATTTATAGGGCCTCAGATGCGGTTATTTGGATGAGAATGAGGGATTTGGCCATATATTCAGTTCACAATAGCCTAACCTCATTTGGATATGATATCAAATCAGTTGGGACATTGTGAAATGAACAAATCCTGAGAAATATCAACAAACCCGTCAAAAGTATGTTTCAGACACTTACTGTGTGGGGCAGATGCTGGTGGCCCGTGCCTGTGCGGGTCAGCACTTGGTGACCTGCACTTGTGCGGGTCAGCACTTGGTGACCCGCACTTGTGTGGGTCACCTCTGGGTGACCCGCACGTGTGAGTCTCCTTTGCCTTTTTGGCATTTCCCAAGCTTGTATTGTTGACTTGTTCATTTCGTAGGCTTGTTTTGTGCGCTCATTAGCTTTTCTTCGGCATCAGATGATCCTCTTTAGTTCGGGTAATCCTCCTCGACTTGGATAGTAACGTTCATTGTCTTCGTCTGGTCTCGAATTATTTGTGAGAATTTATTGGTAATTTTTAACGCCTACAGATACCCCCTCCAAAGTGTTTCAGTCTCATTCTTTTATGGAAGAGCCTGGAATACTTTGAATAAGATGGACCCAACCTTCAATCGTTTAACTTCTTTAGCTTTCAGTCTACTCAGTATTTTATCGAATAGATGAGATTATCCCGGTGCTGCGTTTATCGTCTAACCGTTGTCAAAATCTTGAACTGAAGTTGGTGTGTAAGTTCTTGAACTTAGCTTTTGTCATTGAGTTGACGTTAAACTGATTGTCTTCGTTGGGAGTTTGTATCGAAATATGATTAAACTCCCCGGAATCATCCTTTGACTTTGGAATTTTTCCTTAGTCTTATTTTGGCAAAGTCTTCAGCGCGCTGACTGGCGTTGACCTCAATTTGTGATAGGTTGATCTGCGTTGACTTTCATTTACAACATGTTGATCGGCGTTTACTTTCAATTGCAATGCGTTGATCGATGTTAACCTTTGTTGTAACGCATTGATAGGTGTTATCATAGTTTATACTCATACGTTTACTGGAGTTTACACAGTTTAAGCTCTTAAGGCATTGGAGTGTGACGGTCCCAAATGTTGGGGATGCAAGACCAACTGTTAAAGGTAATTCATTTGTATGTATGGATCTTATCCTGAAGTTGTCGGATCCTCAAGTCATGAGACCAACTAATAGAGCTGGTGTGTTAATAACTCTCACATTTATAAGATTTTTGGCAAACCGTCAGCTATCAACGGGTTTGATGAGCTTTTACCGACTACCGTTTGAGTCGGGCTAACATGCGGATTGTTTGAGTCAGTTTCGTATGTAACGTTATACTAAAAAAAGTTAACTCTCTTAGTGCTACAATATTGAATACGTAGACTTCATCTTTCTTTTAGGAATAGACTACCCGACAACATGTGTTAGACGTAGACTTAGGATTTTTGGCAAATCCTCAGCCCTCAACAAATTTAACATGCATTTACTAATTACCATTTGAATCGGGTTTGCATGTGGATTATTAAAGTCCGTTTCGCATGTGACGTTGTGCTAAGAGAGTTAACTCTCTTAGTATTACAATGTTGAATACATAGACTGTTAGATATAGGTGCCCTGTAGGCAATAAATATATATTGTAACAAGACCTATATGAATACAACATCCTTGTTCAAAATAATAGTATGCTATTTTTGTTAGATTTATCTAGTATTTTTAAATATAGATAAAGTCCTTAGAATGATACTAGACTATCAAACATTTTGGATTTGATCGTAATGAAGAGATTTGATTTATTTCTAACGTATATTCTAAAATGTTCCTAGTCGATGAAGTGTTGAAATGGGATATCATCACATTGGGAAGACTAGTGTATACTCTATTTCTCATTTGGAAGGATGATGATCCATCTCTTAGATCGTTGATGTAAGATATCAAGATACAATATACATGTGACTCATTAGTGAATGAGTTGACTGAACGACTCACCGAGAACATCTAGTTGGTAATTATACTCAACTGTCAAACAGAAGCTCTCAAGTGCTATAGTACAAAGTAGTCTCATAACCTGAGGTATGAGTGAAATATCTTACATGTCAGTATAGGTGTACTTAGACTTTTACCTAACCACGGTTCTCATCGAGTTATGCATAAAAGTTCTTGTTGGGTGCATCCCGAGGCATAAGTAGATATTGAGATACCAAGATGAGATTATTCTCTCCCAGTATAGGGGTTGATGTCATAAGATTGTTTGATATAACTATAACCTAAAAATCCTTGGCCGAGGTAAATAAGATAAACTGAGTGTCAGTTGTTAGACCCTAGAGGGGGGGGGGGTGATTAGGGTCTTATGCTAATCTAATCCGATTAAATGCCAATTAAAAAATTACTTAACAAATATATTCTTGCAAGATAGATATACTACTAAAAATGAGCAAGAATATGCAATATAAACTAAGGGATATATCCTAGCAATGAGATATGCTATATGATGTATGCAAGGATATGCCAACTAACACAAGGATAAACAATCTACACAAGTGATAGGGTAATATGATGAGCAATACACAAAGGCGATATAAGATATGAGAATAAGAATAAGAACGCCAATGCAATCACAAACAAAACGATATGTTTACGAGGTTCGGTCCCCACGACCTACGTCCCCGCTCCTCACCTCGAGGAGATCTCCACTATCACAACCGGGTTTTCTACGTTCACCCGAACAACGTTTACACCACACAATACAATCACTATGCAATCACACCTCACACACTAAGTGTTGGTCCTAGCCCGTGTCCTCCTCCTCAAGTGCTCGGTTACAACCTCTCCCTAGGCACGTCAACCGACGCCACTCCTCTTGGATTCAACCCCGTCTCTCACCACACACTTCTCTCGGTGTACAAGTGTATTACAAGTGAATTCTCACAATTAGGTTCAATACAAAGTGTTTGTTCTCTACAATGAATGAGAACGAATTTTAAGCTCACTCTCTAAGATACACAATCCCACAACCCAATTATACTATGAATGTAAATACAATAAGCTCAATGGTTGTGTGTGTACAAAGAGATAAATAAATCAACTAAACTCAATATAAACACTAGCTTAATAAAATGATAATCAAACAATAAAATGTAAAGCTAGATTGAGTTTAGAAAGCTTCTCTAAAGATGACAAGAGAGTAGGAGAAGAGTGAATGCCCAAACACTAAAGGATGATCTCCACTTGCTCTTGTGAAATTGAATCACAAAACCGAAACACTCAAATACTTAAAAGCTTCTTAAAACAAACTTAAACAAACACTAAACCCTTGATTAAAACTTTCTTAAACTTGTTTTAAAACTTTCTTGATTGTCACCTCAAAAGAGATCAGCAATGGGGTATTTATACCCACTCAAAAAACTCAGCCAAAAACCCCAGGCCAAATGACAAAACAGCCCCAAACAACGGTAATAAAACTAGCCGTTGGAAGCTGAAAAAGACAGCGTCGGTCGACCGGAAAATTCGTCGGTCGACCGGATATTTTCATCGGTCGACCGGACCGGTCGACCGACAACTCTCTGTTCGCCCAGTAAACATTCGAGCTCAGGTTCGGTCGATCGGTACGGTCGACCGAATTCTGACATCCCAGAAAACAGGTTTTTGACACATTTTAAACAATTTGTAAAATATTCATTTGACTTCTGAAAATTATGAAACTTTGGGAAAAGTATTTAAACATGAAAACAAACATGTTACAAAAAGAATTTTCCAAATTGCATTTCCCATTTGTGAAAAATCATTATTTTGCAAACTAGTTCAAAAACACGAAAACTAAATATACATGTTTTTGACATTTGATATAAACCAACTTTTGAAGCTTTACAAAATGATTGTATAGACTTGATAAGAGATATAACATGTTGTTATGAAGTCTATAACCTAGAAATACAATATTTTCACAAAATTGCATATTATATGCAATATATTCAAAACACTAAATATGATTTCATTATATATAAGCTTGTTAAAGGTGAAATCATATATAGGTATATAAACATGAAACAAAATAGTATTTTCCAATCCTATTCATTTGTTTCATATATAAACCCAAAAGCATATGTGTATATATATATAACTGTATATATACAAAACCAAAACTTGTATATAACTATATATACATAGAAACCAAAACTTATGTGTGTGTGTATATATATATATATATATATATGTATGAAAACCAATATAATGTGTGTGTATAGAAAATTTGAGCTTAGAGTACTTAACACACATAATATAAAACCTAAACTAAGTTACCCAAGCTTGATCTTGATCTTCATTGAGCTCAACTTGGTACACGTTGCGGATGAAGCTAAAACTTGATCTTTAACTTAAATCGCATAGGCTTCAACCCGACATTCCGCCAACCTCCATTGGATATCATCGTTGAAGCTCTATTCCATCCATCCTCCAACTACGTTGTTTGTCTACAAAACATAGGAATGCACAAACACTAGACAAACAACATTAGTAATAAATTATTTGTTAAACATCATCAAAATAAGAAGGCCAACATCAGTTTGATCTTATAGGTTATGAGTTTTAATATCAACAAACACTAATTGAGCAATTAGGGTTTGACAGTTTTCCATACCCTAGTCTCAATAGTTTGACATGGTTTGACGAAGAAACCGGACTGTACGGTATTATCACTAAGTGGTCCTGATAAAATTGTGTAAGCATCTTGCAGATATTTATCATAATTTATATCCGGGTAGTCTTTATATGTAGCTAGCACCTCTGTTGTACTTGTGGATATCATCCACTGTTGAGTTCTTAAGTTGGGCCCTAGAGTCACACCAAGCGCGTACTTAAATCATATGAAATATAAATTTATAGAGGAATGTGTATGATTGATATGCATATATGATTTTCACCGGAAACACATAAACGGTTATATGTATCGGTAAAATCAGAATGCTATGTGCTTAAAAAATGAATTCTAGTATTTTTCTCATAAAGTTAACTTTTAGTCAACTGGTTGACTTTTTGGTCAACAGTTGACTTTTGGTCAACTCATTGACTTTTTGGTCATATGATGACTTATTAGTTAATAATTGGAAAATTATAAACTACCGTATTGATGTGGTATTTTTATTTATAAAATACACACTTCATTATACCTTGATTAATGAGTCATGAGATGAGTCATTAAGGTGGTATGGTTTGAGCACATGGTTTTAGCACATAGTTTTGATTCTTCATGACTCTTTGCATGACTCATGAGATGAGTCATTGCATGACTCATGAGATGAGTCATTGCATGACTCATGAAAGGAATCATTATATTTAGATGACTCATGACATGACTCATGAGATGAGTCATGACATATCTCACTCTATATATATGAGCTCTCTCTCTTATAGAAAGGTTAATGAAAACTTGGCTAAGTGATTGCTTTCCATAAAAGAAAAGAAGAGAGATCTACCTCTTACTAAACTCTAGCAATCTTTGAGTAAGAGGAAGTAATAGGATTTTAAAGTACCCCGGGGTGGATATCTTGCCTTGTGTCTTAAGAAGACTCTGATTTTATCAAGCTCACTTGAAGACTTGAAGATCCACTACAATGAGGTTTACAACAATAAGTAGAAAGAGCTAAGGGTTGTTCGATCTACCATCGAATCACGCTACGAAAGTAAACCTTCAAAGCTCTTGGTTGCTCTCTTTTTTATAGGGATCATGTTAGATTTAATTAGGATGGTCCTACCTTGTTTTTCATGCTCTCTACATGCTTAGTATTATTATACATACAGTCTTCCATTGCATATTTTGCATGTATTTAATATGAATTTCTAACATGGTATCAGAGTCATTGTTCCATCTAATTAAATCTTAACATGAATATCTAACTCATAGAGGTCTTTGTACTTGCTTCTAATTACTAGTCTAATTAAAAGATGTTTTAATGAAACTAGTTAATTTATTCAAGTTGTTTTGTCATTAGTCATACTAGTTATTGATTCAAAAATATGATTTTTGGTTCATAAGTTTTTAAGAGTAAAAACACTTGTATATATTGAAAAACACTTATATACAACTAGTGTAGTTATATGTTAGAAGCATTATAGTCCTATTAGAGTTAGGATAATCCGTATGTTATCTAGTTTTTTAATTTGTTGCATAACTAGATAGATGCATATTTCTTAATGTTGATTAAGTTATATGTTTTATAGCATCTTGCGTGGATGTTATGTTTATGGATGGTAGTGGACAATGATTCTCTTGCATTTATTGTATTGATGTAATATAGCTAGAAATGTAATATTATTTTCGACCTCTTCCCTCCCTGAGCATGGGCTACGCCTACGGGTTTAGACACTTGCTCACCGATTATGGGCTATGCCCACGGGTATAGGCCCTTGTTCGGATGTGAGGGGCATGGTTGTTTAGTTTAGTTATTTTATTTATGGCTTTTATTTTACATTCAATGCAATATTATTTCCCATCCTACGAGATGTTTTTTCCATTATAAATGGGGCTTGCATGTCCTATGTATATGTGATTGTAATAATACATGATTTGCAAGGGAGCTAGCACTACAAGGAGTTGCAAATTTCTTACCAAAATATAGTTAGTGTAGTTGCATTTTATTCCTTTAAGTTGTCCACTACCATTCTATATTGCTATTACATATGTTAATATGTTGGTTGTGCCCCAAATATAGATGTCAATACAATTGGATGCTATATTCTGCAAAGTTAATATCTCTATCTCACTAGAGAAATAGTTTTTTATTATAAAAACTCATTTTAATCTTTGTGAGACATGGCAATAAGAGTTTATTGACCATAAAGTGGTGAGACCGACATTATGTAATGACCGTGAATTTTTAATACTAGTTAAAATAAATTTTTGGTATTTTAAAATATTTAATGATTATTTTAAAAGAGTATTTGTATTTTTCTCTATTTTCTAGAAATTTCTACAATTTAAAAGTCTACATCTTATATTATTTAAATAATTTTAATAGATATAAATTAATTTTGTGTGGCGAAAATTTTTGAAATTAATTTGTTATATTATTGATACTATTACTAAATAATATGTTGTATTATTATTATTATTATATATTATTTCGTATAATACATTGTATTATTAATTACGTATTATTTATATAATTTATTATATTATTTCTATTGTTGTGTATTACCTGTCATATTAGTACGACTAGTACGTTTTACTGTGTGGATAATTATCCCATAATTAATTAATTTTAAATATAAGTAATTATATTATTTTATTAATTATTCTTGTTTAATTGTATAATTTATTGTATTATTTCTACTATTGCGTATTATCAGTTATAATACTACAACTGGTACATTTTAAAGTGTAGATAATTTTCATATAATTATTTATATTTTTTTGTAATTATTATTATTTTAAATAGATTTTTAAAACCCTAATTCTCTCTTTCTA
>BQKN01063764.1:45171-56512 GCA_022839385.1 Asparagus kiusianus | reverse complement strand
TAAGTAGGGATGAGTCAGCGCCTAACACGCGTTGCCGGTTAGTCCTTGACCGTTAAAAGGACAAGCCCACATATTCCACATTGTGGTAGAATCCGTGCTTCACACGTACGGGGAATTTGATCCCGAAGCCTAAGTAGGGATAAATCAACGCCTAACACGCGTTGCCGGGTAGTCTATTCCCGTAAGAAAGACGAAGTCTACGTATTCAATATCGTAGCACTAAAAGAGTTAACTCTTTTAGCACGACGTCACATGCGGAACGGATTTAAACAATCCGCATGCTAGCCCGACTCAAACGGTAGTCGGTAAAGGCTCATCAAATCCGTTGATGGCTGAGAATTTGCCAAAAATTCTATAAACGCGAGTTATTGACGTACCAGCTCCATTAGTTGGTCTCGTGACTCGAGCATCCAACAACTTCAGAATGGGATCCACATATGCAGATGAATCAACTTTTACAGATTGGTCCTGCAACCCCTCCACAAATTTCGGGTTATAAGTTTGCGGTCTAAATCTTAGGATTTCAACCCCAAATTCGTGGCCTCTTTGCAAATAAGCCCCTTTAAAAAAACTTTTAGGGACTGTTTTGCAAATAAACCCCTCGAACGATTCTTTTACCCTTTTGCATAAAGCACCCCCACAATCCTTCATCAAATGAGCACAAATCAAAACCCCCCACAAAATTTCAGCCAAATTTTTCGCAAAACCCCCCAAAAAATTTTGGCCATAAACCTTTTTCTCTTGAGAATTCAAGTGTGAAAAGGGGTAATTCAAATGGGGGGGGCCACAAGCAAAAAAAACCTCTTTCTCTTGAGAATTCAAGTGTGAAAAGGGATAATTCAAATGGAGGGGACCATAAGCAAAAGGACAAATGAAGAAAAGGGGGGGACCATGGAAAAAAAAGCAAGACACCCCCTAAGGGTGTCTCGGCCTTGCCGAGGCACCCAGGGGTGTTTTGCCCGGGTTTTGACTCCCCGCGTGACGTTTCGACTCCCCGAATTGATTTCCGATCCCCCGATGTTCATTCTCATCGCCGACAGTTGAAAATACGGATGAACTTCACACTTCAACCTTTCGACGGTTTGAAACCCTAGGGCGTACGCCGGTCAACGCGTAACCCTAGGTCAACACCGGACAGCGCGTTGCGACAAAAGTCAACACGTGGCGACGAAAGTCAACACGTGATGATAAAAGTCAACCCAAGCGGTTCCAAAACCCTAAGGCGGACGCCGGTCAACGCGTAGCCTTAGGTCAATGCCGGACAGCGCGTTGCGTCAAAAGTCAACACGTGGCGACGAGAGTCAACACGTGACGACAAAAGTCAACCCAAGCGGTACCAAAACCCTAAGGCAGACGCCGGTCAACGCGTAGCCCTAGGTCAACGCCGGACAGCGCGTTGCGACAAAAGTTAACACGCGATGACGAAAGTCAACGCGTGACGACAAAAGTCAACCCATGTGGTTACAAAACCCTAAGGCGGACGCCGGTCAACGCGTAACCTTAGGTCAACGCCGGACAGCGCGTTGCGACAAAAGTCAACACGTGGCGACGAGAGTCAACACGTGACGACAAAAGTCAACCCAAGCGGTACCAAAACCCTAAGGCGGACGCCGGTCAACGCGTAGCCCTAGGTCAACGCCGGACAGCGCGTTGCGACAAAAGTCAACACGTGGCGACGAAAGTCAACACGTGACGACGAAAGTCAGCCCATGCGGTTCCAAAACCCTAAGGTGGACGCCGGTCAACGTGTAACCTTAGGTCAACGCCGGACAGCGCGTTGCGACAAAAGTCAACACGTGGCGACGAAAGTCAACACGGGACGACAAAAGGTCAACCCACGCGGTTCCGAAACCCTAAGGTGGACGCCGGTCAACGCGTAACCTTAGGTCAACGTCATTCAGCGCGTTGCAACAAAAAGTCAACCGAAACCCTCAAGTCAACACGATGTGACGGGGATAGCAAGTTCAAAAGTCAACTCAATGACACGAGCCAAACTCAACTCACCAGCTGTAGACTCGAAACTCCGACGACGGCCAGGCGATAAACGCAGCGCCGGAACAACTTCGGTTATTCGACAAAGCACCGGATAAACCGAAGATCGAAGGAGCCGAGAGTTGAAGCGAACCACAGGTCCCTTAGGCCGACTGAAGGCTGGACCAATCATATCCAAAGTATTCCGGTCTCTTCTATAAAAGAAACGAGTCCGAAACACTTTGGAGGGGGTATCTGTAGGCATCGAAAATTGCCGATAGGTCCCCACTCACAGCTCGGTGTTAACGATCGACGATCGAACGACACTACCTAGTCCACAAGAGCTCAAATGATGCCGGTGAGCGACTGAAGCAAACCGACGGATTACGTAAGCCGACAGAATGTCAGAATCACAAAGATACGGGTTGACTGAAAACCCCGCGATCACCGCAATTGGACCAACGCCCGCTGTGCCCCGATCACCCCACGGATAATCCAACCATTGGGGCCTACAGAGCTCACCGTCACGATTCCAACGCATCCTAAATCACTCAAATCCGAGTTCGGACGAAAAGTCAACAGCGAGTCAACGGCGGGACAACGGCAGGACAACGGCAGGACCTCGGACTGCGTTGGGACACCCAAATGGGCCTCGGCAGGCCCGGGACACCCGAGAGGCGTCTTGGCAAAGCCAAGACACCCCCTAGGGGGTGTCTCACATCAGCCCCCCCCTCTCCTTTTGGCTATAAATAGCCCCCTTGGCCTTCTTTGTGAGGGGCTCTTGATTTTGCACTCAATTCAAGGCTGAATTATCTTAGCCAAGGATTATTTTGCAAGAGAGCGGCGAAGCCCTGCCGGAGTGAGGAGTCAGAGTCTGCAGGAGAGCGGCGAAGCCCTGCCGGATCGAGGAGCGAGAGGTCTTCATCAGCCCCCCCTTCATTCACCTCCTTCTGTTCCTTGGTGTTGCCCTTCGCAGGCGACACTGAGAAGAGCTATTATCTCGTTTTAGCCGAGATATACGCTTTACGCTTCTAGATCTCACGCGGATCGACGAAGTTCTGCTTCTATATCCCACGCGGATAGACGAAGCTCTGCCGGATTTTACCGGAAAGGATCTTGAAGAGTCGGCGGTCCACGGATATCGACGTCCCCGTCACAGGCCAACAACCCACGTAAGCGAGACCGTACCAAACCGGGATCTCGTGTTTATTTTCGTTAAAGTTGTAACCCTTTTGTTTTCATTTTATCCTGTTGTAACGCTCAAAGTTGTAACAGATCTCAAAAAAAGAGAACATCAATGAAAACAGCAACTTTTACCGGAAACATATATATACGAAACCAAAGCGTGTATGTGTGTATATGATTGAGCTTAAAGTACTAACACACATAATATAAAACCTAAAACTAAATTTACTCAAGCTTGTGATCTTCAACGAAGCTCTATCTTGGTACACTTGCAGATGAAGCTTAAACTTGAATCTTTAACTTTGAATTGCGTAAGCTTCACTCCATAATTCCGCCAACCTCCATTGGATATGATCGTGAATGCGCAATTCCATCCATCCTCCAACATATTATTTGTCTACAATAAATATGAAAACACAAATATTAGACAAACAACATTAGTGGTAAATTGTTTGTTAAACATCATCAAAACAAAGAGGCTAACAATCTCCTCCTTTTTGACGATGACAAACAATTTACAAAAAGGATATATGCATGAAGGAAAATGAATATAATATATTATAATTATCATGCATAATAAGAAAAGAATATACTCACAATATTTCTCCCCCTTTGACAACATCAAAAAGAGGAAAATCATGTAGATGAAAGAGAGCGAAAGCTCCTCCTATTTATAAGCATGGGTGAGTATAACACATAGAAAGATATAGGGATTGCTCCCCCTATCAAAATGCCTCATGAATGTATAAAATGAATGCTAAGGCATACATATGTGAGAAAGCATAGATTAAAAACATGCTAAACATAACTCACATACAAAAAAGATAATGAGAACATATATAAATATGTTAATATGAAAGAAGTACCTCATTACACAATTTTAAAAACATAGTGTATAAAAATAGATTTATGAAATCAAAAGATAGAACATGAGAATCACGCAAAAAGTTTTCAAATCAACCAAATGAAATCATAAATCAAAGTGTAAATCCAAAAACAATGTTTGATCAATAAAGAAAACTTTCTTTGTAGGACTTGATCAAACCACTCATAAAATACATTATAAAGCATATTTGAATTTTTTGTGCTATATAATGAATTCGAAAGAAAAATCAAAACCAAATTTTTATAGTTCAAAAATAAGATTACAAAACATACAAGAATCATGAACTATGGAAAAAATCATCTTTAAAAGTATAAAGCCAAATCATCATTAATTTTTAAAAATCAAGAGAGGCAACTATATCTAGCTCTTGAGCTAGTATCAACCCATATAAATATTTTTAGCATCTGGTAAATAAGATTTAGGAATAAATACCCAATAAACCCGGAGGGTTATATAAACACAAACCTCTCATCAAAACAAAACCAATAATCATGAAAACAAAAGAATTTGATCAATGAAAAAAATTATTTTCATGTTCAAAAGTTTAAAGTATAATTTTTCAAAACCAAAAAAGGAAAGAAAAATAAAAACACTAAAATTCTTGGTTTAAAATCAAATTTATTTTGGTAATCAAGTATTCTTGGTACCAAAAGGTTTAGGGACATGACCCCTATCATTTAAGCTCAAAGTCCTAGGCTTATGAACCCTCTTGGACGCATATGGTGCACTAGCACGGTCAAAACAATAATCTTACAAATGACCCTTCTGATTATAATTTGTGCAATGAAAGATATCCATTTGTTTTTATGGACCATTAGCTCGTGTATGGGAATCATTTTCAAATAAAGATTTTTCTTTTAAATTATATCGCAAATGAGAAACATCATTAAACAAAGGTGGTTTACTTGAGAAATTTGACAAGTTTGAATATTTTTTTAAATCATAACAAAACTTCACCAAATGGCCAAATCTACCACAAACATCACATTTAAAAACATGTGGTCTACTAGAAACATTTGGCAAATGAGATTTCTTTTTCAAATCAAAATAATATTTTGCCAAGTGACCAAAACGAACACATATATCACATTTAAACACATGAGCATGCTTATGATGAACTTTATAAGTGTGTGCATGTACATATGTGTGTGATGAAGAAGCCTTATGAGATGTACAAGAAGCATTAACCTTAGAAGATTTGTGTGTATCATAACAAAATTTAGCAATGTGGCCTTTACGATCGCAAATTGAGCATTTGTAAATTTTGCTATACAAGTGTGCATAGTGTGTAGGTGATTTTGTAACACTAAGTTTAGCACACTTGTCCATAAGTTTCTTATGGTTATCAATGCATGTATTAAGAGTTGAGTCTAAAGATGAAATACGATTTTTAACAACATTCAACTCATCATTTGGCACATATGCATTTTTATTAGAAGTAGAACATAAATAGTTATTTATAAAAGAAGCATTATTATTTTTTATGTTCTTTACTTCTAACATGTCATTATTTTTGTCATGAGTCAAGTTAGCAATATTCAATTTTAAATTATTATTTTCCAAATTTAACATATCATTGTTTTCTTGAGGAGTAATACTTTCTTGAGAAATGATATCAAATTTGGAAGCTAACTTCTCATGATCAGATTTTAAATCTTCATGCTTGCTTTGTAAATCAATAACATTTTTATGCAATATGGTATAGGCATGCAATAATTTTTTACTAGCACAAACAAGTTCATCACTAGATAAATCATTAGTGGTTTCGAACTCGCAAACCTCACTAGGGCTATCACCTAGTGGCCGTGTGCATGATGCTCCATATGAACTTGAAGTCGGATCCTCCAAAGCTTGTCGGATCGCCTCCAAGTCCCCTTGATGTGCTTCAATAAATTTCCATAAGGTGTAAGCACTATCAAAATGAACAAACTTGTTAGAGAGAGATGAGTTAAAAGCATTTAGCAAATATTCTAACAAAATATTGTTTATAGTAATCATTCTATGATCATCTTTACTCCACTTGGATTTCTCCAAAGTGGGTACAATATAAGCACAATCTATAATGTTCTATAATTCAAAATGTTTAGAATGAACAAAAAGTTTGAATCTAACACTCCATTGGGTATAGGAAAAATTATCCAAACGAGGAGCAACATTAGTGGCATAACCTAAACAAGGTGCACCGTACATATCCATAATGTATATATATGCGAGCAATGCAAAAATCTTAAATTGGATTAGCACAAAAAGATAACTTGGATCTTTAACTCAAGACGATTAGACCTTAAATCAAAGAGCACCAAGCTCTGATACCAATTGTTAGATCCTAGAGGGGGGTGATTAGGGTCTTATGCTAATCTAATCTGATTTTATGCTAATTAAAACTAATTAACAAATATTCTTGCAAGATAGATATACAATATGTTATGAGCAAGAATATGTAATATAAACAAAGAGAAATATCCTAGCAAGAGATATATGCGAGGATATATAAATAACACAAGGGTAAACAAACTAAACTAAAGATACAATTGTGATAGGGCAAAATAAACAATGCAAACACACAATATGATCACGGAGTTCAGACCTTCCGTCCTACGTTTCCGCTCCCCACTCCCGAGGAGAAATCCACTATCACAACCGGGTTTTCTACGCTCACCTGAATAACGTTTACACCTCACAATGTCAGTTTTCAACGTTCACCGATCAACGTTCATAATCACTCACAATGTCGGTTTTCAACGCTTACCAATCAACGTCACTCCTCACACTCGGTTTTCTAGCTCACTGAAAACTTCACAACTACACAATTGATCTCCACGAGATCACACTCACAATTAAGCACAAATACAACAATAGTTGTTCTCTACAATGGATGAGAACTCAATTAAGCACAAATCAATATTACAAACTCTCACAACCCCAATTATACTATATATGTAAATACTATAAGCTCATTGTGGGTGTGTGTAACAATAAGATTTATTAAATCTAAACTCAATGTAAAAACTAGCTTTAAAGAAAGATAATCAAACAAATATGTAAATGTAAAGCTAGATATGAGTTTATAAATTCTTCTCTGAAAAACAAGATGGAGAGATGGATTAAGATGAAGCCCAAACAATGTAGATGATCTTCTCCACTTGTGAAACAGTCTTCACAAACCAAACTCTTTTAAAACACACAAAACAACTTTAAAACCCTTGTTAAAATTGTTTAAAACATTCTCCTTGTATATGGAGAGCTGAAGGCAATGAGGTATTTATACCCACTCTAAACTTCAGCAAAAACCCTACTAAAATGACAACAAAGCCCCCAGAAAAAACAGCTTAGAAAATAGCTGTTAGAACCCAACGGTCAGATCGACGGTCGACCGCGAGCAAAAAAACAACAAAACTACAGCTCAGAACAACAGACGGTCGACCGTGGCGGTCGACCGCGAAATTTTCTGGACTGCATACGGTCAACCGCCACGGTCGGCCGCGAGCCATCAAAAACTATCCTGAGTCTCTGGACTCAAGGGCGGTCGACCGTGGCGGTCGACCGCAAACAGATATATGACATTTATAGGTTTAAAAAACTATTTTTTTGATTTTAAAACTCTATTTAAAAATATCAAATAAATTCTAAAAAATGTAAAACTTTGTGAAAAGATTGTAGACATGATAATACACATGCTACAAAAACTGGTTTTCAAAAAGAACATCCCAAATGAAAAATATCATTATTTTACAAAATAGTCCAAAACATAAAAATGTGAACATATGAGTTTTGACATTTTAGCTTAACCATGTTTTGAAACAATACAAAATGATTTTATAGACTTGAAGAAAGATGTAAACTATTGTTATGAAGTCTATAAATAATGAATATAGTATTTTACCAAAATACACATATAATGCACTAAAACATGATTTCATTGAACTAAATAAAATTGATGTTGATGAAATCATATATATACATGTAAGTATGAAACAAGAAATATATTTTTAATTGTATTCAATTGTTTCATAGTAAAACTTGAAAACTATCAAACCAAAACATATATGTATATATATAACTATATATATATACGAAACCAAAGCGTGTATGTGTGTATATGATTGAGCTTAAAGTACTAACACACATAATATAAAACCTAAAACTAAATTTACCCAAGCTTGTGATCTTCAACGAAGCTCTATCTTGGTACACTTGCGGATGAAGCTTGAACTTGAATCTTTAACTTTGAATTGTGTAAGCTTCACTCTACAATTCCGCCAACCTCCATTGGATATGATCGTGAATGCGCAATTCCATCTATCCTCTAACATATTGTTTGTCTACAATAAATAAGAAAACACGAATACTAGACAAACAACATTAGTGGTAAATTGTTTGTTAAACATCATCAAAACAAAGAGGCCAACAGTGAGGACGTAGTCGATACCAAGAGGAGTGACGTCGATAGTAAAGCCTAGAAAGAGATGGTAAAACCGATCACTTGAGGGAGGCGATACGTGAGGACCAACACTTGATGTTGTAGTTTGTGTATGTACATTGTGAGAGACTTGTAGAGTTTTCGATGAGCTAGAAAACCGAGTGTGTTGAGAAGTTCCGGCTTCCAAACCGGGTGTGCCGAGATAGTGGAGATCTCCTCGAGATGAGGAGCAGAGACGTAGGTCGTGTGCACCGAACTCCGTAAACATATCTTGTGTTTGAGTTTGCTTTGTGTACATTTATTTTGTGCTTGTAATTTATATTCTTGCTCATAACTCACTCATATATCCTTTGCAAGAATTAATTAATTAAGAAAGTTTTAATCGGCATTAATATCTAATAAGATTAGCAATAACCCTATTCACTCCTCTTAGGGTACTTACATAACCCTCCTTTATATCTGTGAATCTTTAGATATGTTTCCGTATTAAAAATATTTTTTTATTATGAAATTCACTTTAAAAACATGCACGGATTTAATTTTCACTTTTTGGATGTGTCAAATATATTGATGAATGTAGATTTTAATTTTTTTCCCCTTAAAATAGATCTTGCACAGCCTATATACTTTGTAATGTTGTATGTTTTTTATATTTCTTGTTGTTGGATTCGTCACCATGTTTCATTTTTAACAGACTAGGAGTTTTTCTGAGCTAACATGTTTGTATTATCACCCACGTCTGTAATAATTAATAACTATACACAAATATGATGAGTAATGTGTTGGATCCATGTCCTTTTCGCTCATGCTTACTATGATGGGTGTAAATTGTGCGAATGTAAGAAGTTTTTGTTTCGGATGGATGGATGGAAGTCATACATTGTCAACGTATTCAATTGTGATGTCAGGCTATCGTAAGTAAGCATGGGCATCCTCTGCTCACCATTTACCTAAAAACTCATAATGTATTTGTAAATTATTGAGTTTAGTTAGTAGTTTATAGTTGTAGCATATACGGTCCCCTCCAAGAGCACAGAAAAAAGATTAATTGTTCTAATCATGCTTATGGAGATATTATTCTCGTGCTTAACAATTTTAAGGCGCCTAAAAATTGTGATTATTCGGTTTGTTCAACCAACCGTTTACGTAATTTAACACTGTTCTCAACCTAACCTATAAAAACTGAGTAATGCTTTTAGCGATTCTACAGTGTCTATCTGTCCTCCGCGTTCAATGATTGGTACCCAAATGCAATTGTAATTCTCTGATGTATTATTTCTACAAAACAATTTAGGTTTGGTTTGGTAAAATTATTGCCTTAAAGTTGAATTTACACATAGATGACTAGATACATGCCACGACTATCAACTAATTTCGGCGCCAGCACTCTTGTGAGGGTAGAAAGCTTAACTGAACTCCGCCCTGTGCGAAGTTTCCAGAGCCAAATTAAGGGACAGTGAAAATTTCAAAAGACATTTGTAAAATTAATGATGGGTAAATTTCCAAAAAACAATCCAAAACATCTGGCCATTCGCACAAACCCCACCGGAACTTTGTTTTTCCCACAAAATCTCAATAACAGTCTCCTACAAAAGCCTGAAAAATTGACTCAAATAACCCTTCAAGACATTTAACTTTTCCTAGAAAGCTCCCTAAAGAGTTCTCTTGCAGTTGGAGAACCTTATTGTCTACCCAGTTATGTTCTTTTTTTTTGTTTTCTCTGTAAGTTATCTTCTCCTCTTCTCTTTGCTTGTTGAGGTTTTAGGGGAATAACTAAAAGTTTAGAGGGGTTATTTGAGACACTTTCGCGTTTGGAGGATTTTGGGCTAAAAAACTTTGGGTTTTTTGTGAAACTCCCCCTTATTTTGGCGATTTTTGTGAAATTTACCTTGAAATGATTGACATCCTGCGCTAAAATTTTAGTTTGTCCGACCGTTGCGAGAAAGTGAGGAGAGGGGAGCACAAAGATGAGAAGGCCAATTTAACTGCTGACGTGGCAAGTCGCATGTGTGGTGTTGATGGACGATTAGCTGGCTTTTAGGCAAAGCTTTTGAAGTGTTTTTTGGTGGAAAGAATAAAGCTCAAAAAAGGAGAAAAAGCTGCCCAAAAACCACCTCATTCATATAACTTGCTCGGCTTTTCTGAGTTGATAATTTCCCTTTTTCTTTTTTTTTTTCCCTTTATTAGCTTTTGTTCTCTTATGATTAACGTCTTAGCAGAAGTATTGTGTGGGAGCTGTTATCTTCAAGGAAAGTTTTAAAGTTGAAATATTATTGTACATCCAATCGTTTACAGTTTAGATCGAACACATTAGGATCCTGTGAGGAGTCGGATATGCATTACTTCTGTATCACATTTGGGAAGTAGTCTGTTTGGACAAAAAATATGTTTTCCTTAGGTCAAAAAGGAACATCTTAAATTGGTTCTATTTTGATCTATCGTTCTCTTTGATGAAAAAAGAACCGGTTTAAGTCAAAACTAGGCCAAAGCTGATCCTGGTTCGGTTTTGAGGAGTTTGCCAAACAAAGTCTAGTTGCTTTTGTTAAAACACAATCACAACTTTCCTTCGAAGTCCTTGATTTATATCGAATCTGTTTTATAATTTACCTATCTATATCTGCAATAATTATAATCCATTACCCCTAACTGGATGAAAAATAAATTAAAATAAACTTAATCCATAACCAATATATCCACGTGTATTAACTCTGATTACCGATGATGATTGTTGTTATTCACTATATATATATTGGTTATGGATTATATTGTTCAAACAGGGTCGAGCTCCGGGCCGTCCTAATTCTTTTATTTTTGTTTTTTATTTTTTGGTAAAAAATTTCTAAAAAGTTAGATTAATTTTATTATATTTATATAAGTAT
>BQKN01063764.1:0-39194 GCA_022839385.1 Asparagus kiusianus | reverse complement strand
TTTTTGAGTGGGAGGAGCACCAGAAATATGGTGTATTTGATACTTTGAGTTTATAAATAAGTGATACTTTGGGTTTATAAATAAGTGGGTGTTGTATTTTGGGTGTATGGATCATAATGAAAGAAGATGGGTTTAAAAATAAGTTGAAGTAAAACTTTGGGTTAAAAAAAGATTTTCCCTAGATTAAAACTTTCATATGCATGCCTATGTTCTTAGGATTTAGCCTTAGAAATATAACGTGGCACGTTGCTGTAAGATCTAGAAGAACTGTTAAAGAATCTACGATCAGCTGCGGAGTGACAATTATCAATTCATAATCATCTACGTAAATTTCATAATCACCCAAGGGCATAAACGCAAAAAAAAAAAAAAAAAAAAAATCCTCTTTTGTGACCATGTCCAAGTCAAAATCCACCTCCTCTCTCTGCAGCTCCCAGGCTGCCACTGTATACCGAAACACGCTTCCTTCCCCTCCAAACCCCGAAACGACTACAAATAAATTCCTGCACTTCTCTCATCCCATTCCCCACTCAAAAACTCTCCTCTTCTTCTTCCTCCTCCAATCAATCCCGATGGTTCATCGCCGCTCAGACTCCTCTGAGTCCAACCACCTCCTCCCCCTCGTCCACTCCGATCCCAAAAAGCCCAAATCGGCCCATCATCTCCTCCTCCTCCTCCTCTTCGTCTTCTCCGTTCTCTCTTTCACCTTCCTACGCGTTCCAACCGGCAACATCAGCGACGATGCCCTCGGCGCAGATTCAGCCCCCACCCCCTGCTCTACAGTCGCCAACAGCACCATCTGCTGCGACCGCACCGCGAAGCGCACCGACCTGTGCTACATGCGCGGCGACGTGCGCACGGACGCGAGTTCTTCCTCCGTCTTTCTTCGCAACTCCAACACAACACGGCAGGAGAGGAGGATAAGACCCTACACTCGCAAATGGGAGGCCGACACCATGAGCAGGATCGACGAGCTCCGCCTTCGCCCGACCAACGAAACCGGCTCCGCTTGCGACGTGGTCCACGACGTCCCGGCGGTGTTCTTCTCGACCGGCGGGTACACCGGGAACGTCTACCACGAGTTCAACGACGGGATAATCCCTCTCTATGTAACTTCGCAGGGGTTCAATAGGAAAGTCGTGTTCGTGATATTGGAGTATCACGACTGGTGGGTAAGCAAGTACGAGAACATCCTCTCCAGGCTCTCCGATTTCGACCCCATCGACTTCGGCAGCGATAAGAGGGTCCACTGCTTCCCTGAGGCCATAGTAGGCCTCAAGATTCACGACGAGCTCGCCATCGATTCGACGAAGATGGAGAACAATAAGACTATTCGAGACTTCCGAAACTTGCTGGATGAGTCTTACAAGCCAAGAATCGAGCACATCAAACAAGAAGAAGGAGGTGCAGATAACAAGCAGCAACGGATACGGACACCCGATTCACGGCCCAGACTCGTGATCGTGTCACGAAACGGGTCGAGAGGTATCGAGAACGAGCCCGAATTGGTGAACCTGGCGGCCAAAATCGGGTTCAGGGTCGAAGTCCTTCGCCCTGACAGAACGACTGAGCTTGCCAAGATATACCGATCGCTGAACTCCTCAGATGTGATGATTGGAGTTCATGGAGCTGCGATGACGCACCTCTTGTTCATGAGACCGGGCACGGTGTTCATACAAATAGTGCCGTTGGGGACGGACTGGGCGGCCGAGACGTACTATGGCGAGCCGGCGAAGAAGCTGGGACTGGAGTACATGGGATATAAGATTTTGCCGTGTGAGAGTTCGTTGTACAGAGAATATGAGAAGGATGATGCCGTGTTGAGAGATCCTGAGAGCGTGAATGCGAGAGGGTGGGAGGTTACGAAGAAGGTTTATTTGGATGGGCAAAATGTGAGGTTGGATTTGCACAGATTTAGAAAAAGACTTGTTAAGGCTTATGGGATTCTGAAACAGAGGAGGAGGTAGCAGAGAGAATTTGATGGTGTTGTAGATTGTAGAGAGGAGATTCGTGAAGCTTGTTGAATTCGCCCTTCATTGATTTTGGGTGAATCTGTTCGTGTAAATTTGTTGAAATAAATAAGATTTGGACCTGCTGAAATTTTCTCTTTTGTGCGGATTGATGGAGTAGTATCCCTCTGTTGGTGAATGATTTATATGTTTAAATTAGTAATGGGCAGAATCTGAATTATTTTACAAGCATCTTTTTAGTTTATTGTAGTCGCTAAAAGTTATAACATGCAAGTAATTTTCAATTGATGTGCTTTCGCTTGTTGTGTTGTGAAGAGAAAATGTCATAGTATCTCATACCCAAACCTAGATGGTGCAGAAAACAAATATTACCATCTGATTCTAACCATAATTTCAATTTATTCATACTCAAGAATTGAATAAATTGATAAACTCCCTTTGCAGATTTTGGCAGGATAAATGGTTGGGGGATAACTCCCTTTGCCGTCTCTACCCCAGTGTGTATCTGTTAGCTTTTGCTAACTCCCCTTCCACTTTTTCTCAAGGTGTTTTTATTAATAATTCCCGGAAGGGGCACCCCATTATTAGAAGAGGCATATCCACTGAGGATAGAAACTGTATTGAAGAGCTTTATCTTAAACTCGGGTCTTCCATCCCTCCTGTAGTATCCATCAGAGACATCTTACAATGGCCCTGTTGATGTTCGATATCACACATCCAATTGAAGTTACAGAGTCGTTGAGTTGTCGAGGGGTTAAATCGTCGAGGGGGATCGCTTCCTATTTCGACTTTATGCTTGGTTCTTAGAGCTCGGGACGGACGGATGACCTGCACACGCAAGAATCGTGAGAGGGCGTAGCTTGTTTCCCCTGTGGTACCTCTGACGATCAAGTCAGTTGGTGAACTTGAGTGGGATGAAAGAAGAACGATGTATTCTTCCTTCTGTAGTATGTGCTTTTTGGGGGTTTTCGATTGCGAACCTGCCAACTTGCGAACCAACCTCTTTTTATGGCAAATAGCATCTATATTTATAGAGAATGTCAAGGGCAGATTGGTCACTTTATGAGTGTACTGTAAGACGACGGTGAGGGATGAGCTGAAGGTTGAGTCACCCTTTGTTCTATATGTGTCGGTTTATGAGTGACGGGAGGTCACTTCAACGACATTGGGAGCCAGCAGCCGACAAGTCTTGTCGTTTTGTGAGTGACGTGAGGTAACTTTAGCGATATTAGGAGCCAGCAACCGATGAGTCTTGTCGGTTTGTGAGTGACGGGAGGTCACTTCAGCAACATTGGGAGCCAGCAGCCGATGAGTCTTCAGACGGCCGAGGACGGAGACATAATGATGATCATCAACGGTTAAATAATATTGAGAAGTAATATTCTGGGTCATCCTCGGGAGGAGTTCCAGCTAACGCTGAGTAACGATCTTTTGATATGAAGAGGATCGATTGAATCCGCCTCTAGAGTCGCCTTTGAGGAATGATGTCGACTCGACTGGGGGAGTGACGGCTCGGCTGTCCATCAGGTCAACTTCGAGGAGTGTTGAATTTTTAGAATGCTGATTTTCATACCGAATAACACTGCCTTCTGAGTTTGCAGATCGTGTCGGCTTAGCTGAGAGGTCAATGCCTTGAGTCGACCAACAATATCTTCCGAGCCGGTCCACCTGGTAGGTAAAGGTGTCGGCTTGCGGGGTTGCATATTTGTGGAGAATAGGGGACACCCTATAATAGATAGCCCCTTTCGCTTGGATGTGGCTGTGGCCGGATCCAAGGAAAAATAATAAGTAAATAGAGACCGAGTAGGAGGTGAACTGACTTTGACAGCGAGATGGCGTTCTTTCCGGACGCTGACGTCATTGGACATCACCAAGATTGTGTTTGGGTTGTTCTTTTGTCAGATCACGGGCTTTTCGAGGAAAGGAGGCGAAACGTCATTTGGTAGAATTTTAAATATCAAGGCTAGATCTTAGCCGCGAGATGAAATAGGCTCCAACGGCTCGGATATATTGACAGCAGAAAACTATATATCGCCGTTCAAGATTCTTATCCGATCAAACTGTTCTTCTCCCCCAATTCTTCTCTAACTTGTTCTTTCCGTTGACTACCCTCTCAGCTCTCCATGGATTTGGAAGCAGTTAACCATCGGGAATATCTGGAGATCATTCACTCGAAGGTGGATTTGGCCCAATTGAAGACAATGTCCAAGAAGTTTGACATCCCGAGGGATATAAGTTGTCCATCCCGACGGGATCAGAGGCTATTTACGATCATGGGCCTGAACGACGTCCCCTCTATCTGAACCATTTGGAGTGCGGCTTGAGATTACTGTTGCCTCTATTCTTGAAGAAATTATTCGGAGATTTAGGGGTTTCACCGGCACAAATGAAACCGAACACCATCATCATTGCTGTAGCTTTCACGGTCATATGTAGATGGTTGGCCATCAGACCTACACCGAAGCTCTTCGCTTATTTTGTGGTCGTTAAGGGAAGTCAGAGAGAGCCCCACTATTACTTTCAGATGACGGGAGCATTCAAGTTAATCGTAGATCTCCCAGATTCTCATAAAGAATGGAAGGAGAAGTTCATATGGGTGGCTGGGGATGACTTGGAGATGTGTTGTTTCGATTGGCCTGAGATTAGGAGGGATGCACTTGCTAAGAGAGCGCTATCCAAGGAAGAGAAAGTCCATCTCGAATCAATCAAGAAATTCACAGGCTCTCGTTGCTCTGAGGATCTGCTTGATAGGTCAGTTCTACGAATGACCGTGGTGTCGGTTGTGCCGGCGACTAACCATGACACGGATAGAGCCATTGCCCTTATCACTGGATTGGTAGGAACAACTACAATGCTCACAGCCAAGTTAGTCGATTCCCAAGAAGGACCTTTTGCCAAGCCGAGGAAGTGTCTCTGCCCAGATGTTCCTCCTTCAGAGGCCTAAACGATCACCAAGGAGAGGGCGCCCTCCCTTACTCACAGAAGGAGGAGAAGGGAGGTCGAAGGGGTACTTCGACCGAGAGATGAAGGGATGCAGATGGCTATCGTCCCTCTAGGCGACTCGCAAGAAGGCTCGACCCTAGGAGAGTCAGCCGAGACTCTTCTAGAAGAGAGAGCTGAGGAATCTGAACACCTTCGGGAGTCGTCTAGGCGGGGGAAGGAGCCGGCTCAGGTAGAGACGGGACCACCGGTCGCTGGTCAGAAGTACCCTATTCCACATAGCTTTTGTGATGTGGATGAGATAGAATGGGACTAGCTGAGGTCATGCATTATCGGGCGTCCTTCATCTAATTCCAAGTATGCAAAGGAGTCCTAGCCAGAGTTCCGCTTTGAAGCTGACCGTCACCTTGATGCTAGGGGGACCGCCATTGGGTTCTACCGAATCCAGGCAAGGGCTATTGTTCAACTCCGTCTCCCAGAAGATAAAAAGCTTCTCGGGAGGATTTCTGACCTTAGCCTCCATCAAGCTCTCTGTAGTTATTTTCTCCAAGGGGCTCTATTGGAAAATGAGCTATTCGGAGAAGTTGATTTATTAAGGACAAATGAGGAAGTCTTCCGACAACAGCTTGCCGACGGGTCTACTTCTGACGCCTCTCAAGTTGCCAGGCTTAGACAAGAGTTAAATGAGGTGCTCCAGGAGAGGGATCACGTTGATGTCCTAGACTGAGCAGAGAAGGCAGCGACGGCTCACGCGAAGCGTCAGCTAGATGCGGGAGAAGTGACCATTGCCAAACTTCAAGAAGAAATCAAACAGCTGAAGTCTAAGTCCCACCAGGAGGCCGTCAACGAGCATCGTCAAGAGATTCTTGATAGTTATCGTCAGGATATTGTCGACGAATACCAGGTGAGTTTGGCTGGCCGAACCGAAGTGGTGCTAGCTTGCAAAGCTGGATGTGATTATATGTCGGCTCAGATTTCGACCGAATTGAAGAACAGCCCCAATCGCTTTCATTATCCTTCCATGGTCGCTAACTGCTTAAGCGAGTTGGAAGAGTTGGAAGAACGAGGAGCAGGATTCGACCTAAGCGGATCCGAGGATATTTCAGATGAGGAACAAGATCGATCGACTCCTCCGCCGGCTGCTCCGAGAGGTTCTCCACCTCTGACTCTAGGAGCTGGAATGGATCTTCAGGAGACTCCATAGGAGTTTTCTTCTAATGACATTTTAGATTTTTTCAGTTTTGTAATACTCAGTTAATGAATGAAATAATATTATCCTTTATTTTGTAGAATCTCAAACTTTTGTCAAGTGAGTTGAGATCTTCTCTTTAGTTTTGCAAGAATTTGCTTACTGCTTTTGGGTCGATCAGCACCACCTCTCGAGTCGACACTAGGAGGTGTCGTCTCGGCTAGTCGGTGAGAAGTCATCTTATTTATACTTAGTCATCAAGGGGACATGTCCCCCTTTTGAGATGCTATTTCGTGTCGACTAACACCGTTGCTTAAGTCGACTCGTATGACTGGTCGAAGTCGCTCGTGTCGACTAACACCGCCTTCCGTGTCGACACCAGAGTAGACGCCGTTTTTCCTGTCAGCAAAGGCGTCGATTGACGGGATCATCATTTTCGTTATATAATATATTCTTGAGAGGATTTGAAATGTCGCTGCCTGATACGACGTGATAGCTTGTCTGCTAGCTGTCGGGAATTCAATAATGACGCTTAAGTTCTCAAGATCCATGTGGCGAAGGACTGTAGAACGGATATGACGTTCTAAATTTCAAATTTTAAATCATTTATCCCTCTTCATTGAATCTCCCTGTTCATAGTTAGGAATGACGACTATCTGGATAGCTCCACCTATCGATTGAAAGCTATAAATTATCTTGGAGAGAAGGGGGAAAACCTTTCATCTTTTGCCTTTGTTTTCGTAGCGTTTTCCCTTCTCCAACTCCTGATCTTTCTTCAATCACAGAGTTTTTAATGGCTTCATCAAGCTCTTTTAGCGGTCACAGTGAGGAAAGGATTAGCCTTCTTCATCCAATCCGTTTGAAAGTCTCTACTGAGAGCCTTAAGAAGTTCTATAGTCTCTACGACATTCACCAGGACTTCAAATTAGAGGTTCTAGATGGAACGGATCAGATCTACCACCATGGTCCTTGCAGAGTTCCCGTATACCTGGCGCATCTGGAACAAGGGCTTCGATTGCCTCTTCATTCCTTTGTGAAGGAGGCGTGCTTGGCTATGAGGATCTCTCCTTTCCAGCTTGCCCCGAATGCGGTGGGAATTCTGATGGCTTTCATAGTCATCTACTCCAGAGTTTTTGTCTTGCCTTCCATGAAGTTGTTCGGGCAATTGGTTGGTATTAAGTCAACCAAAAACGATCCGCACTTCTTCTTTCACTATACAAGTGACTTCAAATTGATTTCTAACGCTCCAGAGTCCAATAAGGTCTGGAAGGAACATTTCATATAGGTCTTTAGAGCCGACGAGATTCTCTCCTGCTCAAAATGGTCAGAGATAAATAAGGACGCCTTGAGATTGGGTCCTCTTGAGGCTGAGGAGAGGAGACTACTGGAGAAGATCCGGTCTTATGCCGAATCTCAGGAGAGAAACAATCTATTTGACCCGGCGTCGCTTCGGGTGTTGCATATATCGATTGGTTTACCCTCGAAGGCCGACCATGCTAGGGCGAACTTGTTAACGCTTCCTCTTTTCGGGGGCTAGGAAGCAGGGTTGGAGGGCAAGAGGCTAGGGCCTGCGACTAGGCCTCAAAAAAGGCCAAGAGGATACTTAGACCCTGAGGAGGCGTCCAAGTTGAGGCCTCAGATGGGCGATTTAGCTACTAAGCTGGGAGTGGGGAAGAAACCCAAGAAGTCATCCACTCGATGTCGTGATCCTCCCGTCACGGTTCAAGCTTCCAGGTTGACTCGAGTCACCCCTATTTTAGAGCAACATCCATCTGAAGGACAATCAGGCATCGAGGCAAATGAGAATGATACAATCGTCAACGCCATCATTGGTGCTGAAGCAGACGATTCGGCTCCTGAGCTTGTATTATCCCACTGACAGGGAAAAGAGCCGGCTGGGTTAGAGGGGGAAATAACTGAACCGACAACACTCTTCTCCAAGCTCTAAGCAGAGGAGACTACCGAAGGTTATGATATCGGTGAGAAGGAGGGAGGTGGTCACCGTGGTTGGCCTTTCCCTCATTAGATTTTGGAAGTAGACTCCAAAGAATGGGAGAGGGACAAAGCGATGTTATTGGGAGTGCCGCTAGGCCCTTGCTCTCCGAGAAGGGAACTCTCTGAAGATGAAAAGTTCGTCCCTTCGGCTTCTCTTGACAGAGAGACTTCCATTCTTGGGTCCCTTTCGGCTTCCAATACGGATGTGCAGTAATTTTCCCTACCGAAGGATAATAAGGTCTTGACGAGGATGCCAAGCTTCGGCTTGCATCTAGCCTTCAAGGCTCATCTAGTCTGGGGGGCTTTGTTGAAGTAGGACCTATATGAGTGGTTCACATATATGCACGATGCTCCATGAGAATAGGAGTCCGAGTTGGTGAAGGAGAGGGCGACCAGGGAAGAGGCCGAAAAGAAGGCCATCGCTCTAGAGGCTGAGGTGAAGGGCGCCGAAGTTTACTGGCGCCGAGAAGTGGATGCTAGAGAACAAGTTCTGGAGGGGCTTCGAGCTGAGGGGAGCAATCAAGCGTCCGTAATCATGGAGTTGAGAGGTGAAATAGCTCGGCAAAGGAGGGAGATCAATCGTCTCCAACGAGACATCATTGATTGAGATGAGAAGCTGACTACTTTAGCCGAGGAGGTTGACTCTGAGATGGCCCTCAGAGTATCCACTGAGGAAGCCGTTCGATTGAGTCGCCTCTCCATCGATCAACTGAGGCTGGATCTCGAGAAAGAGCAGTCACCACAGCATAGGGCGAAGATAGTTGAAGACTGGCGCCATAGCCTCATTGGAAAGGTTGAGGTGGCCTTGGCATGCAAAGTTGGAGTTGATTACTTCGCCGCTTTGGTGCCTTCCAGCTCTCATTCCCCTCCTGAGAGATTTTACCCTTTGCAGGTCTCTTGCTGTCTCGATCTTCTCAGGTATATTGAGGCGAGAGAAGGGAGATTGCTATCAGGTGATGGCGACGAGTCTTCAGATGGCGTAGATGAGGAACCAGCATCTGTCATTCTGCTAATTGAAGGGGGGACTGATGCCCTTGTTAAGCCTGCTCCTCCTGCTGATGCTGGCGCTCTGCCCCAAGAGGCTCCGGCTACTCCTAGTTATGCGCCCTCTCCACCTCCAGAGGCCCTTGTGGGTTAAGAAAAATGAGAACTAGTTATGTTTCCTTCCCTTTTTTTAGTACTTATAATTGGTACTTTTGAATTTATAAATAAAAAGAGTTAATGAAGAAATAAATTCATTCTGAGTGTTTTAAACTCTTGAATTTTTCTTATTCCTGCTTGATTGAAAGGTGATACAGAAGTCGACCTTGAAGTTGGGTGCCTAAGCTCGAGAGAGCCGACTAGGTCTTTCCTTTCCCCTAAGGCCGAGAGGTGACTGTTGGAGTCGGCCAAAGGATTGTGCCTTGGGTTTATTCCTGATAAGGTACCAAGGACTTAATTTCTACTGAGGAGTCAAGTGCCTAGGTGACTAGGTCTTCCATTTCCCCTAAGGTCGAGAGGCGACTGTTGGAGTCGGCCAAATGGTTGTGCATTGGGTTTATTCCTGATAAGGTACCAAAGACTTAATTCTGACTAAGGAGTCGAGTGCCTAGGTAACTAGGTCTTCCATTTCCCCTAAGGCCAATAGACGACTGTTGGAGTCGGCCAAAGGGTTGTGCCTTGGGTTTATTCCTAATAGGGTACCAAGGACTTGATTTCGACTGAGGAGTCGAGTGACTAGGTGACTAGGTCTTCCATTTCCCCTAAGGCCGAGAAGCGACTGTTGGAATCGGCCAAAGGATTGTGCTTTGGGTTTATTCCTGATAAGATACCAAGGACTTGAATTCGACTGAGGAGTCGAGTGCCTAGGTGACTAGGTCTTCCATTTCCCCTAAGGCCAATAGGAGACTGTTGGAGTCGGTCAAAAGGTTATGCCTTGGGTTTATTTCTAATAAGGTACTAAGGACTTAATTTGCTGCATTTACCAGTTATTATGGTGACGCAAAAGTTTAGCTAAAGCCTTTTCATTAGATATGTTATCTGAGGTAGGCATTCTTCAGAGGAAATCCTCAAAAATTTAAAGCTTAGGCTGAAATTTAAAGGAAATACCATCGTAGGTGTTTGATGTTCCATAGGTGACTGAGGATTCGTCCGTCTGGAGCTTTCAACCGATAGGTGCTAGCTCTGAGCACCTCCAGAACCATATAGGGACCTTCACAATTAGGAGCCAGCTTGCCTCATTGAGTACGTTTGTCGAAGGCCGCTTTACGAAGGATAAGGTCTCCAGCCATGAATCTTCTGGGACGAATCTTCCTGTTGTAGTGGCGGGCGATCCATTGCTGATTAATGACCTGAGTGCGGAGTGCTTTCTCCCTAGATTCTTCTAAAAGGTCAAGGCTAACTCAAAGTCCTATTAAGTTTAGGTCTTCATCAAAGTGTCGTAGTCGAATAATCGACATGCCTACTTCAACGGGAGTAACCGCTTCAGCCCCATATGTTAGCTTAAAGGGAGTCTCCCCAATTAAATTCTTATAGGTTGTTCGATATGACCATAGGATGCTCGGTTATTCTTCAACCCACCATCCTATGATGGTGTCCACCTTCTTCTTTAATGCTTGGAGGATGTATTTGTTGGTAGCCTCTGCAAGGCCATTTGATTTTGGATGGGCAATTGAGGCAAACTTGAGGTGAATGTTGTATTCCTCACAAAAGTTATAAAAACCCTTGCTGTCAAATTGAGTACCGTTATTAGTGATAAGTGATCGGGGCATGCCAAAGCGACAAACGATGGATTTCTATACGAAGTCAGTAACGTTGTTCTCACCAATCTTAGCCAGTGGTTCGGCTTCGATCCACTTGGTGAAGTAGTCGTTTGCCACAATGTGAAATTTTCTCTGTCCTGAAGCTAAAGGGAGAGGCCCTAATAGACCCAAGCCCCACTGGGCGAACGGGATAGGGCTCAAAATGGGAGTCAACTCGGTCGTGGTTGTTCTCGGAATGGATGAGAAATATTGGTACCTCTGACAATGAGATACGAGCTTCGTTGACTCAGCTAAGATAGTCGGCTAGTAATAACCCTGTCAGATAATTTTCTGTGCTAGGGTTCGAGCTCCTGGGTAATTCTCACATATGCCCTCATGAATTTCTCTGAGCACATAGAGGGCTTCTGGTGGTCACATACATCGCAAGTAGGGTCCTATGCTGCTCCTAATATAGGACGTTCGGTAGAGCTGATCTTTTATCATGATATAGCGATGAGAATTCCTCAGCAAGCGCTTGGCTTCGACCTGATCCTCAGGTAGGACACCTTGTGTTAAGTATAGGAGAATGGGATCTAGCCAACAAGGTGGTGTGGGGTCTTCTATTTACATGACACTATTCAATGGTTTGGAAATGCTGGGATGCTCCAATGTATCCACATAGATAGGTCCAGAGCTCATTCCCGAATTTGTTGATCCTAGTTTGGAGAGAGTGTCCGCTCGAGCATTGAGGGCTCGGGGGACTTGGACTATCTTGGACTCCTAAAAGCTTGATAAAAGTTCTTTGACAACTTTAATATATAGGGCCATCCTAGGGTCCTTGGCGGCATAGGGTCCGTTGATCTGGTGGACTATCAGCTGTGAGTCGGCTAGGATATAAAGGCTTTCAGCTTTCAAAGCCTGAGCTACTTGGAGGCTGGCAAGTAGAGTCTCATACTCGGCTTCGTTGTTTGAAGTCAGGAACTTGAATGAGATGTAATGCTCTTATGTTGTCCCATCAGGGCTTCGTAGGACCACTCCGGCTCCACTGCTAGCTTCCCCTAAAGATCCATCTGTAGGTGTCAAAAATTGCCTATAGGTTACCGCACGTAACTCGAGACGAAGAGAAGATAGTGAATGTTATTATCCAAGTTAAGGAGAATTATCTGATGTCAACAAATGCATGAAGCAAGTTGATCAGGTGTACAAGTCAACGAGATAGTCAAATGATGATGAAACAACTCGACCAGGAGTAACGTTTTGACCGTAAAGGATGAAGAATCACTCGTGTCTCACTCATCCCATGGGTGTATTGCTAATGTAAGATTGTAGATAATTTTGCAAGCTTTCCAACGCACCTTAGATAACTTCATTCCGAGATCATACAAGAAAGTTATAATCAAAATAAGGCCAGTGTCTCAGCCAGGGCCGAGACTTTCTTGGCCATGGTTAGACTGTCTCGGCCTCGGTAGAGACTATCTCACTTTAAATCTGAAGGAGCTAAATAGATGAAAGTTATAGGTTTCTTCTCCAGCTTTCCAACACATCCTAGATAACTTTATTTTGAGGTCGGATGAGAGAGTTAGAGGTAAAATAGCAGAGAGACACTTACACTGTCTCGGCCAAGGCCGAGACAGTTGGACTGTCTCGGCCCTGGTAGAGACTGTCTCACTTTGAATCCGAAGAAGCTCAAAAAATTAAAGTTGTATATCTCCTTGTTAGATTTCCAACTCATCTTGGATCAACTCATTCTGAGGTCTTATGAGAGAGTTAGAGACAAAATAGAAGAGAGATACTTGCACTGTCTCGGCCAAGGCCGAGACAGTTGGACTATCTCAGCCCTGGTAGACACTATCTCACTTTGAATGTGAAGAAGCTCAAAACATAAAAGTTGTATACCTCCTCATTAGCTTTCCAACTTATCTTGTATCCACTTATTTTGGGATCGTATGAGAGAGATAAAGCCAAAATACCAAAGATAGTATAAACTGCTTTGAAATTTCGAGATAGTGCTTGTGTCTCAGAGAAGAATGTAGATTTTGTCCATACTTCGATTTGAATACAAAGAAGACAAAAGCTATAAATCGCTTTGTCATCTTTCCAATGCATCTTGAATCACTTCAGTTGGAGGTCATATGAGAGAGTTAGAGGAAAAACAAGCAGAGACACACTGAGTGTCTAGGCCATGGCCGAGACACTCCAAGTGTCTCAGCCAAGGCCGAGACACTTCGAGTGTCCGCCAGCCTAAAAAGCTGTTTCAAAGCCGTTCTCCCGTTAACCGTCTGGATTTGTTCTAACTGATCTAATGCTATCTTAGAACGTGGTAAAGTGGTTATAACTGAGGATAAGAGTGAATCAGCCATTCTTATCCAAAAATAAAGCTCCTGAAGCCTATAAATATAGCCCTAGGGCCTTTATTTAGACAGATCTAGAATTCTCAAGCCTCGGTGAAGCCTTGCTGAATTAGAGACTGAAGGAGCACGAATTTCAAAGAGGAGGAGAAGATCGGATCGAGTTCTTTAGCATAAAGAAGAAGGTTCGTCAGATCTACAGTTCTCGATTCCTTCCCTTAAGATCGTACCTAGCTGCGATCTGGAGAAAAGTGGTTATCTAACAACTGCCGAGATAATCACTTCGATTTCTTGATTCATTCTCGAATCAACAAAACTCCGGATCAATCTGATCATTCAATGGTCCACGAATATCAGCGTCCTCGTCATAGGCAAAGATCTCACGTAAGCAGTGGGTAATAAACGTCCGTTGTATTTGTTTAAGAAGAGTTATAATTTTTATTTTCATTGTGTAAGAGTCTTATAAAAAGACTATCTTTTTGGTTTTTATTTTAACGACTAAAGTTGTAATGAATACATCAATAAAGAAATCAACTTTCATACCAAACAAGCTGGCGACCACAATGGGAGCCAACAGCCTTACTGCCAAGGCTGTCGTGCCGCAGCCGACGATCAAGATCCCTGTGCCTGAAGAGGTCGAATACGAGTTTTACCAATAGAACTTTGAGGAGTACGTCTCCTCCTCCTCCTCCAGATCCGTCTCTCCTCGCAAGTGCAGGAAGGTCTCCTCCTCCCGGAAGATCCGCTGGTCTTCAAATTTGAAGACCTAAGAAGGCGATTTCCCCTCTACCGTTGCTGCAGTTGCACCTCGCTATGATCCGCTGGTGTCCAATGAAGCCAAAGTCACAGATCCGGACACCGCCTCCATTAAGGAGTTGACTACTGAAGGCGTGTCAACTTTATCGAAGAGGGCTCGTCAGAGGAGCCATCAATGGCTCGCCCACCAATTTGCTAAGGCTTTGGAGTAAGTGGATGGGCTCCTTTACCAAGTGCATCTGGAGTTCAGAAAGCGACAAGTGGCTAAGCTATCACCACAACAAGCTTCGAGAACCTCCTCCCAACCACCTACTAACGAATGAGTTTATGTCAAACGGAACCATTCCACTCTCGAGGAAAGCATTCAGAAGTACCGTGCACTTCTTACACATGCCCGGATCCTTGTCCGAAAAGCACAAGAAATGCAGAAGGAAGAGGAGGTGAAGAGATCGCCGAGATCCAAACAAGTTTGGATGTCAAAGGCCAAATCAGCGCCTAAGGCAAAAGTAGGCGACGTTGCTCCCCAGCCTTCATCAACTTCGGATCCCGCACCTCCGACCAAGCCCTACGGCAGCGTGGGTCTCTCCAAATTCAGAATTCCATTGAAGGATTGTTTGAGTCCTCTACACAAAGATCGAGGCAAAACTCCTATCAAAGAACGTTTAGGACCGGTGAACAAATCCTAAGAGACTCTTTAGGCTGGGGGTCGTACACAACCTCCCAACATGACTGTTCCTATAACTGCCCACTAGGAGGTGCGTACAGAAGACCAAGAGCCCGTTAGGGTTTCACCTTCACAAATGTGTGACTCCAAACGTGCGACTCCTACAAACGCCAACAAGGCAACAAGTTCTTAGAAGGAAACGCATTCGTCGGATGATGACATTATGCCTGAGAAGTCGTGCCAACACACGATAAATAGCTCTGGTCATCATGCCGATAAGTTGTACTATCAGGCTGGGGGTACGAACAAATTTCGAAAGAAAGATACCCAAGAAACGGACTTTCATCGTCCGTGTACCAAACTTATCAGGGTAGTATTATCAGTGTGTAGCTGCCCCAAGACTGCTCCACAGAGGGTCTGGATATTCCAAAGGCTTTCCTCTAAAGCATCAAATACTAAGCCAAGACGTTTCCACAAGAAACGATCAGCCATTCAAGATGACGAATTTCCAAAAGTCACAATTAACATGGCTGATAGAGCAAAGTCAACTCGACCTTCCAGTTCTGACCCACTCATATCGCATCGCCTAACCCGGTTGTGATCGGGAATCATTAGACAAAGGGATTATCAGAGAATGCAGAGGGGATTATCCTCGGATAATGAAGCATCAGATGCCAACTCTGTAATCGCTTATGACAATATGGTATCCAACTCAGGACAATCCCGCGACGCACTTATGATCAACACCGAGCAAATGGTCAAAATCATCGAGGATGGTTTGGCTAAGCAAAAAGAGAACTTCAAGTTCGAATTGGAAATGGCCATGATACGGATGAAGGAAGAGCATGACTAACAGATTTGGACTCTGTCTAATCTACTTGATGAATCCAGCCGTCGTAACATTGCTAACCAAGCAGGTGGCGATTCAGATGTGAATGAACACCTCAATGAAGACAACCCTCCGGCTAACCAAAACGCTGGTGGTGGCCCTACTGAAGACAACAACACTGGGGGTGGTCCCACCAAAGATGATAATGCTGGGGGTGGCCACGTTGTTCCTCTCAGAAGTCGTCCAAAGTATGATACAGATGAGGATGAAAAGATGAAAGATCTCAAGAGAAAAATCAACCCTCTGATGTCTGCTCGAGAGGTGAAGAAGACATGCATTCCGTGTCCCTATCCAAGAGAGTGGGAGTCGATCCCGTATCCAGCAAAGTTCAACCAGATCAACTTCATATGCCGTTCGATGGGAAGAGATCGCCTACTCAGCATCTGATCTACTTCAAGTTCCACTTGGGCACGATCTCAGGCAATGAATCTTTGATGGTTCGGTCATTCGTTGGCACCCTTCGTGGGCCTGCCTTTGATTGGTACTACCGTCTCAAACCTGGAAGCATCAATAGTTGGGATGACATAGAGAGCTCATTCCTCAGCAATTTCTTTGATGATGACGTCGAGATATCAATCAGAATGCTCTTCGAGGAGAAATAGGAAGACAAAGAGATGGTCGATGACTTCATCAAGCACTTTCGAAATAAGGCGATGAATTGTCGAGATCCAGTCACAGAGAACTTCATCCTCCAAACATGCCATAACAACCTATCCATTGATATTTTGAAAGTTATGGGAGTATCACCATCCAACACCTGAAAAGAGTTGAAGATGTACGGAGAGCAAGTCGAATGCTTCCTCAGAAGGAAGAAAGCTAAAAAAAGCCAACCTACGGCTAACCCTCTGAACTCAAGCTTCGTCTCCCATGGTAAGGGGAAAGCACCTGCAGCAGTTGTTGATGTTAATCAGACGTCGAAACAACAACCCCGAAGACAGCAAAAGACTTCGGATTCGAGACCCCAAAAAGAGTACTCCTTCAGGGATGAAGACGTTCCAACCATTTTTAAATCCCTCCTTGAAAACAACAAGATCAAGATACCACCTATCGTAAGTCAGGAGGAAGCTAACAATACTTCGAATCCAAAGTACTATGCATACCACAGGAGGATCCTTCATCTCACCAAGGCTTGCTTCGCTCTCAAGAATAGCATCCAAATCTTGGTTGAAGATGGTGTCATAATGCTGGGATAAGCCAAATGAGAACAACGTCACTCCTAAAAGTATATGAGTATAAAATGCTCCTTCCGAGACTTCGAAGAGTATACGAGTATAAACTGCTTCTCAATCCTCTAACAGGTGCATGAGGTTAAACTGCTCCCTGCATACTCTAACAGGTATACGAGTCTAAACTATTTTCTAATTTTAACGGGAAGTTCCTAGAAGAATATCGTATGTGATATTCTTAAGGATAACCCGACTATTCAGCTGAATACAATGTATTCCTCATTATACCCAGTTTTGTAAAGAAAGCCGGGGGTAGATAACCCATATAATGGGAAGTTCCTGGAGAGTGTCATGTTTGGTATTCATAAGGATAATCTGGTTACTATAAATGGGGATAAATGAGCAACTCTCACTCGGACTCTAAATGTTTCTAAGGGTGAAATGCATCCTACTCCTGGGATTAATTTCACCAACTCCTTCTGTAATCTTCTAAGCACCCTTTTGCTAAGACGAGATTCGATCACTTTATTGGATCAATCTTCCCTCATGAAACTCCCGCGATGTAATTATGGAGTGCTTGATGATTCATAGTTCTCCACTACAAAATCCCTTACTGGTCAAATCAATTGATAGTGGGACCACTAAAATTCTTTCTAGTCTAATCCACTCAAACTACCAATGTGTCTGTGCACTCAACATTCCCATTGTTAGAGTCCAGACATAATACTTGGAATTTTAATATCCTGATCGTCGATGATTGTCAAACCCCTCTGTGTCAAGTATTTGTCATTTAACACCAGGAACACCCTTTGAGTGATTTGTATGAATCAACACTCCTGCTATAATTCCCACCTCACTGTCCATTCCGTCAAACCTTCCTACAGTTAGGACCACGACCAAAGTCCTCTCTCAATTCCTTCCATGAACGAGATGTCTACTTTCAAATTGATCGATCAAACCTATAAAAGTTAGGATTGTCTCAAACCCCCATTCGGTCAAACCTGTAAACAGTTAGGGCCAAAATCAGAATTCCCTTTCGATAAATGAAAGGCTTTCACTCTTTCCCCTTCGGTCAAACCTATAAAAGTTAGGACTGAAGTTGGAATTTCATTTTCAGATTAGGTAACCAATCCTATAAAAATTAGGATTATCTGAATCTATTCGATTCTCAGAGTGGAGATCCCACTCTTAGTTTCACCTACCGGGATTCTCGGAGTGGAGATACAATATAAAATTCTTCCTCTCCAGCATTGGGTTCGTCTTTGCCCCATGAGAAGACACTACTTTTCAACTCTCAAAATCCGCACCTTACACGCGCGGGGACTTTTATCTCGAATCCTAAGTAGGAATAAGTCAGCGCCTAACACGCGTTATCGGTTTAGTCTTTCACCGATTGAAAAAGACATCTGAATCCAAGTCTGGAGAATTTTATCATGAAGCCTAAGTAGGGATAAGTCAGCATCTAACACGCGTTGCTGGTTAGTCCTTGACCGTAAAAAGGACAAAAAAGCCCACATATTCAACATTGTGGTAGGTTGTTATTAATAACTCCCACAATTCGCGCCTTACACACGCGATGAATTTTATCTCGAATCCTAAGTGGGGATAAGACAGTGCCTAACACGTATTACCGGTTTAGTCTTTCACCGATTGAAAAAGATACCATAATCCATGTCTAGGGAAGTTTATCCCGAAGCCTAAGTAGGGATAAGTCAGTGCCTAACACGCATTGCCGGTTAGTCATTGACCATAAAAAAAGAACAAAAGCCCACATATTTAACATTGTGGCAGGTTGTTATTAGTAACACCATAATCCGTGCCTCACACGTGCGAAGAATTTTATCTTGAATCCAAAGTAGGGATAAGCTAATGCCTAACACACGTTGCCGGTTTAGTCTTTCACCGAGTACAAAAGACACCAGAATATAAGTATGATGACTTTTATCCTAAATTTTAAGAAGGGATATGTCAGCGCCTAACACGCATTGCCGGATAGTCTATTCCCGTAAGAAATACGAAGTTTGCGTATTCAATAGCGTAGAACTAAAAGAGTTAACTCTATTAGCATAACGTTACATACAGAACGGACTTAAACAATCTACATGCTAGCTCGACTCAAACGGTAGTCGGTAAAGGCTTATCAAACCCGTTGATGGCTGGGGGTTTACCAAAAATCCTATAAATGAAAGAGTCATTGACGCACCAGCTCCATTAGTTGGTCTCGTGACTTAAAAATCCGATAATTTCAAAATAAGATCATACATATAGATGAATCAGCTTTAACAGTTGGTCCTGTAGCCCCAGCATTTGTGATTGCCATGCTCTAATGCTTTAAGAGCTTAAACTGTGTATACTCTAGCAAACATACGAGTATAAACTGTGTCAACACTGATTGATGCGAAACCCTAAGGTCAACACCGGTCAACGCGTAGCCCTAGGTCAATGCTAGTCAACACGTTATGATGAAAGTCAACGCCAATCAATACAAAACCCTAAGGTCAACACTGGTCAACACGTAGCCCTAGGTCAACACCAGTCAATGCTGATTTATACAAAAGCCTAAGGTCAATGCCGATCGATACGAAAGCCTAAGGTCAACGTCGATCGATACGAAACCCAAAGGTCAACACCGGTCAACGCGTAGCTTTGAGTCAACGTCGGTCAATGCATAACTCTGAGTCAATGCCGATCAACGTGTTGTGACGGAGATAGTTAGTTCAAAGTTAACTCAATGACACGAGCCAAAACCAACTCACTAATTTTGATTCAAGACTTCAACGACTGCCAGACAATAAATCGCAACGCCGAAGGGTTAGACTGTCTCAGCCCTGGTAGAGATTGTCTCGCTTTGAACCTGAAGAAGCTCAAAAGATGAAATTTATATATTTCTCAGCTTTCCAACACATCCTGGATAATTTCATTCCGAGGTCGTATGAGAGAGTTAGAGGTAAAAAACAGAGAGACACTTGCACTGTCTCGGCCAAGGCCGAGACAGTTGGACTATCTCGGCCCTAGTAGAGACTGTCTTGTTTTGTATCTGAAGAAGATCAAAAGATAAAAGTTGTATATCTCCTTGTTATATTTCCAACTCATTGTTATATTTCCAACTCATCTTTGATCAACTCATTCCGAGGTCGTATGAGAGAGTTAGAGGTAAAATAGCAGAGAGACACTTGCACTGTCTCGGCCTTGGTAGAGACTGTCTCGCTTTTAATTTGAAGAATCTCAAAAGATAAAAGTTGTAGATCTCCTCGTTAGCTTTCTAACTCATATTAGATCAACTCATTATGAGATCACATGTGAGAGATAAAGCTAAAATACTAAAGATAGTACAAACTACTTTGGAATTCCGAGACAGTGTTTGTGTATTGGAGAAGAATATATATTTTGGTCATGCTTTGATTTGAATATGAAGAAACTCAAAAGACAAAAGTTATAGATCTCTTCATCAGCTTTCTAATGCATCTTGCATCACTTCATTTAGAGGTCATATGAGAGAGTTAGTGGTAAAACAAGCGGAGACACTCTGACTGTCTCGGCCAAGGCCGAGACACTTCGAGTGTCCGCCAGCCTAAAAAGCTGTTTTGAACCCGTTTTCACCCGTTAGCTGCTTGGATATGTTCCAACTGATCTAATGCTATCCTAGAATATGGTAAAGTGGTTATAACTGAGGATTAGAGTGAATCAGCCCTTTCTTATCTGGAAACAAAGCTCCTGAAGCCTATAAATACAGCCCTAGGGTCTTCATTTAGACAGATCTGGAATTCTCGAGCCTAGGTGAAGCCCTGCTAAATTGGAGACTAAAAGAGCACGAATTTCAAAGAGGAAGAGAAGATCGGATCGAGTTGTTCAGCATAAAGAATAAGGGTTCATCAGATCTACAGTTCTCGGTTCCTTCCCTTGAGATCGTACCTAGCTACGATCTCAAGAAGAGTGGTTATCTCACTGTTTCCAAGATAATCACTTTGGTTTCTTGATTTCTTCATGAGTCAACAAAACTCCGAATCGATCTGATTGTTCGGTGGTCTATGGATATCAACGTCCCCGTCACAGGAAAAGATCCCACGCAAGCAGTAGTGATAAACGTCCGTTGTGTTTGTTTAAGAAGAGTTGTAATTTTCGTTTTCATTGTGTAAGAGTCTTATAAAAAGACTACCTTTTTGGTTTTTATTGTAACGACTGAAGTTGTAATGAATACATCAATGAAGAAATCAACTTTCACACCAAACACCATCTACTCACAATATCCACCAAGAGGCATACTCTGGTGAATCATGCTCCAAGGTGCGACGAATCGGCAGAGTTGCTGGTTGCCTTGGTGGTAAAGGCTGTGAGGTTGGAAAGTATTCATCCGGTTCATCACTTTGGGGAGTCGACTCGATCAAGAAATCCGCCAAAGCTTGAGCTTTGATAGTAGTCCGAGGTTCAAACTGGATACCATGTTCACTAAGCTCGACCGCCCAAGCAACCATTCTTTTCGATGCCGTAGGGCTGCCCAAAGCTTTCTTCAAGGGAAGGCTCATTCTAACAATAATGGCGTGAGCTTGGAAATAGGTACGAAGTCTTCTGGCCATAAAGGTGAGAGTACATGCAGCTTTCTCTATGAAAGGATAATTGAGCTTGCCGGCTCGGAGGATTCGGCTCATTTAATAGATAGGCTTCTGAATATTTTCTTTCTCTTGAACAAGGACAGAGCTCACTACTTCAAAGGAGATGGCTATATATACGAACAACGTCTCTCCTTTCATAGGTTGGCTCAATAGTGGCTTAGTGCTCAGATAGGATTTCAGATCCTGAAATGCTGCTTTGCATTCGGCTGTCCAGGTTATACCCTTTTTCGGTTTTCCGCTCCCTCTTAGGACCTTGAAGAAAGGGAGGCTTCTCTCCACAGACTTAGACAAGATCCGTCCTAGGGCTACAACCTTCCCATTCAACTTTTGAATTTCTTTCAGAGTACGGGGTTCAGGGAGTCGCTCTATAGCGGCAATTTTCTCAGGATTGATCTCAATACCTCTTTGGGTAATCATATACCCGAAGAACTTTCATTATTGTACCCCGAAGGCACACTTGGCTCGATTGAACTTCATCTGATAGCGCCTGAGGGTTGAAAAGGTCTCGTCTAAGTCAAAAATATGGGCATACGCTTGTTTGGATTTCACCAACAAGTCGTCCACATAAGCCTCAAGGTTCCGACCGATTTGGTGCTGAAAGACTTTGGCTACGAGCCTCTGATAAGTAGCCCTAGAATTTTTTAATCCGAACGACATCTTCTTGTAGCAATATGTGCCTATATCGGTGATAAATGAGGTCTTCTCTTGATCATGTCTTGCCATAAAAATTTGATTATGGTCGGAGAAGGCATCCATGCAACTGAGTAGTTCATGTCTTGCATTCTCGTCAACTAGCTAGTCAATCCAAGGCAGGGGGTAGCTATCTTTGGGATAGACTTTGTTGAGGTTAGTGAAATCTACACACATTCTCCACTTCCCAAATGTTTTTTTTCATCAGAACGACATTGGCCAGCCATTCTGGATACTGGACTTCATGGATAAAATCAGCTCTCCGAAGCCACTTTACTTCGTCTGCTGCCGCCTTCTGACGCTCTGGGTCAATATGTCTCTTCTTCTGCCGAACTGGCTTGACATGTCTGTCCACGGCCAATTTATGGCTTATGACTTCAGGGGAAATCCCCGACATGTCATCAGGTTCCCAGGCAAATACATTTGTGTTGGCTTTCAGAAATTTAATCAGAGCCCCTCTTAAGGGCTCGACTAGACCGGATCCTACCTTGACCATCTTCATTCCTGTCGAGTCAATTGGAATTTCTTGGAGTTCCTCTACCGGTTCAGTCCTTGGTTTTTTAGCCATTTTTCCATTCGAAAATAGACTTTTTCGATAGACATCGTACATTGTACATGTTTTCCCTTGACCGAGAGTAGATAACAAGACCTAGCTTCTTTTTGGTTGCTTTGAGCGATTCCAACTCCGTTTGGAGTTGAAAATTTAAGAATCTGGTGGTAGGTCAAAGCGATGGCTCACAAGATGTGGAGGGCGGTTCGACCCAATATGACATTATGGGCCGACTTCAAATCCATCACAAGAAATTGAATTCAAGCAGTGACTTGTTTAGGATATGTCCCTGGTGTCATCAGTAGAGTTATCATTACTTCACGGAGAAGGGAATGGCTAGTGAAGCCTATAAGGGGTGCTCTGCAAGGGTGGGGTCTGTCGATTTCCATCTGGTCGAAGGCTCTAGTGTACAGGATGTCCACCGAGCTTCCTGTGTCGACCATAATCCATTTCACTCGATAACCATTAACGGTTGCAGTGATGACAAGAGGATCATCATGGGGTTTCTCAACACCCTGTAGGTCTTCATCACTAAAGGACACAAGCTCTCATGTCCTCATCTTCTTAGGATTGTGGTTGACTTGTAGTATTCTCCTGGCATATCTCTTCCGCTCATTGTTGGATGACCCCCCAATGGTCGGGCCACCACTGATTACATTCATGACTCCTTTATAGGCAGTCTCCACGGGTTGTTCATTTACTTAGGGCCGGGGTCGAGGTGACCGAGAGCGGGATCTTCTATCTTCTTTGGTTGGAGCAGGGTCCATGTGATCTCTTCGAGATATGGGATTCTTCAAGTATCCTCTCACGATCAAATCTTCTATATCCCTCTTGAGGAGTCGGCAAACATTAGTGAGATGCCCATGGTCCTAGTGGTACCGGTAAAACTATCTCGTATCCCTCTTCCTAGGGTCCGATGCCATCTTGGGCATGGGATCTTTGAGGTATCCCTCCCTTTGGACCATGAACAAGGCATTAGTGAGAGAAATGCCGAAGATAGATAGGGACTCCTTTGGAGTCGGGTCTCTTGGCTGATCCCTCCTATCGGGTCGATTAGGACGGGGGTTGACCCTTGGAGGATCCTTGTACCATTCTGGCTTCTGAGGATTTCGGGTCGGCATCATCACTGGAGGGTTTGAAGGGATGACCACAGCTATCGGGGTCGGAATTGTGGCATCAGGAGTCTCCATTCTTCTTGCTGAAGCCTTGTAAGCCCGGGCATCTTCCATATCCATGTATCCCTGGGCTTTGGACATTAGCTGCTCATAGTTGGCGACTGGCTTCTTAGCAAGAGAGTCGGCCAATTCATTGTTCTGGAGACCCTCTACAAGTGCCGACATGGCGACTGTGCTTCCGGGGTTGTTGACTTCTAACCTCTTTGCTTGAAATCTCTTGAAGTAGGCTCAAGGCTTTCGTCTGGTCCTTGCCTCTTTTGAATCAGTACGTGAGGAGGGGGCTTCTACTTTGTGTCGGTCAAAAAGTGATGAATAAATTTTTGGCTGAGTTGTCAAAAATTACTGATGGATCTCTTCTCCAGAGCATTCCACCAGATCTTAGCACTTACCTTGAGGGTGATGGGGAAGCATCGACACATGAGTGCTTCAGAAACTTGTAGCATACTCATTATGTCAAAATAATTTTGAACATGCTCCAAGAGATCTCCCTCGCCCGAGTATGTCCCTAAGTGGGGCATCTTGAATTTTTCGAACGGGTATTCCATTATCTTGTCGGATAACGGGGTATTTTCTTCAATAGCATCTACGATCGGTTTGTATCCTCGATCGTAGCCGGAGACCCCTGTAATGGTTGACGAGGTCGGGAAACTGTGACGGTGCAGTCTCCTAAAGCCCGTTCCTTTAGCACGTCCCTCTGAATGACTAGGACCGGGACTCTCATTGACATTACTTGGTTGCTTGAGGCGGCTTTCCGCTTGCTTATGGTGGTTGCAAGGAGCCCGCGGTGTGATGCTCCACGGCACTTTGAGGAGACAAGTTCTCGATCGCTGATCTTTAGATGGCGGAGGTTGTTCAGCAGCGTGTGGCTACTGCGGGATTCACCATAGAAGCTCCTTGGTCAGAGCGAAAAACTGCTATTTTAGAGATAAAGAGAGCTTGTCTACTATCTGCTCCAGTTGACCTTGAGTCACACAATTTAGAGAATGTGACCTCGGAGAAGATTGGTCCACCCCTTGCTCAGGACTTGACATTTTTTTCTCAAAAAGAGGAAAGAGAGCCCCACAGTGGGTGTTGTTAGACCCTAGAGGGGGGGGGGGGTGATTAGGGTCTTATGCTAATCTAATCCGATTAAATGCCAATTAAAACTACTTAACAAATATATTCTTGCAAGATAAATATACAACTAATAAAGAGCAAGAATATGCAATATGAACTAAGTGATATATCCTATATGATGAAAATATATATGCAAGGATATATAAACTAATACAAGATGATATATCCTACCAAGGAGATATACAATATGATATATGCTAGGATATGCAAACACAAGAGGTAAACAATCTAAACAAGATAGTGGATCATATAACTAATGAGCTAATGACAATGGCGATACAAGATATGAGCATGAATATGAATGAACGCCAAAGCACACTCAAACACACAATATGATCACGGAGTTCGGACCTTCCGTCCTACGTCTCCGCTCCCCACTCCCGGGGAGAAATCCACTATCAACCGGGTTTTCTACGTTCACCCGAACAACGTTTACACCTCACACTCGGTTTTCTAGCTAACCGAAAACTTTACAATCAACACACTATTGTAATCCCACTCTACACCCACTAAGTGTTGGACCTAGCCGTGTCTCCCTCAAGTGCTCGGTTACAACCTCTCCCTAGGCACGTCAACCGACGCCACTCCTCTTGGGACGATCTCCGACTCTCACCACACACTCCTCACTCGGTGTACAAGTGTATTACAAAGTGATCTCACAATAAGCACAATATAAATCAATTTGATTGTTCTCTAAACAAGGTGAGAACTCAATTAAGCACAACTCCTAGTCACAAACCCACAACCCTAAATTATACTATGAATGTAAATACAATAAGCTCAATAGGTTGTGTGTGAAAATAAGGAGTAAATCAAATCAAACTAAACTCAAGTAAAACTAGCTTTAATAGAAATGATAATCAACAAATAATTATAAATAAAAGCTAGATTGAGTTTAGAAAACTTCTCAATAGATCAAGAGTGGAAGGAGAAGAGTTGGATGCTCAAACACCGATAGATGATCTCCTCAAGCTCTTGTGGAAGTGATTTCACAAAACCAAAACACTCAAGTGCTTAAAAGCTTATAAACACACTTAAACCAAACTTAAACCCTTGATTAAAACCCTTTTAAACTTGTTTTAAAAACCTCTTCATTTACTTGACAAGACATCAGCAATGGGGTATTTATACCCACTCACAGCTCAGCCAAAATCCCAAAACAAAAAGACTAAAAAGCCCCCAGCAACGGTAATAAAACTAGCCGTTAGAAGCTGAGGAAGCGCCCGTCGGTCGACCGGAAAAGTCATCGGTCGACCGAAAATTTCATCGGTCGACCGGACCGGTCGACCGACAGCTTTCTGTCAGCCCAGTGAGATTTTGAGCTTGGGTTCGGTCGACCGGTGCGGTCGACCGAATTCTGACATCCCAGAAAACAGATTTTTGACACTTTTAAATAATTTGTAAAATATTCATTTGACTTCTGAAAATTATGAAATTTTGGGAAATGTTTATAAACATGATAATAAACAAGTTACAAAAAGAATTTTCCAAATTGCATTTCCCATTTGTGAAAAATCATCATTTTGCAAAATAGTTCAAAAACACAAAAACTAAATATATATGTTTTGACATTTGACATAAACCATGTTTTGAAACTTTTGTAAAATAATTTTATAGACTTAGTAAAACATGTATAAACTGATATTGAAGTCTATAAACTAATAAGACAGTATTTTCACAAAATTGCATATTATATGCAATGTTTACAAAAACGCAATAGAGTATGAAACATATAATTATATATATGAATGTAAATTTGTTTCATATCTATATAGCTAAACCAAAACACAATATAAATATGAAATGTGTAATCTCATATTTATGAACATAAAAACTCAAAACTATGTATATATATATACCTATATATATACATGGAAACCAAACGTATATGTATATATGAAACTATATATATACATGAAAACCAATATAATGTGTGTGTATAATATTGAGCTTAAAGTACTAACACACATAATATAAAACCTAAACTACATTACCCAAGCTTGATTGGTCTTCAATATGCTTAACTTGGTAATCTTGCGGATAAAGCTTGAACTTGATCTTTAACTTGAATTGTATAGGCTTCAACCCGACATTCCGCCAACCTCCATTGGATATCATCGTTGAAGCGCAATCCATCCATCCTCCAACTACGTTGTTTGTCTACAAAACATAGGAATGCACAAATACTAGACAAACAACATTAGTAGTAAATTGTTTGTTAAACATCATCAAAACAAGAAGGCCAACAGGTGTCAAACTATTGATGTTCGATATCACACAACCAATTGAAGTTACGGAGTCGTTGAGCTATCGAGGAATTGAATCGTCAAGGGGGGCCACTTCCTACTTCGACTTTATGCCTGGTTCTTAGAGCTCAGGACAGATGGATGACCTGCACACGCAAAAATCATGAGGGGACGGGACTTGTTTCCCCCGTGGTACCTTCGACGATCAAGTCAGTTGGCGAACTTAAGTGGGGTGAAAGAAGAATCGTGTATTCTTCCTTCTGCAGTATGTGCTTTTTGGGCGTTTTAGATTACGAACCTGCCAACTTGCGAACCAACCTAATTTTATAGCAAATAGCATCTGTATTTATAGAGAATGCCAAGGGTAGATTGGTCACTTTATGAGTGTACTTTAAGACGGCGGTGAGGGTTGAGCTGGAGGTTGAGTCACCCTTTGTTCTATACGTGTTAGTTTATGAGTGACGGGAGGTCACTTTAACGACATTAGGAGCCAGCAGCCAACGAGTCTTGTCAGTTTGTGAGTGACAGGAGGTCACTTCAGCGACATTGGGAACCGGCAGCTGACGAGTCTTGTTGGTTTGTGAGTGACGGGAGGTCACTTCAGCGATATTGAGAACCGGCAGCTAACGAGTCTTGTCAGTTTGTGAGTGACGAGAGGTCACTTCAGCAATATTAGGAGCCAGTAGCCGACGAGTCTTATTGGTTTGTGAGTGACGGGAGGTCACTTCAGCGGCATTAGGAGCCAGCAGCCGACGAGTCTTCAGACGGCCGAGGACGGAGACATAATGATGATCATCAAAGGTTAAATAATGTTGAGAAGTAATATTCTGGGTCGTCCTCAGGAGGAGTGCCAGCTAATGCTGAGTAGCGATCTTTTGATATGAAGAGGATTGACTGAGTCCGCCTCTCGAGTCGACTTTGAGGAACGATGCCGACTCTACTGGGGGAGTGACGGCTCGGCTGTCCTTTAGGTCGACTCCGAGGAGTGTTGAATCATCTAGAATGCTGATTTTCGTACCGACTAACACTGCCTTCCGAGTCGGCAGATCGTATCGGCTCGGCTGAGGGGTCGAGATGCCTTAAGTCGACCAACAATATCTTCTGAGCTGGTCCGCCTGGTGGGTAAAGGTGTCGGTTTGCATGGTTGCATATTTGTGGAGAATATGGGACACCCTATAACAGGCCCCATCATCCTTCTGGTAAGTTCTCAGTCAAAGCCTTCTATAATATTCTCAACTCCGGAGGTATTTCTTTCAATCTTTTGGAAAATCTCATGTTCCTCTCAAGGTTAAGATATTTTTTTGGTCTTTGAGCTACCACAAACTTAATACTAAGGATGTTTTATTCAAGAAAGGATGGACTGGAGACCATGTTTGCCCTCTGTGCAGTTCTGAACAAGAATCACACGATCACCTCTTCAACTCCTACCAATTCACTAGATCTGTTTAGGATCTCTTCCTTCCTGATGTCCAATCAGGTATCTGGCCGCAGGGGATTGGTCCACTCATCTCTGCTCACCATGACTTCATTAGTAACCCAAGTATCAACTCTATTTGGAAGGTCATCCTCCCTTGTTGTTGCTGGTGGATTTGGATTAGTAGGAACAAGATTATTTTCAATTAGTTTTTTATTCCTAGTCATATTATAGCTGCTAATGTTGCTCAATACACCCTGTTATGGACATGTGCTTCCAGTAGCAGAAGGGTTTCCTCTATGCACAGAGCTGCCATTGAGCTAGGTTTTAAGAGCTTCGTTAAACTTGGAACTATTGATGAAGTGGGGGGGGGGGGGGGGGGGCGATCTTTCTATTTGATCTGGTCTCGGAAAGTATGCAACTTCTCTTTTGCTCTTTTGGAACTGTTTTTGTAACAAACTTATGATGACTCTTCTATCTGGCCAGCCCTCTCTTCTGTCTGGCTAGCCCCTGTTTTTTCTTCTTTTATTTTTATTTTTATGGTTTCCAGGTCCTCTTTCATATGGATGGGTGAAAACAGGGCAGATTTAGTTTGGTTGGTGACGACAAGGACCGCTCCCAACCGACTAAATCTTCTTTTGGTTCTGCGCTATCTGTATTTTTGTAATGGCTGTTAACATTTTTTCGTTTTTCAGTTACATATACATGAACAGGGCTTCTTGCTCTGTTTTTTGCCTAAAAAAATTGATAAACATGTTCTTCATTATTTGAACATTGTAATACAATTATCCGGTTCCCTCCGCATATTACTATTTCTAATTTCTTTTACAAGGTAAATTTTATTCAACTTCACAATGGAAGACCATGGCCTTGTATTTTACAAGTTTTTCTGGCATACACTAGGCTTCTTGTTACCAGTTACACTCTCCATGATATTAGTGCAAACAGAGGAGATGCCAGATTTTATGCCATTCTTGACAAAATCCAAGTGTATATCCTCAAGATGCACATTCTTGCAAGGTTTGGTGGGGCTACACATCAAGTTCACTGCTTCAACTTCTGAGGAATTTCCAATAATATTCTTGAACACGACATTGCTTATTTGCACTCCTGAAGGCTGCATGAAGAAAGAAAGAAAGTTAAAAGATCATGAATACCAATATATCACTTACGTTATTGGGTTAATTGCATATAATGTAGTTATTTATATCTTCTAAACTATATATTTTGTTAGCTCAAATAACATAAATAGATTTTCAAGAGAAACAAATATACTTTTTCCTGTTCGGAAGTAAAATAAGTAATAATGTTCACTTTTTTTCTTCGCCTACTCCAATAGCTACATCCACTTCACCGACTCCATAGCTATTTCCATGAAAATAAACATGCTCTTACTTGAGGTTACCAAAAAAAAAAAAAAAAAAATTAGAACAGTAGTTGGAGGTTTACCGAATTTGGGCAATTTTTGGAACCGCAGTATCCTTGGTCTATGATTATAGGGTTGCTCACATTCTTCACGATAATATTCTCAAAGGAAAGGTCTTTAGCAACTGTGGTTTGATGACCAGCCCATGTCTTGACTCTCACACCGTTCTGTGAGTTCTCTATCGTGCAATTGCTCACTTTGATGCCCAGCACATCTTTCTCCTTGGGATACTTGCCCAAGCTTCCAATGCTGAAAAAATATATCCAAGGTTAAATAGTTGTGTCAAAGTTGATTGCGGATAGACCCATGCAGTACTGCTTTTCTAAACTTACTGTCTCTCTAGTTTTATTGTTGCATATAGACCCTTTTTCCTCAAAAAGAAGAAATTTATATATTTTTAAAAAAAAATACAAATAAACCCGCAGAAGATAAAAAGGGTCAAAAAAAATTTCACTACAGAAATAAAACTAGAGGGATTGGGGGTATTCACAATTGACCCTAAATTTATAACTAATTAGATTTAAATCGGATACCTGATTCCATGACCCGGACTGCAGATCACACCGGATATGGTGGAGTTATATGTCCCAGGACCGACGGAGATGCAATCATCGCCGGTGCTGACGAAAAAATTGGATATATCGACGAATGTCGAGCCGCTTACATGGCAACCGTCAGTGTTCGGACTGTTTTGAGGAGCTATGATCTTTAATCCCGCAGCTTTAACGTGATCGCTCATGTGAATTGCCATGTGGAAGCCTTTACTGTCGACGAGCGTTATACCGGTGATGGACGCATTGCTGAGCTTGATCAGGCGCAACGTCTGCAAAAAATGACAGACATGGTGTGGATCCTTGAAGGGCTTAAATTCATACCGTCCTTTTATTTAATTTTTTTTAAGGATTATTCACATCGAGGTACCTTGTGGTATAGTGTAATTACACGAATGACGTACTCCAGGGTTTATGTATATATATCTCCATGCATAACAGTGAGATTACTAAGAAAACCTCGAGCGACCCTAACATTACGTTCATTAAGGTAATTACCCGTCTGATCTAAGTCTGTGATCTTAAGTTTATCTGTATACATAATCCAACTTTATTAATCCCGGTACCGGTATGTAAACAATCCAAATTTCAAAAAAGAACACAAGAACTTACAATTGGAAGATTCTTGCAGGACTTTGATCCCGGACAAGTGGTCTTCTTCCAAGCTTCGGTACCCTTTCCGTCCAAAGTTCCACCTCCGTTGACGGCGAGTCCATTGAGGGATCTAAACTCGATCCAACCAACGGTTTTGATTTGATTGAGATCCTCAGGAGCCACTATTGTCCCTTGGATCTCCATCGTAGGAGATCCATTATTTGCACAAGGACCCCGGAAGCTCACCGGGCCAAGGTAGTAAGCTCCTTTAGGGACCAAGACTTTGCCCGCGGATCCAATTTCGCAGGCAGCCCCCCAAGCATTCAAAAATGCCTGTAAAAAAATTATAAAAATTTACATAAAGAATCATACTATTTCGTAAAAATTGTGATAAAACGTTAAACATACAACATGAACTTACGTTTGCATTATCGGTCTTTCCGTCAGCCTTCGCCCCATACTTCGTCACGTCAAAAACTTGTAGGGCATAAATACATTGTATCATGCATACAAGTAAGGAAGAAATGGAGACCAGTTTGATTAAGGCCATAAATTTTTGTGTTTTTGGATAAAATGTGGAGAACAATGATAATATAACCTAAGTCACTTATACAATGATCCCCACTTTAATAGGAAATCGGGGTATATAAGAAGAAACACCTCCAACGTATCGGGATTTTCCCGATGGCTGTGTTCCTTTGGATGGTTTCGGCCGATATTGGCCTATACGTTTGAGGACTTGACGACGTTGGATCAAACCCCAGGAATTAAAGAGAGAAATGGGGTATTTATACGCACAACAAAATGGAAATGAGAGGGGAAGAGGAAATTGAGGAGGTAATGCAGCGGAAAAAAAGGTGGTATCGCGTCTTTAATCACCAATTCTGGGGAAATATTTGAGGATGGACGGAATGGTTCACGATTTGTCTCATAATAGCCACTGAATCAGTCTCATAATAAGCAAGTGACAAGCTAATTTATCATGCCCCGTGATATTCGATTAAACATTTTTTATTCATTCAATCTTTTTTTTTCCTTTACCTTGCCGTCTCGATCAGGCGGAATGGTTTATGACAAAAAAATTCATGCATTCAATCTTATTAATATCTTTTCATGCATTGGCTAGTTTAACCCTTGGGCTTATTTTGTGAAGCTTATAAGCTATGCATGCTGGATTTTGGTGGCTATTTTAATTAATTAAGTTTTTTTTTTTTTTTCGCGGGGGCGGGGGGGGGAGTAGGGCAAGGTGCCCTAATATTAACAAAAATATTAAAAAATAATCAATATTTACATAAAAAGGATTTGGTGGCTTTTGGATTTTATAATAAGAACTTGGGTTTTTTTTATACAAAACCACCACAAGATATAGTGGTTTTTCGGAAAACTACCACAAAGTTTTTATTTTTCATAGAACCACCATGAAAATATGAATCTTTTACAAAGTCCCACCAAGTATAATTTGTTGTGAGCAGCAAAAATTTCGGCAGCACCTCTCGTGCTCGACAAGAGAGTAGATCTCAACTAAATCCCTGTTTCACAAAGGAAACAAGAACCAAAAATAAAATATCTCAACAAAGTAGGATATCAGCTCTTCCTCTCATCACTTCTAAGACTGATCTGTCGAGTGAACCTAAACTCTCAATTACAAATCACAGCACGAACAATCAATTTTAACGTGGTTCGACAAATTGCCTACGTCCACGGGGCAAGGAGGGGGAGATCTACTATTAGAGGGAGAGAGTACAATAGGGTTTACAATCACACAACTCTCACAAATTAAACCCTTAAATAACTCTCTAAAAAACCTCTGCGAATTTCCCTGTTGCACGCAGCCAAGCCTCTGCGTTTTCCTCACCTTTTGCACAGCCGCAAAAAATCAATCTGCTTTTTACTCACCTGCACTTGCACGTTCCCCCTTTTGCTCCAACTACACGAAACCCTAGGCAAGAGTTTTTATAAACCTCTGTCGTGTCTTCGGGTGGGCCTTTGCTTTATCTGAGCAAACAATTGCTCTTCACGCGGTTTCCCTTTGCAGCCCAAAAAACATCCGCTGGATCTTAGCCTCCCACTTGGTTTGTATCAGCTGGATCTTAGCCTCCCATACGGTTTGTAGGCTCCACCCCTCCGTCTGCTGGATCTTAGCCTCTTATCCTCCCACGTGCTTCATAATTCTCCACCTCGGTGAAGTTTTTCCAAAAACTGAGCTGATACCAACCAAAACAAATGCCTCACTTGTTGCGTCCAGTACGAAGTGAAACGATTCATGACAACAGACTCAATCCATAACAAGTCGAGAACCCAATTGAGAATGCGAACAAACTCCAAATATCGGTATCTACTCCCAAATCGGCTGCATCATAAATGACTACCTACGTATCCTCTTGCCCAAGGAATCAAGCCCTCATGTAGTTCACCCAATACCCTCCAAAAGACCTCAATCAATAGAAAAGTTTGTAACTCTTCACCAATATCACCAACGGATCTACAACTGATAGCTCTCCCAAAGGCCCCAAACTGAAACATATCAAACACCTCCATCCGAGGTGAGCCAATGGCCGTATCCAAATCATATCCACCAGCTGCACTCAAATTCAAAAACAACTCATCATTTGCATCCAAATCCAAATGATCCCCTAACTGTGTCACCTCAGCTGGAATCCCAAACGATACATAATGATCTGGAATATGTGGAATAATCTTCACCCAATGTGAAGTAGCATCACTCTCCACCTGCTGTGATACCTCTATGATCTGTCCAAAACTCTCCACCTGCTGAGAGTCAATAGGCTCCCTTATCGAAGCCTCATCCAATGTGACATTACTAGACCAAATATCCAATTTAGTTTTACCTCCAATCATAGCAGTTGACAACTCTTTAATAGGATGACCTAAATATGTCGAAGCCTCAGTCCAGAAACCCTTCTGCAGACCATTGCTTAACAACCAACACCGATCCTCCTCCAGAAAGACACGATTCTAAAAATTTGTCACCATATATAGTTTCCCCAAGATTTCCTTTCCAACGAAGTGTCTCGAAATGCCGTGAGCTCGGCTCTAAAATAGAAACAGGTCCATCTTGTACCTCCTACCAAAATTAGAATGAAGTATCTTCACCTTTCTGTTTATCACACACTTCTTCAATCTGTTGGAGACTACTAGGATTTTATCCAAAGGAGATTTGGTTGTAACCCAAACACGTCTAGAACAGCCACCAATGAAGGAGACCAAATATCTATTTTTTCCTAATGATGCCTCTTTGGAAGGCCCCAAACATCCACATGAACTCCATCTGAAAGACCCTCTGTGCGGTGAATAGAGATGTCAAACTTCACCTTGGTCTTCTTGCTCACACAAAAGTGTTCACTGGATTTCAAATTACAGATCGTTGTACCTATCTCTAAATCAATACTGGAATGACAAAGCCCCAAATATCGCAGTCTAGTCGAATCAACAGAAGTCGCCAGCTCTCTACCTGTCACTTTATCTCCAATCAAATAGTACATATTATTCCTCCTGACGCCCTTCATCACAATTAAAGAGTCTTCCATGATCTGGAGAACCATGTCCTCAACACAAACCTTTAGACCCTCTCCAACCAAAGCTCCAATTGAGATCAAGTTCTTCCTCAAGGAAGGAACATATATCACATCATATAACTCTCTAACAGTCTCGTCAAACATCTTGATGTGAATTCTTCCTATCCTAAGGATCTGACATACACAGTTGTCTCCCATGTACACCACATCACTATCCAGTTTCTTAAAACTAGAGAACCATTCCCTTCTAGGGCACACATGATAGGTTACACCACTATCCAATATCCACTCGGATTCTTCCAAATAGCTACCTGTAGGACTGATAGAAAATGAATAAATAGAAGTATCATAAATATTACCATCCGATATAACGATGTTTGCTTCTGATGATGGTTGCTTCCCTTTTCCCTTCTGCTTATTCTTCATCCATTCGTCGAGCTTTGGACAATCTTTCTTCCAATGACCAGTCTTATTGCACCAAGCACACTAATCTTTTCCAACTGTAGGATGCCCTACTCTAGACCGTGACTTCTAATTCTTTCAGTTTGGATTCTTCTTTCTTGCGACCAATGTCTTCGCTACGGGCTCAACTAAAACCTCCTTATCCTTCTTTCAAAACTGATAGTTCACAAGTGCAGCGATGACCTCACTATACGAAAGGGATGCCTTCCCATTAATTAGGGTAAGAACAAAGGTCTCGTATTCCTCATTAGGCAAGGAACTCAACAACAGCAACGTCTTATCCTCATCTTCAATCATAACATCCACATTCGCCAAAACCGTAAGAAGCTTCGTGTAGTGATTCATGTGATCACTAATATAGTTTCCCTTCTTCAATTGGAAGTGATAAAGCCTCCTCTTCAAATGCAAGTGATTTTTCACACGCTTGGTCAAATACTTTCTCTCAAGAGTCTCCCAAATCTTCTTTGCAGAAATCTCATTTATATCATCATACTTCAAATCTTGTGTTAAACCAGACCTAATAACACCACATGCCGTCAGATTCATCTTCTTCCAAACATTCTCTTTAATATCATCTGGCTTACCATCTAACTCCAAAGTATCTTCCAAATTTTGCGCGTTCAACACATCCAAAACTTCGCATCGCCAAAGTCCAAAGTTGTTCGTGCCATTAAATTTGTCCACATCTATTTTCGTAGAGTGGATATTCACACTTTGAATGGTCTTCACACCAGAAACACCACCCTCAACATCTTCTTTCTCGGCTATATTCCTCAACACACCAACAAACAATGCGGAACAAACTGAATAATAGATCCAAACTTGAGAAAGATAGAGTCTTTACCAAAAAAGATCCCTGTAGGTGGGAAAATTGCAATGAAAAGAACAAAAGAAAATTGGTGGAATTCTTTTAATTCCGATTACAACTTGAATACAAAAGAGAAGAAAACGAATTTGGTTTTCTCCTTTGTTTAAAACTGGGTTCTTCAAGGTAGCGATGGAGTGCCTCCTTCGAATGCTCGCGTCGAAATTGCTCTCCGTTGACGATCCGACCGTCTCTTATCTCGTGGGAACAATGAACTTCTGTGAAAAGTTTTATATGTAACTCTTTAACGAGTTTAAGAACTCTAAACGAGTTAGAACTCTGTCAATAGAGTTGTTAGAACCGAAAATTCGGTTAATGATCAAGCAGATATCCTGTTGTTGAAGAATCCTTTCAGATTTGACCTCCTGAATTTGATTCAGAAATCCTATCTCCAAGGATTTCGTCTCTCTTGCCTCTCTGTGCGGTTGAGATTCGTATCGCCTCCAAACCTGTGCGGTTTTGATGCTACAGAAGCCCCTTGGCCCCCTCTTTCGTTCCAAAAAGCTAGCCTCCTGTCGTCGATCCAGGCCAAGAAAATCCAACCTTTAACTCAGTTGAGTTTACTCCCTTTTATAGGGGATTAAGGGGGTGTAACTGCCCTCTAAATCCGCTCCTAAGTGGGCGTGATTTCCTCAGATCGTGGGGAAAACGGTTCCTGCAACCGTTCAGCTCGTGCTTGAATGAGTCAAACGCCCACGTTAGCGTTCGGGACCCCAACTCCTCGTTTTAGACTAGAGATGCGGAGTTGGGTACCCGTTGGATGTTGAAAAATGTGGGTCCTACCCCAGCGTTTTAATGTTGTAACGCGGGTTCGACCCTCGCGTTTTGATGTTGTAACGCGGGTTCAACCCTGGCGTTTTGATGTTATAACGTGGGTTCGACCCTGGCGTTTTACTGTTGACACACGGGGAGGACCTCCGTGTTTTGGTGTTGATACACGGGGAGGACCTCTGCGTCTTGCCTTGAAGAGATTATCACCAAGTAATCTCTTTTGTCATAGCGTTGCAAAGATCATTATCTTGTAATCTTCGTCTTGGCTCCTTGAGAATATGAGAGTCGTCAGATTATAACTCCCGATATTGATTGTGAGTGCTATTAAACTAGAGCTCTCATCGGTTGTCGTGAAGGTCGTCAGATTGTAACCTTTATCGATCTACGTAAAAGTCTTCAGATTATAGCCTTCTGAAAGTCGTCAGATTGTAACTTCCATCATCGGTGTTTGATGGGGGATAAGCTATCTATTATGATTTTTAGACAGCCTACAATCCCACCTTTAACTCCAATTGAAACCCTAGACGAGCTTCTAAAGTGATCTACTCCTCTAAATTGCCCAAGTATAGCCCGAGCTCTGATACCACTTGTTGTGAGCAGCGGAAATTTTGACAGCACCTCTGGTGCTAGACAAGAGAGTAGATCTCAACTAAATCCCTGTTTCACAAAGGAAACAAGAAACAAAAGTAAAATATCTCAACAAAGTGGGATATCGGCTCTTCCTCTCATCGGTTCTAAGACTGACCTATCGAGGGAATCTAAACTCTCAATTATAAATCACAGCACGAACAATCAATTTTAACGTGTTTCGAAAAATTGCCTACGTCCACGGGATAAGGAGGGGGTGATCTACTATTAGAGGAAAAGAGTACAAATAGGGTTTACAATCACACAACTCTCACAAATTAAACCCTCAAATAACTCTCTAAAAAACCTCTGTGAATTTCCCTGTTGCATGTAGCCAAACCTCTGCGTTTTCCTCACCTTTTGCACAGCTATAAAAAATCAATCAGCTTTTTCCTCACCTGCACTTGCACGTTCCCCCTTTTGCTCCAACTACACGAAACCCTAGGCAAGGGTTTTTATAAACCTCTATCGTGTCTTCGGGTGGGCCTTTGCTTTATCTGAGCAAACAATTGCTCTTCACGCAGTTTCCCTTTGTAGCCCAAAAAACATCCGCTGGATCTTAGTCTCCCACACGGTTTGTATCCGCAGGATCTTAGCCTCCTATGCGGTTTGTAGGCTCCACCCCTCCGACCGCTGGATCTTAGCCTCTTAGCCTCCCACGTGCTTCACATAATTTACATCAATATTTTTTAAATAATAGTATAGAATAACATAAATGTCCATTATGACAATATTTTGAGAGAGGATGAGTGAGGGGGTATTTCGAGGGAATTTAAACTTTATTGAGAGAATTTGCAAAGTTTTAGAGGAAAATAAGGTATTTTGTTGGTACGAGAAAATATAATAATAGATTGGTGGATCCCACCATGATGGTATTTCAAGGATTTAGGATATTATTTAACATGATATAGATGCAAATTTATGATTTAGTGGCACTTTGTTACGAATGTATATTTTCATGATGGTTCTACAAAAATAAGAAAAAATTATAGTGGTTCCTTGAAAAACCACTATATTTTATGGTGGTTTCATATAAAAAATAAACTCTAAACACTATATAAACTTTGTATGGTGGTAGAGAAGTCTTTTCTAATTGGTTAAATCTTACTTAAGGGTGGGTTTGAAGAAGCTTATTTTCAATGTAGTTTTTATCTATATCTATATGTTTGGTGACATCTCAAATAAGCTAATTTTTAAGCCACATTTTGGTTCCCTAACTTTTAAAAAAGATAGCTTGGAAGGTTATATAAATAAGCTAGACGTAAAACACTTTTCTACATAACGTTTTTATGTTTGGCTTTAGGAAATTCCAGCATTTATTCATTCAATTGTAACTCAAGATATTTCTTTTAGTGAATGAATTAGAGCAAAATGTGTGTTTGATTGAGGAATAGCCTAGAGGGAGGGGGGTTGAATAGGCTATGACCAATTTATAAATTTTCAATTTAGCCAAATAATCAAACAACCATGTAGATATATCAAATAACAAATGCAGGCAATTATAATATGTCGAAAGTAATACAGAATGTTAAGCACACACAAATGTACCTAGGTTTGGCCTCCACGCCTACGTCCTGCAACCAGAATCACTAGCAAAATAGTTTCACAACCTTTTACACCCAGTAAGATTGGCTACCCACCGCAATCGCCCTCCCCGGCATGATTCGTTGATTACCGTCACTATATAAACTAAATCTACTAACAATTCCCATGAACTATAACCCTGTAGTTCGCAACCTAACCTAAAATAGATCTAGAGTCTAAAATAAGTGTAAAAGACAATACAAATCGACAACGAATAAAAATAAAAGGAACAAAGTTTAGAGAACCTCAATGTTATCTTTGTCGCATCAATCTAGAATTTTATGAAGAAGCACTTTCTGTAAAATAGGAATTGACACGTTTGTATCTGAGTCTACTTCGC
>BQKN01063763.1:107947-210283 GCA_022839385.1 Asparagus kiusianus | reverse complement strand
GATTATTAATGAGTAATCTCTTTTGTCATAGCGTTGCAAAGATCATTGTCTTGTAATCTTCGTCTTGGCTCCTTGAGAATATGAGAGTCGTCAGTTTGTAACTCCCGATGTTGATTGTGAAGGCCGTTGAACTAGAGCTTTCATCGGTTGTCGTGAAGGTCGTCAGTTTGTAACCTTCAGCGATCTACGTGAAAGTCTTCAAATTGTAACCTTCTGAAAGTCATCAGATTGTAACTTCCATCATCGGTGTTTGATAGGGGATAAGCTATCTATTGTGATTTTTAGACAGCCTACAAATCCTTCTTAAATGTAGTATCTGGAAATGGTGACAGATGAGGTTCGTCAATAACGGCAACGACGAACTTCGTCTTCAACGACGACCTTCGTCTTCAATGACGAATTTTATTTCTGGACGAACTTCATCTTCAATGGCAAACTTCATTTCTGACGAACTTCGTTTCTGGGCGAACTTCATCTTCAATGGCAAACTTCATTTCTGACGAACTTCGTTTCTGGGCGAACTTCGTCTTCAATGACAAACTTCATTTATGGACGAACTTCATCTTCAATGGCAAAATTCATTTATGGACGAACTTAGTTTCTGGGCGAACTTCGTCTTCAATGAAGAACTTCGTTTCTGGATGAACTTCATCTTCAATGGCGAACTTCATTTCTGGAAAAACTTCGTTTTTGTGCAAACTTCGTCTTCAATGATGAAGTTCGTCTTTTGAGGGGTGAAGTGCCATTTGACGAGGTTCGTCTGCAGATAGACTTCGTCTTCAATGATGTTCATCATCATGATGGGCTTCGTTGGCTGAGATGAGGTTCATTATAATGACGAGCCTCATCATGTTTGTTCCGAGGTTCAACCTTGCTTTACTCCTTGGCATTTATCAGTGTCTACAAGACCCCCTTCAAAGTTTTTAGACCCAAATTGGATTGTATGGGGTCTAAAATACGTTGAACCTTCTCGACTATGACGAGCTTGGTTTGCATGACGCGCTTGGCCTCTTGGTGAGCTTAAATGCACTTCCTGGTTGCAGATGAAGTTTAACATTTCTGGGCGAACCTCAATACTTCAAGATGAAGTTTGGTTATTCGTTTAGTCTTATCATTTGGTGTGGGCTTTGTCAGACCCATGTGGGATTAACAACCAGGACTTAGGATTTTTAGCAAACCCTTAACTATCAACGGACTTGAGTTGTCTTTACCAACTGCCGTTTGAGTTGGACTAGCCATGCTTTTACCCTTAACATGATAAGTTGGCAAGGAGTTTCTTTTAAGCTTAATGCTAAGATTTCTTCTCTATCCTTAGCCGCTCAAGGCATTAGATTAAGTGTTAGAGTTTGGTTGTGTCGTTCAGTGTAACAACTCAACCTGATATTTTAAAAGCGAGGCTCATCGCATGGTAGGCATGTTGGGACGATATGGTATCGTTAATGAATAGTGACTCATCGTATGGTAGATCACTATTTGGAAACAAAAGGGAAGATAGGGTCTCATCGCTTGGTAGGTCACTATCAATGAACAACGTCATGACGTTGTGGAGGTAATCAAGTCGTTCAGTGACATGAACGTATAATGACTGTGATTAAAATAGCGACACATCACATGGTAGGCTACTATTTGCTATCATTATAAGGAGATAGAACGTTCGAAAAAACCAGATAATGAATCATCACATGGTAGATCACTATCTTGATCGAGAGACAAGTAGGTGTTTATTGCATGGTAGAACACTACTTGGCGAGGGAGATCAAGCCATTCAGTGACATGGGAGTACAACGATTGTGATTGGAATAGTGACACATCGCGTGATAGGTCACTATTTTCCATCATTCTAAGGAGATAGAATGTTTAAAAAAGACCAGATAGTGAATCATCATATGGTAGATCACTATCTTGATCGAGAGACAAGTATGTGTTCATCGCATGGTAGAACACTACTTAACGAGGGTTAAGAATTGACTATCAGAGGTAATCATTAACATGATAGTTTTATTGACCCACCATCCTATTTGAGAGGATTCGTGGGGGAATTTGGAGGAAGTGACTATCAGAAGTAATTATTAACATGATAGTATTTTGGTCCCGCCATCCTATTGGAGAGGATTGGTGAGGGAATTTGGAGGAAGCGACTATCAGAGGTAATCATTAACATGATAGTATTTTAGTAAGGGGCCAGATGCTCACGTCTGACTTCGGACTCACCTTGGAGTTGATTTATGGCGAGCTTTGGGTCGTCATGGCTTCATCAGAGATAAAGCTTAAGGTAGTACATGGTCTTGTAGAGAAACCGAGACTACCCCCACTTCAGCGATAATCAGGATTGAAGGATAAAGACTCCAACATCTAATAAGGCTTGGATCTTATCCTTCAGGGTGCGGCATTTAGAGGTGGGATGATGAACCATCATATGGTACGTACAATAGTTGGGTTCATCCATTCTTGACATCTCCTCAGGTCGCATCGGTTCTGGAAACTTGATCTTTTTCGCCTTGATCAAGGATTTGAGTATCAGGATGACTTGCTCATCTTAGTGAAGGAAATTCATGCTAAATACATGCAAAATATGCAACGAAAGACTATATGTATAATTATGCTATGCATGTAGAGAGCATGAAATACATAATAGGACCATCCTAATTAAATCTAACATAATCCCTATATTAAAGAGAGTATTCAAGAGTTAGAAAGTCATACTTTTGAAGCGTGATTCGATGGAAGATCGAACAGCCCTTAGCTCTTGCTCCTTGTAGTAGAAAATCTCCTCGTAGTGGATCTTCAAGTCTTCAAGTGGGCTTGACAAAATCGGAGTCTTTTTGAGATACAAGGTAAGATATCCACCAGGGGGTACTATAAAATCCTACTACTTCCTCTTACTCAAGATTGCTAGAATTTAGTAAGAGGAAAGCTCTCTTTTATTCTCTTATGGAAAAAAAAACCACTTAACCAATTTTCATTAGCCTTTCCATAAGAAAGAGAGCACATATTTATAGAGTGAAATGTGTTCATGACATGAATGACTCATCCTATGAGTCATGCAATGAATCATCAAATATCAATGATTAATCTAGTGAGTCATGCAATGAATCATCTTATAAATCATTACATTTCAAAACCATGTGCAAATAAACCATGTGCTCAAACCATACCACTAAATGACTCATCTCATGACTTATTATACATGGTATGTGTATTTCATAAATGAGAATACCAAATCAATATTGTATTTTATAAATACGATATTTTGTAATTTTCCAATCATTGATTAATAAGTCATCAAATGACCAAAAAGTCAATGAGTTGACCAAAAGTCAACTGTTGACAAAAAAGTCAACTAGTTGACTAAAAGTTAACTTTATAGGAAAAATACTAGAATTCATTTCCTAAGCACATAGCATTCCGATTTTTTCGATATACATAATCGTTTATGTGTATCCGGTATGCGTATCAATCATACGCATCACTCTATAAATTGTGTTTCATAGGATTCAAGTACGGGTTTGGTGTGACTCTAGGGCCTAACTTAAGAACTCGGCAGTGGATCATATCCACAAGTACAACAGAGGTGCTAGCTACACATGAAGACTACCCGGGTATAAGTTATGATAAATGTCTGCAAGATGCTTACACAATTATATTAGGACCACTCAGTGATAATACCGTACAGTCCGGTCTTTTCGACAAACCATGTCAAACTATTAAGCCTAGGGTATGGAAAACTGTCAAACTCTAATTGCTCAATTAGTGTTTGTAGATATTAAACTCATAACCTATAAGATCAAACTGACAATCAGTTTATCTTATTTACCTCGGCCAAGGATTTCCAGGTTATAGTTATATCATACAATCTTATGACATTAACCCCTATACTGGGAGAGATGAATCCCATATTAGCATCTTAATATCTACTTATGCCTCAGGATGTACCCAACAAGAACCGTTATGCACAACTCGAAAAGAACTGTGGTTAGGTAAAAGTCTAAGTACACCTATACTGACATGTAAGATATTGTACTCATGCCTTAGGTCAAGAGACTACTTTGTACTATATCACTTAAGAACTACTATTTGACAGTTAAGTATAATTACCAACTAGATGTTCTCAGTGAGTCGTTCAGTCAACTCATTCACTAATGAGTCTCCAGTATACTATATCTTGATGTCTCACATCAATGATCTAAGAGATGGATCATCGTCCTTCCAAAGAAGAAATAAAGTATACACTAGTCTTACCAAAGTGATGATGTCTTATTTCAACACTTCATCGACTAGGAACATTTTAGAATATACGTTAGCGACAAATCAGATCTCTTCATTACGATCATATCTGAAATATCTGATAGTCTAGTATCATTCTAAGGACTTTATCTGTATTTAAAAAATACCAGATAACTCTGACCAAAATAGCATACTATTATTTAGAATAAGGATGTTATATTCATATAGGTCCTGTTACTGTTCGCGGGAAAAATTATTTTCATTGAAGTCATTGTTTTCTTGAGCAACTGTTTATCGGTTACAAAAGATCCGATCTTTTTTATAAGATCCGGTTACAACAAAATCAAAGAAAAATAAAAGATTATAACTTTCCTTTTTTGAACAAATCGTAAGATCCTGTTTTGCGGTCTCTTGCTTGTGTGGGTTCTTCGCCTGCGCCGGGGTTAATCCGTGGACCACCGCACGATCTTGATCCGGTCAGATCTACACGGTATGACGGGTGTTATTTCACTAAGGAAATAACAGCCGGGGGGACTATTTCACCAAGGAAATAATCGCCCTAAGTAATCGAAATCGACCAAGCGAAATTGATACTCTTCTCGGGATCAAAAACCAAGTTTTGATCCGGAGGATAATCGTGTGGATCTCAGATCTGATCACCCTCGAACTCCTACCTTGTTTGGTGTGGATGATCGCCAAGAACCAGATCTGAAAAGTCTCCCCCTTCAAAGTTCCAAAGCCTCAATCTTTTTTAGTCTTGAGCCTTCAATCCAGCAGAATTTCGCCTCTAAAAAATCCAACCTCCAAAACAATGAGCCCTCAAGCCTATTTATAGGCATTTAAAAGCTGATCTGGGCCCAGATCTGGGCTCGGCCGAGCCACCAAAAGGTGGCTCGGCCTTGGCCGAGCCACCAATGGGTGGCTCGGCCACCGAGCCACCTAGAGGTGGCTCGGTTTTGGCCGAGCCACTTTGGTGGCTCGCCGAGCCACCTAGAGGCGGCTCGGTTTTGGCCGAACCCTCCGGGTGCTTGGTGTTTCGTCGTTTTCCGGTTTTGCGCTTGATTTGAACTCGATTGTTGATCTGGACTTTAATTTGGCAGTCCGGATCCTGATTTGGCAGTAAATCCGCTTCGGTGTTCGAGTTTGAGTCCGGATCCGATCTTGATTTGATCTTGATTTGTTTGAGTCCGCTCCCGATCTTGTTTGATGTAGTGGACTCTACGGTTGGATGACTCGTTGATTCATCGACCTGTCGGCTTGATTGGGCACGCGATTGGATGTATTCCGTTGTTTGCGTGCGATTCATTAACCTCGTCGCCTCGTTAATCCGCTTCGTCGCGTCTCACTTGGCTTCGGTGTTGTGGTCTAACGAACATGCTTGGATATATCTCCCGATGGTTCGTTGGCTTGTTGAATCACCGTGCCGAGCTGTGTTAAGGGACCTATAAGCAGTTTTATACGCCTACAGATACCCCCTCCAAAGTATTTCAGCCTCATTCTTTCATAAAGGAGTCTGGAATACTTTGGATATGATTGTCCTAACCTTCAATCGGTGTAACGGGACCTTGGAATGACTTCTATTCTTGATTCTTTCAATCCTCCAGGCTATTCGTTGCTTTGTCGAATGTCTGCAAGGGTTCTGGTGCTGCATTTATTGTCTGACCGTTTGTCGAAATTTTAAACTTGAAGTCAACTCCTGATTTTCTGATCTTTAGCTTATGTTTGTTGTTTCAACATGGAACTGACCATCGATTGTTGGCGTTGAGTCTTCATTTGTAACGCGTTGTCCGGCGTTTGAGCTTCATTATGACGTGTTGTCCGGTGTTTGAGCTTCATTGTGACGTGTTGTCCGGCGTTTGGCACAGTTTATACTCGTACGTCTGCTGGAGTCTACATAGTTTAAGCTCTTAAGGAATTGGAGCGTGGCGGTCCGAAGTTGTTGGATGCCCAAGCCACGAGACCAACTCATAAAGTTGATGCGTCAATGACTCGTATTTATAGAATTTTTGGCAAATTCTCAGCCATCAACGGGTTTGATGAGCCTTTACCGACTACCGTTTGAGTCGGGCTAGCATGCGGATTTTTTAAGTCCGTTCCGCATGTGACGTTAAGCTAAAAGGGTTAACCCTTTTAGTGCTACGATATTGAATATGTAGACTTCGTCTTTCTCCTGTGAAAAAACTAAACAGCGACGTGTATGAGACGTTGACTTAGGATTTTTGGCAAATCCTCAGCCCTCAACGGATTTAACGTGCTCTTACCGATTACCATTTGAATCGGGCTTACATGTGGATTGTTTTAGTCCGTTCCGCATGTGACGTTGTGCTAAAGGAATGAACTCCCTTAGACTTTGTGCTATGATATCGAATATATAGGCTTTACCACTTGTTACGGGAATAGGCTACCCGGCAGCGCGTGTTAGGCGTTAACTTCAGGATTTTTGGCTAACCCTCAGCCTTCAACGGATTTGATTAGCCTTTACCGACTACCGTTTGAGTCGGGCTAGCATGCGGATTGTCTAAATCCGTTCCGCATGTAACGTTGTGCTAAGAGAGTGAATTCTCTGAGACTTTGTGCTACGACTTCGAATACGTAGACTTAACCATTGTTACGGGAATAGGCTACCCGGCAACGTGTATTAGACACTGACTTATCCCTACTTAGGCTTCGGGATAACTGTCCCCAGAATCAGGTTCTGGTGTCTTCTTGGATAGTAAAAGACAAACCTGGCGACGCGTGTTAGGCGTCGGTATATCCTTTCTTAGGATTCAGGATGAAATTCCCCATGCGTATAAGGCATGAATTTTGGTGTTATTAATAACAACCTGCCACAATGTTGAATATATGGGCGGGTGTTCTTTTTAACGGTTAAGAACTAACCGGCAGCGCGGGTTAGGCGCAGGCTTATCCCTGCTTAGGTTTCAGGATAGTGTACCCCAGAATCGAACTCTGGCGTCTTTTTCTACGGAGAAAGACTAAACCGGCAGCGCGTGTTAGGTGCAGACTTATCCCTGCTTAGGATTCGGGATAAACTTCCTAGGATGAATCCTAGATTGATAAATTCATGGAAAAGGTTGGTTGGGGAAAGGAAGAATTTTATATTCTATTTCCCGGTCTTCTTTTAAGGTGAAGGCGAACCCGAATACAATGAAGGAAGAATTTTATATTCTATTCCTTGATTCTGGAAAGGAAGAATTTTATATTCTATTTCCAGCGTAAAAGAAACTAGAAGTGGGATCTCCACTCCGAGAATCTGGAAGATCTAGATAAACTTACCTTTTATAGGATTGGTTATCTAGCCTGAAGATGAGTTTTTCGTTTATCGAAATGAAATTTTCACTTCGATTATAACCATGAGGAGGTTTAACCAAAGAGAAAAAGAAGGGAGTTCTTTCGTTTATCGAAAGGGGACTCTGAACTGAAAGTGGTCCTCTTGTTCGTGGAAAGAATCAAGAGGGGAATTTGCTGGTGGCTTGGGCCAGAAAGACATTTTTGGTGGATTCACTGTCAATTGAAATTGATCAATGAGGGACTTTGGTGGTGAAAATAATCTTGGGTTATCCTCTAGAATATTGAGTGTAATATTCTTCAAGGAACTTCCCGATAAATGGGTTATCCTGAAAGCACTAGGGATAGTACTTTTTCAGGAACTTCCCATTTATTGGCATTAATTGCCTAACGCCCTCTTGAGTAATCAGGCGATATGCGCCGTTTGAGTAGACTGTGTCTATCACAAACGGTCCTTCCCATTTGGGTTCAAATTTACCTTTCTTCTTGGAGTTGGGGATTATCGGTCGGGGAGCAGCGAGGACCAGATCTCCTTCCTTGAAGCATCTCTGTCGGACTTTTTTGTTAAAATCCCTAGATATTCTGGCTTGATAAAACTCAATGTGTTGTTGAGCTTCCAAGCGCTTTTCATCCAACATTTCGAGTTCTTCGAGACGTTTCTGATGTTGTTCTTCTGTCGTCATCTCAGTTGCGAGATCGATCCGAAGGGATGGGATTTGGATTTCTAATGGTAGCACAGCTTTACATCCGTATACCAACGAATATGGGGTAGCTCCTCTAGGTGTGTGTATGGTGGTACGATAAGCCCAGAGTGCTTCACCGAGTTTATCATCCTAGTCTCGTTTATTGGTCTTCACGAGCTTTGACAGGATCTTAATGATCGTCTTGTTAAAAGCCTCAGCTAATCCATTCGAAGCAGGATAATAAGCTGTCGACGAAACATCTTGAATTTTGAACTTATCACAAAACCTGACGAAAGCGTTGCTTATGAACTGTGGACCTTTGTCATGAATGATCCGTCTTGGCACGCCGTGTCGGTATATGACATGATGTTTGATGAAATTAATGACGTTGTTTGTCTTCACTTCTCTAAGCGGAATCACTTCAGCCCACTTTGAAAAGTAATCCGTGATTGCGAGAATAAATCGATCGCCTTTGACTGAAGGGGGAAAAATAGGACCGACAATGTCCATACCCCATGTCTCGAACGGCCAAGATGTGGTTGACGTGTGTAAACGCTCTGGTGGTTGGTGCATATAATTTGCATATACTTGACAAGCATGACATTCTCGAGCGTATTTGATTGCATCATGAACCATTGTTGGCCAAAAATATCACATTCTCCTGATGTGATCATACAGCTTGGGACCGGGCGGATGCGCACCACATTCTCCTTCGTGTGCTTCCTTAAGAACTTCTTCTGCTTCTTTGTTCGAAAGGCATCGGAGTAACAAACCATCGTACCCTCGACGGTATAATGTATGAGTCTCCGTATTATAGAAGAATCTTGGTGCTCTTCGGCGGATTGATTCCCTTTCTTTTACATCCTCTGGCAAAATACCATATTGGACGTAGTCAATGATAGGAAAACGCCAATCTCGGGACTCAGACTCAATTTGAGTTGAGTTCACCTCCTTGGCGCTTATGTTTCTATCATCTTTCTCTTCTATATCCATATTGTATATGGGTATGCAGAGTTGATGCGATCTTACTGTGACTAGCATTTCAGTTCCGGGAGGCTGCGCAAGTGATACTGCTAGTGCTGCCAGTGCATCCGCATAAGCGTTCTGGAGACGAGGGATGTATTCAATAAAGAATTCTTCAAAAGAATCTGCCATTTTGATGGCCTCCTGGTGGTACGGGATCAGGTCTTGGTTCCTGACTTCATACTCTCCACGGACTTGGTTGACTATCAATTGAGAATCCCCAAAAGCTTCGAGATATTCGACCCCCAGCTCTTGGACGAAACTGAGTCCAATGAGAAGCGCGTTGTACTCGGCTACGTTATTGGAACATGGATCGGTCAGTGAATAAGCCCGAGGCATTACATGCTTCCCCGGGGAAACTAAGACAACTCCAACTCCGGAGGAGACTTTAGAACATCCGGGGGTTATTGCCACATTAGCTTCCCTTGAAGCACCATCGAAGTATAATTGCCATACTTGTTGATGCGATATAGTGTTAACCTCGTGGGTTTCATCCGGCAAGTCATCATATACTTTTGCCGTATCCGTTGTCGGGTTTGCCGCCAAAAGATCACAAATTGCTTAGCCTTTGATCGACTTCTGTTGTTTGAAATGCAATTCATATTGGGACAAGAGAAGGTCCCACTTCGCTAACCGCCAATTTATAGAGGCCGGTTGCGTCATAAATACCCGTACTGGATTAACGTTAGAAATGACATAAATCGTCTGTCCAACCAAGTAATGCCGCATCTTTTGTACTGCGAATACCAATGCGAGGCATTCTTTTTCAATCATCGGATATCAAGACTCGGCGCCTACCAAGGTCCGACTTAGGTAATAGACTGCCTGTTCGTGACCGTTATCATCATCTTGTGCTAGTAAAGCACTTATCAATTGGTTCATCGCCTTAATGTAAATCAAGAACGGTTTACCTGATTTTGGTGCAACGAGAACAGGAGGATTCGTCAGATATGTTTTGATATCTTCGAGTGTTTTTTGACAGGCGTCGTCCCAAATAAATGACACACCCTTCTTGTTTAGCTTAGAGAATGGTTGGCACTTCCCAGAAAGATTTGAGATGAACCGTCGGATGTAAGCTAAACGCCCTTGCAATCCTCTGAGTTCTCTTAGATTTCTAGGGGTTGCAGTTCATGTATCGCCTTTACTTTATCAGGATCGATATGTATACCTTTAGTGGTGACGACGAATCCAAGGAATTTTCAGCTGGACATTCCAAGGAAAGATTTAGTGGGGTTCATCTTCAATTGATGACTCCGCATGAGATCGAACATCGTCTTCAAGTCCTTGATGTGATTTTCTTTGTTACGGCTTTTTACAACCAAATCGTCAACGTAGCATTCGACTGTTTTCCTAAGATGTTCTTGGAAAATCTTAGTCATTGCTCGCTGGTACGTGGCGCCTGCATTCTTTAGACCGAAATGCATCACCGTGTAGCAAAAGACATCGAGGGGCGTTCTGAACGTTGTATGTTTCTCGTCATCCGGGTGCATCTTGATCTGGTTATATCCTGAAAAGCCATCCATAAAAGATATTCTCTCAAATCCGCACGTATTGTCGATGATGACGTTCGTGATTGGGAGAGGAAAGTCGTCTTTTGGACATGCCGCATTCAGGTCCCTAAAGTCGATGCAAATCCTGATTTTACCATTCTTCTTCATGACGGGAACAATATTGGCTAGCCAGTCTGGATGTTGCTCCTCTCGGATAAATCCTGAGTCGATCAATTTCTTAACCTCTGCCTCAATGGCTTCCATAATCTGCGGACGAAACCGTCTTTGCTATTGTTTGATAGGTTTGGCACCCGACTTGATATCGAGGCGGTGCATTACCACATTGGGGTCGAGCCCTGGCATGTCTTCATAGTTCCAAGCGAAGATGTCAATATATTCCCTGATGAGAGCAATTAATTCCTCCTTCTCATTTTGGGGAAGACTATCGCTGATGAATATAGGCTTTGGGTTGGCCTCGTTGCCCATGTTAATTTGGACTACTTTATCTTCAGTGGGGGGTTCCCTCTGTTCAAACCTATCACCATACTGCATGTTCAGGTGATGAACCCATGGGTCTTCCCATGTTGGCATTTGATCGTCGTCCTCCATTGTGGATGGATCAGCTATAGTCATGTTCGTCATTAGGGCTTTGAATACTTCCCCCAGACTTGTATCAGAATCCCATTCCGAGGAATCTGACGAGTACCCATCTTTATATTGCCCAAATGCTTGATTATTGATTAACCAGCAACATTCGTCTTCTGAAGAAGAGACATATCCTAATCCTCGTCTGAATTTATAATAATCATCCGGTTTCCCTTTTGGTACATATGCTGCTTTGGCTGGAATACGGGAACCTCGATCGAAGTATAAACCTTCTCCGAGTGTGAAATCATATCCCTGTTTTTCCATGAGCTTGCGCGCTTCCGGACTGTACTTAGATAAATGTCGACCAGGTTTGTCATCATTCTCATCTTCTCTTAAGAAATGACCTGGTAATGGAAAACTCTCTCCTTTACCATAAATCACTTCTTTTTCACCTCCTATTTTGGCAGGGATAATCAGGGTTGTTCCGAAAAAATGCTGGAGGTATTTCTTTGTTATATGGGACGATCGAAGTGGCGTATATAAATCGGGATTATCGTACAATCCCTTTATCGCATCATCAAGAGACAGTGAGTATTCTAAATCATCATTTATTTTATTATTAGCAAGCTGCCAGTTACAACTGCCATCTGACGATTGTTCATCGTCAAGATTGATTACAAAGGGTACAATGTCATTTAAAACAAAACCTCCATTGTAATCAAGTCCGGCTTTGGTATCAGCTTCTTCTTCGTTGTCCGTGCCATGGGCCGATGATTCAGTATCGGATTCGTTACCATAAAGGAGAGAATCAGTGAAATAATTCTCAAACCCTTTGAATGGTTGCTTATCCGCGACCACCGTCCTAACCTTATTATCAGTGTCGACATATTTCAAACACTAATGGAGAGTGGAGGGAATTATAACGTTACTATGGATCCAAGGTCGACCCAATAGTAAGTTATATGAAGTCTTGGCATCAATCACATAACATGTGACTTCCGTCTTCAAATCACCCATTTAACATTTTATCCGGATTTTACCCAAGGGTCTTGACCCGCTAGTGTTGAATCCATAGATAACAGTGCCTGTGGATGCTAACTTACTAACTGGAATGCCGAGGCTATGCATCAAACGGAGCGGCATAATACTCACAGCGGAACCCGGATCCACTTAGATTCGGTTGACTTCGCTGGAGCCACTGTACCCGATGAAATATAGGGGTCGATCATGGTTCGAATTCTTCGTATGCATATCCTGTTTGGTGAAGGTAATGCAGGGAAGGTTTTTAGCCGCTATATTGCAGTGTTGAATTAACAGTTCTGGCTCTTCAGGTATCGGCTTGATCTGAGTAAGGAACACTTCTGAATTGGCCAAGGCTTCTTACAAAGCTTCCCTGGTTTCTTTAGATAACCGTAGCAACTCATACAATGTTATCCGCGCTGGAATGTTAGCTAGTTGAGCCATAATATCGAAGATGTGCGGAGTGTTCGAGCTCTCCGGTTTATCTCTTCCAATCGGACGATTGAAACGAGATTGCTTCGGATTCTGAACCTCTTGGGGCCTCTTTTCTTTCTGTTTATCAACCGGCTGTTGTCGAGCGTCTTCAACCGGTCTAGGAGTCGTAAGCACCCCCAGTTCCGTGAGAGTTTTGGCTGGTCCTCGTTTAGTCACCCCCTGCTCAGCTATCCGATCACTAGGTGATGGATAGTTGAAGTGATACTGATTTCCGCTTCTAGTGGCAAAAGCTTCTTGTTCTTCTTCGGAGAGCGGGAAGGTAGGAGCTTCATCACCATCCTCTTCGAAGATCGCGGAAGTAGCATTGCAGGACTTGCCTTTACTCTTTCTGGTCGAGGAAGTCGCCCACTGCTCGTCTTCAATAAGATCAGGATGGACCCAGAGGATTTCGTCATTTGGGGCTGTGTGTGGCACAAGTCCTTTTTGGCGCTGTCCGTATGGGTCGTCGTTTATTGTCTTCATTCCTACTTTGGTGATGCGTTTTGGTTCAAACCATGCTGTGGGTATTGATCCAAAGCTAATTGATATTACATTTGCTCCTACATTCTTGGGCGGCTTCGGGGTTATGACGCCCACATCAATTAACGCCTGGATCTTATTCTTGAGAAGGTAGCATGACCTTGTAGGGTGATGGACCGCTCTATGGTATGCGCAATACTTCGGATCCGTCACTTTGCTAGCTCCTTCTTGATCCACGATCGCCGGCAGCTGGATTTTGTTATTTTCCAACAGGTACTTAAAGATGACGGGAACTTCATCATCTTTGAAGGAGTACACCTTAGGAAATCTTGGCTCCGAAGATTTCTGCTTCTGAGGCTGTTATCGCCATTGCGACTACGATTGTTGTGGTGCTTGTTGCTGCGGCTATTGCTGAGGTTGCAATTGGAAAGTTTGATTAGCATCAACTGCATTAGCATGTGCCTTACCTTTCCCTCGTGGGTTGAAATTCTATGTTGGAGCATTCGTCGCCTGTTGGCCTCTCTCCGCCTTCTTCCTTCTGAGGAATCGCTCGGCTTGCTCTCCTCGAACCTGCAAATCCTTCCATATTTTGGACGGTGCTGTCCCCATTTCTTCCAACACGTCCAATGCGAGGTTGTTGTGGCAGGTCTGGAGAATGAACTCCTCCGTGATCGGGTCCCGACAGTTCATCGCCTTGTTCCAGAACCTTTTGACGAAGGTATCAACTAATTCCCCGTCTGTCTGTTTCTCGTCAAGCAACGACCCGATGGATATCTCGGTGTCATTGTCGAAGAAGTTGGTGAGGAATTTAGTCTCCATGTCATCCCAGCTATTCACGCTTCCTGGCTTGAAGCAGCGATACCAATCGAAGGCGGCTCCACGAAGAGTGCCAACGAAGGACCGTACCATCAGAGGCTCATTACCAGAGATAACCCCCAGGTGTGATTTGAAGTAAATCAAATGCTGAGTGGGTGAACCCTTCCCATCAAAGGGCGTGAAGTTAATTAGATTAAACTTCACCAGATACGGGATTGATTCCCATTCTCTTGGGTATGGACAAGGAATTCCCGTCTTCTTCGTCTCTTGAGCGGAAATCAACGTATTGATTTTGCTCTCGAGGTTTTTAATCTTCAAGCTTTCACCTGTATTTTCGTTAGCATTCTCGTTACCACCCCCTGCATTGACGAGAGGATTATTAGCATTATGAGCTTCATTCGCACCTGTGTCCTCATCTTCCTGATTAACCTGGTTGCGATGACTTGATTCGCCTTGCTGGTTTGTCAGTGCTTGGATTTGTTGGTCATGTATTTCTCTCATATTCTGCATGGCCATCTGCATTTCGAACCTGAAGCTTTCCTGTTGTTTGGCCATGGCTTCTTCGAGCATCTTGGCCACTTGTTCTGCACTTATCATAAGTGACTCGTGGGGTTGTCCCTCGCTGGATACTGTATTATCTGATGTGACCGCAGAGCAGGCATCCGATTCTTCATCTTCTGAAGGTAGTCTTGTCCGAATCCTACCATAAGTTGCTCGTATGATGGCTCTAGACTGCAGACGGGTTACACGCCGGGGTACTTCCAGAATCGACTCGGGATTATCCTGTGTCGATGTCCCTTTGCTGGTCATATTAGTGGTGACCCTCAGAAATTCTCCATCTTCGACTACCGTTCTTCTTCGTCGGAAACGCCTAGGCCTTGGTTTTGGCGTTTCGGTACTGAGCCTTTTGAAAACCGAAGTTCTTTTGGGGACTGTCTTGATACAGTTGCACTCAGACAGTACTGCTCGAATGAGTTTGGAACAGGGACACTGAGTTTCTAGTTTTCGAGGACTCTTTTTCCTGGTTTTACTCGTACCCCCAACACGATAGTATAACTCGTCGGTTTGAAGGTTGGAGTAACCTATCGTGTGTTGGCACGACTTCTCAGGTATAACGCTATCATCATCAGACGACAACGTTTCCTTCTGAGGGCGAAAGCCTTCTTTGGGCTTTCAAGAGTCACGCGTCTCGACACGCGCCTTTGTGGGCGTGAGTTCTCGATGGGCTCTTGGACTTCAATGCGCAAACTGGTGCACGTAGTTGCCATGAACTCCTTGTCCTGTTGAGGGTAGCGGCGACCCCCAGCATGTTGAGTCGTTCGGGGCTTCTTTATCGGGTCTAAATGTTCTTGAACTGGAGCTTTGCATCGCTCATCGGGAAGTGGACCGAGGCGCTCCAAAACTGACCTTCTTCGGGATAGTTCGGGAGGTTGAACTTGCTTTGAAGGCTGCAATGATTGTTCCTTAGCCTGAATCACTGCTTCAGACTTCGGCCTCCATACTTGGCGGGTTGGTGGCGGCTTCTTGGCCACTTCCTTCTGCAGTCTTCTGCGGGCTTCTTGGACTTGAGCCCGTGCCTGCGCTGACAATGCGCGGCGCTTGTGAATGCGCTCATCCAGTGTCGAACGATTCCGTTTGACACGGATCCATTCATTCGTTGGCGGCTTGGAGGAGCTGCCATTCATTGGTTGTTGAGGCTGTTTGCCTCTCCTGTTCTTCAGATCCGTGTCGTCGCGGATTCCATCAGTGGACTCCATCGCCTTTGCGAATTGCCGCGCCAGGCGTTGACGTCGCCTCTGGCGGGCTCTCTTTGAAAGAGTCGCTACGCCTTCAGCGACGGAGGAATTGGCCAAAACAGATCTGACCTGGTTGGAGGTTGGTGAAACTTCACCCGATGCAACTTCGGCATCAACTGGGGTGAGATCTTCGTTGGTACTCTGCACTTCTTCGTACCAACGGACTTTTCTCCTGGAGGAGAACTTCAGAGATTTCTTGGACTTACGGGGGGAGGTGGATCCGGACGAGGATGATAGATACTCCTCGAACTTTTATTGGTCGAATTCATACTCGACCTCCTCCTCGACCGGGATTGAGATCCGCGGCTGCGACGCAACGATCTCGGCAGCGAGATCGGTGGCTCCCACTGTGGTCGCCAGATTGTTCGTGGGAAAAATTATTTTCATTGAAGTCATTGTTTTCTTGAGCAACTGTTTATCGGTTACAAAAGATCCGGTCTTTTTTATAAGGTCCGGTTACAACAAAATCAAAGAAAAATAAAAAGATTATAACTTTCCTTTTTTGAACAAATCGCAAGATCCTGTTTTGCGGTCTCTTGCTTGTGTGGGTTCTTCGCCTGCGTCGGGGTTAATCCGTGGACCACCGCGCGATCTTGATCCAGTCGGATCTATACGGTATGACGGGTATTATTTTACCAAGGAAATAACAGCCGGGGGGACTATTTCACCAAGGAAATAATCGCCCTAAGTAATCGAAATCGACCAAGCGAAATCGATACTCTTTGTAGGCTGTCTAAAAATCACAATGGATAGCTGATCCCTACGAGATTACAAGGCAATGGTTCCTTCGAATCAAGAAGCAGAATTCATCCTTGCGATCGAAACAGAAGAGATTTCTAAATCATTACATCCGCAGCATTATCATCGCTACAAACACGACCTCATGTTTGAGATGATTGATCTTGATGGTTGCGACAACAACATGACCAATATTATATTAGCAACTATTAGAGATGCTGATTAGCAGTGGAATGATTTCAGAAATAAAAGGTTGGACTTAGTTGGTGAGTTTCTTGGTGGAGAGTTGTGGGCAAATATTCGTCTAAAAGACACTATGGATGTTAATTCCCGACAAATTCCAACAATGAAAGCTACAATCAAATAGCTTTCGGGTCGATAAGCGAAAACTGCAAATGGAGGACTTTTCACATAGATCAAGAAGAGTTACAATTCGACGACACTTTCGACAACTGATGGAAACTCTATTCAGCAGGCTTCACAATCTACAGCGGAAGTTACAATCTGACGACTTTCACACTCCACAACAGCAAAAGCGAGGATTGCTGAACGACGGTCCTTGCAACACCTTACAGAAGAGGTTACAAGTCAACAAACTTCTTCTAAAACACGGAAGTCATCCCCGCGTTACAATTATGGAAGTGCAGGCGACCCCCACGTTTCCAAGTCACAAATCAAACGTGAGCGACCCTCGCGTTCGTAGGGGTTCAACTCACACCGACCCCCGCGTTTCCAAGCAGGCAACAAGCCAAAACGCGAGCGACCCTCGCGTTCATCAATGTTCAGCCAACACCCAACCTCGCGTCTCAATCCTAAGATATGAAGTTGGGTTCTGAACGCCAGATTGGGCGTTTGACTTGTTCAAACACGAGTCGAACGGTTTCAGAACTGTTTTCCCACGATCTGAGGAAATCACGCCCACGTAGGAGTGGATTTAGAGGGCAGTTACAACCTCTTATCCCCCTATAAAAACTCAACAAACTCAACAGAGTGGGAGGATCGGATTTTTGATAATTAGATCAGGCTGGCTGGTTGGATTTGGAGAATCTAAACAGAAGGGGCTGGCTTCCTGGAACGGAGGAGTTAGCAGCTGAAGCGAATTCTGGAGGATCTAAACCACTCAGCTTTGGCGGTTCAACAACAGCAGCAGCGAAATCCTTGAAGATAGGATTTTTGAATCGATCTCAGAAGATCAAATCAGAGAGGATTCTTCAACAACAGAATGACAGCTTGATCATTAACCGAATTTTCGGTTCTAACAACTCTATCTACAGAGTTTTAACTCGTTCAGAGTTCTTAAACTCGTTGAAGAGTTACGTATAAAACTTCCCACAGAAGTTCATCGTTCCCACGAGATAGGACGGTCAGATCGTCAACGGAGAGCAAATTCGACGCAAGCAATCGAAGGAGGCATTCCATCGCTACCGTGAAGAACCCAGTTTTAAACAAAGGAGAAAACCAAATTTGTTTTCTTCTCTTTTGTAATCAAGTTGTAATTGAGATTAAAAGAAATACAATTCAATTTTCTTTTGTTCTCTTCCTTGCAATTTTCCAACAAACAAAAGATGGCGACTCCGCTGGGGACTAGCTTTTCCGACGAAGAAGTGGTGGCGCAATCCGACGTCCACCTCACGGGAATAACTGTAGAAACTCTTATCGTGGAGTTTGATCAAGCTAAATATGAGGAAGCCTTATCCTCTGGATCCCTTAGCCCCAAAGCTAAGCGTGGTGTCCGCAAGATCTCCAAGGAGGTCGATTCTGTTGTTGAAACCCCGAAGAAAGTCCTCTCCTTCGGCCAGGAACTCAAACTAGCTCTGCTAGTTGAAAATCCCACCTCCGCGTCAGCCGGATATACTTCAGGCCACAAACGGCCTCTGGAGGAGACGAGTTCCATAAGCACCAACGACGCTGCTGCTAAGGCTTTGAAACAAGCCAAGAAGAATGCCGCTCGCAGACGGAGAAGATCCATACGACGAGCGCACTTGCGTGAAAGCCGAATGCTGACACAACGCGAGAATCACGTTCCTGAAACTTCAGCCGAACCTAGCATTCCCAAAACAGAACGCTCACTTCGTGGCAATGAGCCCGACTATGAGCCTCGGCTAATTCAGCTGAAACGCGACCCTGAGTGGCACGTTGTCTCTTCAAAACGCAGCCCTCAGAAGGGAACTGCCAAAAATAAACGCGACTGTCACGTGCGCATTCAAACAGAGCATGATTCTGTTCCACCAACTAAACGCGACCCTCAGGGGAGCGTTCAACCAAAACAGGACCCTCAGAGGCCTGTTTCATCATTTAAACGTAGGCCTCGGCCTAATGTTTACAAATCTAAACGCGACCCTCGTGTTAATCTTCAAGAACGCCACTCTAGTGCTGCTCTTCAAGAACGCAATCTTCAAGAGGTCCGCTAGGTCCAGAAAAGTCAGCGTGGTTTCCGAATCCACGTTCGACAAGAACCAATCTCACACACCCAAGGGCAGGGGGTTCCATCTCCACCTCCACGCCTGGGGAAAAGTTCCTCCTAAGTTCCTGATTTGCCGGAATTATTGTCAGGAGGAAAACCAGCGCAGCAAGCAGCTCACTCATGTCAATGTGAGAGGCTTATATCGGCAGTCCTGTCAGAATGCCATTGTTGCGCATCCACACCTCGGCAATCCGTGTTCGACAGATTAACAAACGTTGTCAGGCCTGCCAAACGACAACGCCGACACAGGAAGAAAATAGCTGAAGCTGAATACCCTGAGGTCACTATCAACATGATCGGTCGAGGGAAAGCTTCGCATTCTGATTCCGACGAGTCGCAAAGAAGTCATTCCCCAACTGTTAGGGAAATTTGTGACCAACTCGAAGGAGTATATCGGAATACTCGGACTCGGACAGGAGCTATTCGCCCGGTTAACTATCAAAAGTTAGCCAAAGGCATTATAACAAGTGATGAACATTCGGCAATAGCCGACTCTCAATCTTCAAGCTCTGTCGGAGCAAAAGAGGTTTCTGCTTACATGACCGGAAACCCCGAGGACATAGCCAAAAGAGTGGATGAACATCATGTCATGCTCCAGGCGCAACAGGAGATACTTCTCCAATTAAAGGATATGTTGGCCCAGCTTCTCGCTGAAAAAGGACACAAACCTGAGTCTTCCCGGAAGACAACTTCAAAGGGAAAGCAAAAAGCGCACGAACATTCAGATCGTGAGACTCACAATCTTGAATCTTCTTCCGAAGGTGAGAGGGAAATGGAAAAAGAACTGTACCCTCAATCCACCAAGGTGGACGAATTGGAGGCTCGCCTCAATGCAATTGCCAACAGGAGCGAGCTCCGCGAAGAAGGAGTGGTGCGGCCTTATCCTGCGGAATGGGATACAGCTCCCTACCCGCCAAAATTTAAGGCTCCAACCTTACAACCGTTCGATGGCACGGGATCGCCGAATCAGCACGTTTACTACTTCAAATCCCAGACTGGTGATGTAGTAGCAAATGACGCAATCTTGACCCGCTTATTCATCGGCACTCTAAAAGGGGTCGCCTTTGAATGGTTTATGAAACTGCCTGCCGGATCTATCCAGAAATGGGCAGACCTGGAAAGGCTATTCTTGGCCAGGTTCTTTGAGGACGACACGGAGGTCTCGATCCCAACTCTTCTCTCCACTAAGCAAAATAAGGGAGAGTCCATCAAGGCTTACGTGGAGAGATTCCGTAGTATGGCATTGCGATGCCCCTCAGGTATGACCCAATCAACCTTGGTTGAAACTTGCAGGCACAACCTGCAGACTCAGCTTCTTGCCCAGATAGGGGTAGCGGAGTGTCGCTCCTGGAGACAGCTGGTGTCGCAAGGAGAACAAGCTAAAGAGATAGTGGCGCGAGTCAAAGCTGAAGAAGTGCCACAACCCAAGCTGCAGCAGCAACGCAATCAGCAAAATGCCCAGCGGTCTAAGGGAAAAGAGACTTTAGCAGCCGACTACACGCGAGTACCACCGCCCAATAAGCAAGGCAAGGTGCCAAATCAACAAAGAGCGCCCAAGGAATATTCGTTCAAAGAGGAGCACGTGGATACCCTATTCCAATTGCTTCGAAAGAACAACAAGCTGCAGTTGCCTGAAATCAGGAAGCCGGATGAAGCAGGAAAAGTGGATGACCCTAACTATTGCCGTTATCACAGATTCCTTAGGCATCCTACCAAAAAATGCTATGTCTTTAAAGACATCTTGCAGAATTTGGTAAATGCTAATGTGCTCACCTTGAAGCCCGAGCAGAAGACCGTGTTTACCAACTTGATAGCGGTCCAATTCGGCGACTTCCCACCGGTGACCACTACAAATGGCGTCGTTCCCATTCATAAGGGTGAGATACACCTGAAGAATATTGACTTGCATAGTCAGAAGGACAGGGGGTTGGTACCCCCTCACCACCCCAAAAGGGGAAATCATGTGGGTCCACCCTAACCTGCTAAGAGATCAACAATGGACGAACACCTCGTCCAAAAAGAAAGGAGGCAAGGCTAAGTCTTCCAACATGATTAGCCCCTCCATTGCTGAAAATGATGATCACCTCAAACCTCTCACCGATTCAGAGGAAGAGAGGATTGTTCTGGCAGCATATCCAGGAGACAACCTTGGCACTCGGTCAGGAAAAGCCTACTTGAGGGATTACGGCCAGAATGCCCAAGAGGTGGAAGAACAGCCCCAAGACGCTGGGGGTTCTGTGCCGAAGAAGCCGGTTGACAAAGGCAAACAAAAGGAGCTCCGGTTCAATAAAAATCTTCACCAGGAACCCGGGGAGTCGAGCACTCCTTTCCAATTCAACGTCATGGCGCAGCTAGCCAACATACCTGCCAGGATTACCTTATATGAGCTCCTGAGGTTATCCAAAACCACCAAGCAAGCTCTGATTGAAGCATTGAAGAATACGGAGAGCTTCATTACGCAAGTCGCTTCAATTCCCGAAGCTTCTGAAGAACAAACTTGCCTGCAATGCCTGCAAGCAGCAAGAAGTCTACCTTACATATCCTTTACTCAGGAAGATATGCAGGTCAAACACCAACACGACAAACCTCTATACTATACGGGGTATATCGGGTCTTCCGAAATCAGTCGTGTCCAGGTTGACCCGGGCTCCACGATCAGCATCATGCCTTACAGGGTCATGCAGGTCTTGGGGATTCCTATACATCGGCTGAACACCACCCAGACCACCATCTTCGGGTTCAATGCAAACAGCACTCGGCCCCTGGGGAAGATTAAACTCAGGTGTCAAATCGGAGACCTTACGTCCGAAGTGACTTGCTACATCATAGATGCGGACACGTCCTACAATCTCTTGTTAGGACGACCCTAGATACATACGAACCGCATTGTCCCATCTACTCTGCATCAGGTTATGAAGTATGCCAACGACGAGGGGGAAGTTCGAACTCTGATTGCAGAGAAATACCCCTTCCGAGGAGTCGAGAATTTCCACACCGACTCCGTTTTCTACCTGGAATCCCAGGAGAAAGAAGATGTAGACAGCGGTAACGAAGCTGACATTGAACCAGATCCTGATGAAGATTGTCCTTGGGAATTAGACTTTGATGTAATGGGTCAGGGTGACAATAATAATGTACCGAGTGAGGGCGAGTGGTGCATTAATGAAGATTTTATTTTGGCATACTTGTCTGGTGTTCCCTCTAAAAATAAACAAATAGAGAATAATGCTAATGCAGGTACCAACCCATGGCACGTACTGTGCACAGAGGAATCCCTCACGTTGCCAATTGAGTCATCCCTCATTTCAGATGAAGAAATAGAGGATGCACAGAAGGTCTTCTTCAAAGTCCCATCCAAAAGGAAAGGGCGGAAGCCGATCTGTTTCGGGAAGGTCAAACCCATACAACTCAAACGAGGAAGTTCGGAGGAAGATGATGGAGTTCCTCAATTCCATTATCACGAACCTAACTCCCTCCGGTTAATGAAACAAATGGGGTATGACTTTGACGAAAAGCAGGGTCTAAACTTCGGGAAGGGAAGGCGAACACCAATCCGAATGTCCCTAACCCCCAAAGGGAAACCCCCAGATTACTACCAAAAGACTAGAAGGGGTTTAGGATTTGTTACACCTCCCGCTGTCTTAGAGAATGAAATAAGTAATCATCTGCGTTGGGACCACTCATCCGGAACATCTGCATACGAGTCTGATGTCAGTGTCGAACCTTTCTTTAGAAATCTGACTGTGAATATGGTTTCGACTAGTCATCCAGATGAAGATGCAGGGGGTGATCAAGAACTAATTGATTCTACCAGTGATCCTTGGATCAGACGCCTCAACATCCTGTGGGATATGCGGTTTGAACAACGCGAACCACCTACTGAGGACAAAGTGGTCCAGATTAACATGGGAGATGAACACGACCCCAAACCAATTTTCATAAGCGAAAGCTTATCACCATCTGAGAAAGAAGATCTTGTATCTCTCATCTGAGAATATATAGATGTCTTTGCTTGGAATTATGAAGACATGCCCGGTCTTGACCCAAAAGTGGCCATGCATCGTCTCAATATTGATCCGGATGCAAAACCCGTTAAACAACAACAACGTAGGTTTCATCCGGAAATTATGGAATCAATCGAGTCTGAAGTGAAAAAGCTTATAGATTCAGGTTTTGTCAGGGAAGAACAACACCCAGACTGGGTAGCCAACATTGTTCCAGCTCCCAAAAAGAACGGTAAGGTCCGGATATGCATCGACTTCCGCGACCTTAACGCAGCTTTTCCGAAAGACGAATTCCCGCTTCCTATCACGGATGTTATGATCGATAACACCTGTGGATATGAAAGAATGTCTTTCATGGACGGATTCTCCGGGTACAATCAGATCAAGATGCACCCAGACGACGAGAAGCATACCGCATTCAGAACACCGTTGGGGGTGTATTGCTACACAGTGATGCCCTTCGGCCTGAAAAATGCAGGTGCAACTTATCAACGTGCAATGAACACAATCTTCCACGAACATCTGCGTAAGAAGATCAAGTGCTACGTTGATGATATAGCAGTAAAAAGTCAATGTAAGGATGATCATCTTGCAGACTTGAGGACAATGTTCGAAATCATGCGAACACATCAGCTGAAGATGAACCCTACAAAATCATTTCTCGGGGTATCAAGTGGAAAATTCCTGGGATTTATTGTCACATCCAAGGGAATTTCTCTCGACCCCGAAAAGGTGCGTTCTATCCAAGACATGCCACCGCCAAAGAATCTCAAAGAACTCTGAGGATTGCAAGGCAGATTAGCTTACATCCGGAGATTCATATCCAATCTTTCGGGGCGCTGTCAACCTTTCTCTAAGCCCATGAAGAAAGGGGTATCCTTCGTTTGGGATGGGGAATGTCAAAAAGCATTCGAGGAGATCAAGAAATATCTCACCCAGCCACCTGTTCTCGTGGCCCCTATATCAGGAAAACCATTCCTGTTATAGGTGAGGGCCATGGATCATTCTCTCGGAGCTTTGTTAGCCCAGAATAACGATCAAGGGCAAGAGCAAGCCATCTACTATTTAAGCAGGACCATGATGGGAGCCGAACATCGGTATAACCCGGTCGAGAAAGAATGTCTTGCTTTGGTATTCGCAGTTCAAAAGATGCGACATTACCTAGTCAGACAAATAATTCATATCATCTCAAAAGTAAATCCCTTGAGAGTTCTAATGACTAAGCCATCATCTTTAAACTGCCGGCTCGCAAAGTGGGCCATACTCTTGTCACAATATGACATGCAATTCATGCCCCAAAAAGCAGTCAAGGGTCAAGCATTGGCAGACTTCTTAGCCGATCACCCGGTGCCAGGAACATCTAAGCTCTATGAAGAATTACCTGATGAAGTTGCCGAAGCTTGCGTCATTCAAGAATCTACACAAGTGTGGAAATTATTCTTCGATGGTGCATCTAGAGCAAACCCTCATGGAGCGATTACTGCGGGAGTAGGAGTGGTGTTCGTCTCTCCTAACGGTCACATAATCCCAAGAGGATTTTCCCTAATCGAACCTTGCACCAACAATGTAGCTAAGTATAATGCTTTGTTACTAGGGATGCAACTTGCTGAAGAACTTAATATTCGGCATCTTGAGGCTTATGGTGACTCTCAGCTCGTTGTAAATCAAGTCCGAGGGGAATACAAAGTACGTCATGAGGACCTGATCCCGTACTACTTAGCAGTGCTGAAGCAAGCTAAGAAGTTCGAGGGATTCTTTATTGAATACATCCCACGGGCCCAAAATGCTTACGCTGATGCTTTGGCTTCATTGGCAACTTCGGTGGCATTACCGCCAGGTACCGAAACGACGATCCCTGTCGCAGGGCGTGAACTATACTCCTCCAAGATTCCTAAGGAGGAAAGCTCAGACAAGACAATGACGGAAGAAGTCTGTACAACCTCTATAGAATTTGAGTTTAGAGATTGGCGATTTCCATATATTGACTATGTCCTATATGGAATTTTGCCCGATGACCCTAAGGAAGCGGCCGCCATCAAACGAAAGGCCCTCCGATTCTATTACGATGCAGTCTCTCAGACTCTGTATCGTAAATCCCATGACGGGGTTTTGCTTCGATGTCTTTCTCGAAAGGAAGCAAGGGAAGCCCTTAAAGAAGCTCACGACGAGATGTGCGGAGCTCATCAGCCCGGAGCTAAATTAGGAGATCGTCTCCGACGAATCGGCTATTATTAGCCGAAGATGTTTTCAGACGCGGTTGACTACGCTAAACGTTATCACGCGTGCCAAATTCATGGGGATTTCATCCATCAAGCACCTGGGAACTTACATCCCACATCTGCATCCTGGCCATTCGAAGAATGGGGCATGGATGTCGTCGGACCGATTTCTCCTCCGACGTCCAAGGGACACCGGTTCATCCTAGCCGTAACCAACTATTTCTCCAAATGGACGGAGGCTATCCCGTTGAAAGAAGTCAAGACTTCGAATGTGATCAAGTTCATCAAGCATCACGTCGTCTACCGTTTTGGAGTCCCGAGGCGAATAGTTCACGACAACGGGACACAGTTCGTCAGCTTTGGGTTTCAGAGATTTTGTGACAAATTCAGAATCCAAAGTGTCGCATCTACAGCATATTATCCACCAGCAAATGGTCTTACAGAAGCTTTCAACAAAACCATAGTGAAGCTTCTCAAAAAGTTTGTTTCTAAGAGTCGGCGCGATTGGGATGAAAGACTCGGTGAATGTCTGTGGGCTTACCGTACGACGGTGAGGACCCCTACGCGAGCTACACCATTCTCTCTGGTATACGGCTGCGAAGCTGTGCTACCATTAGAGATCCAGATCCCTTCTCTGAGAGTCGCAATCACAACTGGACTAACAGAAGAAGAGAAACATCAACGACGCCTGCAAGAACTTAAAGCCTTGGACGACAAACGACTTCAAGCTCAGCAACAGATTGAGTTGTACCAAGCTCGTATTTCCAAAGCCTACAACAAAAAGGTTAAGGAACGGACCTTCAAGAAAGGCGATTTGGTTTTGGCCAACAGGCGACCCATGGTGATGACACACAAAACCAAAGGGAAGTTCAATCCTAAGTGGGAGGGGCCTTTCGTAATAGAATCAGTTTATTCGAATGGAGCCTATCGCCTTATTAATCAAAAAGGAGACAGGCTCATGATGCCAATCAATGGGAAATTCTTAAAGAGATATTTCCCGTGAATCATGTAGCCCCCTAACCCTAGCTAAATCAGGCTGGGGGTTGCCAATTTATAGTGTAATTCTATTTGTATTTCGTCATGTTAACACTACACCTCTGACGATTGAAATTTCCTAGAATTATTTCAAGTAATAATAAAGAGAATTTCGTTTTCATATTGAGTTGACACTATATTTACAGCATTTGCATTATTGTTCATTGTCTTGAAATCATATTTCAATAAAAGAGATGATGAAAACCAAAATGAAATCATTTCCATTTAATATTGTTAATTCCAATACAAAGATGAAAGCAATTGAAAGGAAAATGATACAAATTTATTCCTCCACCAAAAATGGTGCAAATCCTAAGCATCGAGACTCATCAGTCTAAAAGACTTGAGCTTAGATTTCAGCGCTGATATATTCTCCTCGCGAGCCTTTCTGATTTCTTCAGTAATCTTGCTCTTGAGCTCCTCTTCATTAGGCGTTGCTTCTGCAAGTTCTCGCCGAAGCTTGTCGGCAGCAACGATTTCGTCGCAATAGCATTTGAAGAGCCCGTCGCAATAAGCGGCTAACCCTTTTAAAATTTTTGTACCGTCAGCTAGCTGAGCGTTTATTTGAGGAATTTCAACACCAGCGCGAGCAAGTTCTGCTGCGGTATCCCGAAGACCCACGGTGAGATTGCCCATGTCCTCCTGTACCCAGATATGTTCCCCACGCAGGTGATCAAGACGAGGTTCTGTTTCGGATAAGCTCTTCCGAAGAGCCTCTTGCTGTTGTGCCTTCAGAGCCTTGGCCTCAGAAAGAGCCCGATCCACTTCTGTCCCTATGTCGTCGCGTTGCAGCATGGAAAGGAACCCCAGTTCATATTCCAAGATAATGATGCTCTCGCGACAGTTCTCGGTCCATATCTTATCGCCCTGATTCCTAATCTTGGATAGACATTCCAGCAAGTGAGGTTCGAAAACCTTGAAGCTCACACCCCGGAGGCTAACAGCGTCGATGGTCATTTGCATCCAACGCTCTAGTTGTTCGATGAGCTCTCTCAAAGTTTCTGAGCTTGGAGGTGGAGCAGTCGGATAAATAAAACAATTCGCATAATCAGTGCGAGTAGAGGTGTGCGCCGCCTCAGATAATGCCTTATCGATCATATCTGATAGTGAGTCAGAGATAGCCGGTTCCGGCCCACCACTTGTCGTTTCTAGACTTGGAGGAGCGGTTGGAAGCGTAATATCCTCTCTGTTTTCAGGAGATGCAGCACGTGCTGATCGTATCGCATCTCCCATCAACTTGGTCTTCTTTGAATTTTTGGCTACGACAGGCAGTCGTTTACGCACCCTCCTGTCATACTCGCCTTGCTCAGTAGCAGAAAGAGCCTTCTTACCCGATCTCAGAATACGAGGTTCAGGAACAGGCGCTTCTGGAATTGGCTTTTCTTCGGGAGAGTCAGCAATCGGCGTTTCCTCTTCGATCCCCATAGGAATTTCTTCCTTGGGAGATTCGATGGTAGACAAATTCCTAGGAGCTTCAACGGCTCCGGTTGTTTCTTGTTCGCAGGATAGATATTCTTCTACCCCCGGCAAACGAGTGCTGGAAGAACGGCTCCTCGAACGATACAACGCCCGAATTTCACTTATACATAAAGTATAAATATCATACCCCGGGACTTGGGAAACTTCTTCATACCAGTTACGGAAATCAGCAACAGTGGAGCAGCCAGGCGGCGAATTGGGTAAAGTGAATTGTGCATGGGTTCCCCCGGCGGAAAAGAAATACCATGCACGAGCTCCTTCATATAAGTTCCCAATCTGAGCTAACGCCGGGTTAGGATTGCCAACATAGAGTTGGTCATATCCAAACTGTCTGGCGAACCGAGAAGGCACATAAGGCTTAATGAAGCACTTCTCCCGCAAGCGGTAGACCAGGTAGCCCAACCTGATCATAAGAAGCCAGTTGAATGTGCCTTCTTCCAAAGAAGACGAGCCCTCGAAAAGCAAGTCCATGAAGCGGGCATCCTTCACGTCAGCTCCATCAAAATTAGGAGCGCAGCAGATAACCCGGTAATTGTCTTCCCGGGACAGAAGCTGTCGAGCCCTGACTATATAAGAATTAGTCCACGTGGCCGACTCCAATCTCTGTACGAAGGGAGTATAAGCATCATCACCCTCGTACGCTCCCGTCATCAGTGAGGGACAGTGCAGCACGAACCAGGCCACCAGGTATGTATACGGCATAGGTACACGTGGCGGAGGAGCTCTCCCGGCTTTCTTCTTGGTAGCTGTAATTTCGGAAGCACTGAGAAGTTCTGAGGTCAACATTCTCAGGCCATTTTGCATACAGCCGACCATAGCAGTGAGGAGACTCACAGGTCTTCCATGCGCTAATAAGGTAGCTGGATACACAACCTCAACCAATATAGCCTCAGTTGGTTTTGACGGTACCACGCACCGCTTCAACCAAATCATGAAGAAGCCTGCAAGAAGAGCCGTGTCAGAGATAGGAACTGTGGCTTGGTGGTGGAAACTTTCAAATTCGACACCAGCCTCAAAATCACCCTCTGCATGCTTTGTCCTATAGGTAGCACTGGAAGCCTTAGTTCGAGCTTTGGCATCCTTACGAGAGATAACTGCAACACGAAATACGGCTATATCTTTCCGGTTTAAATTCTGAAAGAGGTATTCCGCCCACGTGGTATGCATGATGCCCCCTCCACGCATCCCAAAGATTTGAGCACATATGTGGAAGTGGCACATCAACTCCCAGAAAGTAGCATAAATTTCTGGGTGCGCCGACGTCAGTCGGGAAAGCTCTTCGGTAGTGGGGATGAACTCCTCGTAGGGTGTTTTTCCAAGCGGCAACCCCGACACTGCCTGCATCTCCTGAAGAGCAAAACCTAACTCTCCTGCAGGTGTGAAAAATGTGCAATTGTCCGGGTTATATTTCTCCAACATAGCGAAGAAATTGTGGAAACTCTGCACAACTCCCCGTCGGACAGCTAATACAGGAATTGTGAGACCCGACTGTTCGAGTGATTCCTTAAGCTCCTTAAGAACAAAGTTAACCATACGGGTCCACCAACCTCCTTCTCCAGAACAGACCCATCCAGGGGACCTGAACGTTTGGGTAGAGAATTCACCCTGAGTTGCAAGGAATTGGCGAATAAAGATGTTCGCTGGATGTGGCATCTCCTGAACCAGCTCCTTCTTCTCGAACAAACCAGGTCTTAACCCCTTGAGTTGTCCCCCGATTTGTGTACGAGCTCGCCGACCAGATCCAAACGACACATTTTCCTTCTCTTTGACTATGTTGAAAGTCAGACTCCGACGGCGGCTTGCATTTAAAAAGTAATAGAGGGGGTACATCCTCTTCATGTTCGGAAGGAAGAAGTAGCGATTATCAACTTTCCGCAACAGCTTCGAATCTTCTGCATGTATGAGGTGATCATCGATGGATATTTGATCTCCGAATATGAACGCCGGTTTAGGAAACTGGGCATGACCAGCAGGGGTCTCCATGTCTAAGTCAGTGATCAAAATTCTAAGAGTAGAACATCGAGGGGACCTAATCATGACCGTTCTTTCCGAGTCGGCGAAAGTACAAAGCGGAATTATGTTGTGAAGGCTGAAAATTTCATTCGCATCAGGCCCGCCAATATACCCAAAATGATGCTCTTGCGAAAGCGGCACGTTTGGTAGAAGCACTGCACAATCAAAAGCAGATGTTAGCAGCTATAAGTGAGCTATCGACATAAAGATAGAACCCAAAACATAAAGGGTTAAAGTCTCATGTCAAAATCTCCAACGCGAGGGTCGAGCCTCGCGTCAGAAGTCTCAAACGCGAGAGTCGAACCTCGTGTTGAAAAATTGGAACGTGAGGGTCGAGACCCAAAGGGGGTCCCAACCCCGCGTTTTCATCGAGTTAAAACGAGTCATCTTCCTCGTTATCAAGAACCCATCTAGGGTTTTCAGAAAACTTGCCAAAGCAAGTTGCTTCGGTCAGCACTCACCATGACAGGGAGGCCCCTGTGATGGCGGAGACGACGACGATGTTCCCGCACGAACAAGAACACCGCCGGCGTCCTCAGCCGACGGCGTTTCAGAAGTCGATCTGACGACTTTCTTGGAGCTCGAGCCTACTCTTCGAGGCGCCATTGATGCAGTTGATCGGAAGAAATGCTCTTGAACGAAGGAGGCGAAGTTCGTCCGAGATCTCATCAAAATCAAACGAGATTTCTCGTTCTTGGAAATGGCCGAAAAGTGGAAAGAGTCGAATGACTCTTGACGTGACCACTCAGGTCTATTTATAACAGCTATCAAGCTGTTAAGATGGTTCGGGACTCTAAAAGAATCCCAACCGTCTTATATTTTAAAACGTAAATCTTTTACATTTTTAGATAAAGTCAGCTAAGACTTTAATCTCAACGCGAAGTTCACACCCGCGTTCAAACGCTAGGCTCAGACCAGCGTTATGAAGGTTCTTAACCTCGCGTTTCATACCTCAAACGCAAAAGTCACCTTAGCGTTGTAGCTCTTCCAAATGGAGAATCCATCTTTGATACTTATTCTCTAAGTTCATGGATTCTTTCAACAGAGTGCGTTTAAAACTCTGTATCTCCTCAACTCATCAGATTAATATTACACCTCAGGTGGACATCACCCTAGCAGAGATTGAATTTAGTTATTATCACTGCCAATATGACTACAATTCCTCTGCGAATGGCTATTTATCGATTCTCATCAATAGAACGATAAATCTCCAAAATTATCCAAATCCTGGTTAATTGATCAATTCTCCTCAACAGAATATCAAATAACCAATTGACTCAATTCTTTTCGGTGAGATCTTGTTCAAATCATAAGTGATACAATTTATCACCCTGGTGATAAAACACTTAGCTGTTCTCCTCAGTGAGACGCTATAATATTCTATCCCCACAAATGTCACGTTAACCTCATACCTATGACAAAATCAACTTATCGATTCTCATCAATAGAACAATAAGTCTTCAAAATTGCCATGTCACGTTAACCTTACACCTCTGACAAAATCAACTTATCGATCCTCATCAATAGAACGATAAGTCCTCAAAATTGCCCTGATCGCAATATTTTTTCTGTCACGTTAAAATTACACCTCTGACAAAATCAACTTATCGATTCTCATCAATAGAACGATAAGTCCTCAAAGTTGCCCTGATCGCAATATTTTTATTGTCAAGTTAAAATTACACCTCTGACAAAATCAACTTATCGACTCTCTTCAATAGAGCGATAAACCTTCAAGGTTGCCCGGATCGCAATATTCCCCTTACCAAGTCAGAATTACATCTCTGGCATTTATAGACTTCTTTCAGTGTTTAACACCAAAATAACACGGGAAGGATTCTGCTTTGCAACTCGATTCAGGGAGAATAATCAAGTATTTGCCCCCCAGCAGTTGAAAATTTTCTAGAGTTATCTTACGATAGGAAATTTTCAAGTATTCCTTGTGATTCGTTGTTTAAAATCAAGACATGATAAATGCAAGGAACACTAAAGGATCAATATCACTTTTTATTCAAAAGCCAAAAGAAAGTGATACAAGACGAACTTGTTCTTATCAAAAGAACATTACAAAGACCCAATTCACTCATGCATCAAGTCGAAAGAGAGGAGTTGAGTCTTGAGTTCAGCTAATTCCTCCTCGTGAGTAGCTCGTACCATAGCTTCAGCCTTGGCCCGGAGTTCGTCCGCACTTGGTATGATAATGGCTGCCACTTCATTCCTGGCCTGCTCCAGGGCTTGGGCCTGCGAATGATACTCCAAAGTACCGTTTGCATTTTGGGTACTGAGGATATTGACAATGTTTTCTTCGCGAGAAACTTCAGCCTTTAAGCATAAGACTTCAGCCTCAGCTTCGACGAGTCTATCATGAAGCGAATTCAGAGAAGTAGTCGAGCGTTTTAGTTCTTCTCGCTTCTGAATATTACGCTCACGAAGCTCCGCAACCTAGCGCTCTTTTTCAGCTAAGTCCCGTTCTAGTTCTTCTCGGTGAATTACCTCTGCGACCTGAAGCTTAGCCAAAGCTGACATAATTTGCGGCTGAAGGTCACTATGACCCATGGTCTCGAAGCGTTGTAATTTCTCCTCCAAACGAAGGATAATCTCTGAACAGCGCTCGAACCATCGAGTGTCGCCCACGCTCCTGACTCCTTTTAAGCCCGCCTCCAGAAGAGGTCGAAAGGAGTTCAAAGTGCCTTGACCATTCATCATGGACTCAACCACCATTTTCGCAAGGCTGTTCAGGTATGCTAAAGAGATTTGAAGGAACTTAGGTGCATTAGCGAGACTGACAACCGCACCCGAAGATACCCCTCTGACAGCTGAGATCGATGCGTCAAGATGATGACTAGCAGGCGTTCCAGGTGCCGAAGCAGCAGAAGCAATTGAAATATTCAGTTGCGAAGGACTTGAGGTCAAAGCCATCAAAGCCTTCGCTTGAGACGAGCTTGGCCCAGCCTCTGTTGGAGTGAGTGAGATCTTCATCCCCGCTTTCGGTGAAGTAGCTACTACAGAGGAGTCATGTAGGGTTTGCTCCTGCAAAGGAGCCGACACCTGCACGACCGGCTGTTCCAGAAGAGAAGTCGCAGCAGTAGTTTTAGGCAACACTGCAGGCGGAGCAGTCGCCTTGGGTGAGCCAGGTAGATGTTGCTCTTGTAGAGGAGCCGACGCTGGCGTAGGTTCTTGCTCTAAAGGAGCAGCTGAAGTAGTCCCGGGAGTAGGCGAACCTGCACGAAAAAAACGGTCAGAACGCGAAAAAGGCATGCGGGATAAGTCGAAACAAACTGAGCTTACCGGTGAGATAAAAAGGAGTATAACCAGATGCTTTATCGGAGGGAGCCTTAGAAACTTCATCAAAAATGGTTACGTCATCCATTGAATTACGCTCCTCATCTTCCACATCATCACCTGGCATGTTGCCAACTTCAGCACCCTCATCATCTCTGTCTTCGTCAGCTTCACCACCGATCGAGGAGCCTTCATAATCAACTCGTTCCTCATCATCCTGAGTAGCTAAAGATTCAGGAAGATTTGAGCCTGCAGCTGGTTTAGTCATAGGTCCCGTTGTAGGACTGGGACTTAAACCCCTGGCTGGCAGCATTAAGGCTGAAGGAGAAGGAGATGGATTCTCTTCAAGACCCTTTGATTCTAATGCCGGAGACCTAGGAAGGTCCATCACTGGAGCAGATTCTGCATCTACAGCCATTAACTCGTCCTCTTCGTCCTCAGGAGGATGATAAGAAGAAGCTTCACCTGATAAGGCTGGGCCATGAGAACGAAGTCCAGTTCTATGTGGTAAGCCCGCCACAGACGACTCCTGTTGTTCTTCATCTACGGCAGCCCGGATGGCATCAGCCATTAACTTGGGTTTTTGTTGGCCTTTGGGGGAAGAATCAACCAGCAGTTTCCGACGGGTCTGCTTATCATACTTGCCGGCTTCATCTGCAGAAAGTTTTCTTTTCCCCGCCGCTCTTGTAGTGGGAGGCTCAGCCACATGTTGTTCCTCCCTGGGAGCAAGCTCGGCTGTCTGTTCCTCTTCCTGCCCAGCAGGCTGGTTTTCAATAGCCAGAAACTCATCAATCCCTCTCAAGCGGGATGTCTTGGACCCCTTTCTTAAAGCATACATGTGCCTAATGTCCTTTAGGAACGACGTATTCAAGTTATAATTGGGAGTCTGAGAAGCGGCGTAATACTAATTGCAGAAGCTTATGGAGGTATAGGAGTTAGCAGTTTTGTGGGGAAGCCTGAAGACGGCCTTGGTACAACCTGCCACAGAATAATACCAGGCCCTGGCTTCTTCATATAAATTGCCCACAACCGATAGTTGAGGACGAGGGTTCCCGACGTACAACTGATCGTACCCAAATTGGCGAGCAAACCTATAGGGTTGGTAGGGCTCGACGAAACAGTTGACGCCTTGCCGGAAGACTAAGTAGCCTGGCCTGATGGAGAGAAGCCAATGGAAAACACCTCCACTTAGCTGAGTGAATCCATTAGGACCTGCTACGTCCTGATATTCCGTGCTATAAATGCCACCCTCGAAATCAGGGAAACAGCGGTAGATATGGAAGTTGGTGTCTCGCGCTAAGATTTGGCGAATTCTAACCATGTACCCCCCTTCCCATTTCGCAGACTCTAGTCGTTGTACGAACGGGATGAATGAATCTCTCGGGGGAGAGGCTGCGCTCATCAAAGAAGGACAGTGGAGCACGTACCAAGCCATCAAATAGGTATATGGCATTGGCACCCTAGGATTGGGAGTCTTGAAAGCCTTGCGACCCTCAGACTCCACCTCTGTAGTGTCAACAAAGTCCGAGGTCAACTCCCACAATCCGAACTGTAAACAACCCACCATAGCACTAAGGAGGCTCACAGGCCTCCCATGGGCTAAAAGGACAGCGGGGTAGATCACCTCAACAGCAAGAGCATCGATCGGCCTGGTAGGGACGACGCACCGCTTGAGCCACAGCATTAAATACCCAGCCAAAAGCACCGTATCAGAGATAGGGAGCAGAGCTTGGTAATGGAAACTCTCAAATTCCGTATGGGCCGAGAAAACATCTTCCTTGGCCTCATTTGTGTAGTGGGAGGTAGCATCGTCAATTCGGGCTTGGACTTCTTCCAAAGTACTGGCAGATAATCTGGACACTAAGCCCCCCTTATTGGTCAAGTTCTGGAATAAATATTCAGCCCAAGACACTTGTTTAATGCCGCTTCCTCGAGCCCCCGTCATCTACATACAGATGTGGAAGTGACACATAACTTCCCATAAAGTGGCATAAATTTCGGGGCTGGTCTTCTTTAAAAGTTGGAGTTCCGCCGATCCCGGAACAAACTCTTCATACGGCAAATCCCCAAGAAGAAGACCCGAGACCTCGTGCATCTCGTGAAGAGCGAAGCCTAATTCCCCCACAGGGGTGAAGAAAGTGCAAGTCTCAGGGTTATACTTCTCCAGTATGGAGAAGAAGTGAAAGTGGCTCTGGACAATTCCAAACTTAGTGGCCCGCACAGGAACTTTCAAACCAGCTTGGAAGAGGGGCGCATCCAATTCGTCCAAAACGAACTTGGTCATCCGGGTCCACCACCCTGTCACTGGAGAATGAACCCAGCCAGGAGTTCTAAATCCTTGCGCGGGAAACTCCCCTTTCTTCTCCACAAACCTCTTGACAAAAGTCCTCGCTGGACTAGCCACTTCGCCAAGGGGATACTCTTTGGCAAACAGACCTGGTCGTAAAGCGGTCACCTGTCGGTTATAACCAGCTGTGCGGACCCCGTGGAAAGTCAAAGTTCCGAGGGTGACCCCATCTTGATCCTTAACCAGAGGCCAATCCATACGCCTCGGGACGGATGCACACTGGAAATAAGATATGGGGAACATTCTCTCCATATTGGGCAAGAAAAGGTTACGGTCCTCAACTTTCCGCAGCCACTTGTAGTCCCCATCATAAGCAGTGCCGGCATCAAAGTCAACAAAGTCCCCGAAGAGGTATCCAGGTTTGACTATTGGCTTACGGCTCATGTGCTCAAACTTAGCGTCCGTAACCAATATCCTAAGAGTTTCGGGAGAAGCTTGTGTGATTAATTCCGCGCGACTCTTATCCTTAAATCGAAAGACTGGGAGTTCTTGGCGCGAGTTGAATGTCATGTTCACGTCCACGCCACCTACATGTCCAAAATGGTGGCGAAAAAGAAGAGGTTCGCTGGTATGACGTACTGCAAAATGAAGAAAATAAAATTAGACAAGTCAAAAGCAAAGCTCAGACGCGAAGGTCGACACCCGCGTCAGACAAGCTCAGACGCGAAGGTCGAACCTAGTTTCAAAAGTCTCAGACGCGAAGGTCGAACCTCGTGTCAGAAAGTTGTGACGCGTAGGTCGACCCTCGCGTCAAGAATCTGAGACGCGGAGGTCGAACCCCTCGTCAAAAATACCAAACGACGGAGTCCAGCCCCGCGTTATTTGAAACGAGTTTCCTCGTTGATCTCAAGATCAGAACTTGCCGAAGCAAGTTTAAGGACCACGAAGGTCATACTCACCGCCAATCAAGGGAAGTTGGGGCGGCACATTCGCCTGAGCAGCAGTACCGCCGGCCGGCGCTGACGGTGCCGATCCTCGAGCCACAGCGGCATCAGATTAAGGAGAACGAGGAGCGACGGGCTTCTTGGGTGCCGTGGGATCTCGTCGGAGGAGATGAGCAGTCGTCACCGGAGGAGAAAACGAAAATTTTTCGTTGGAATTTCAAGAAGAGTCGAATGACTCTTGATTTGACCTCCAGCGGTCTATTTATAGACAGCTGTAAGCTGTCAAATCGTAACGGACAGGGTTCGATGACAGAATCCCGCCCAAACTCGACCCTCACGTTCGAGTTGGTTGAAATTCCAAAACGCTGAGCTCACCCACGCGTTCTAATTCTCAAATGCATAAATTGTTTATGTGTTGGACCATTATGATTGCAGCTCTTTGACTACCAAGGCTATGACACGGCCCCAGATAAGTAAAAGAAGAGCTAACAGCAATCACCGAGGCGACCAAAGTCAAGAAATAACAGGCGACTCCATTGAAGAGTCTATCAGATGAGTGTGAGCAGATTGCAATCAGCAATGTTAAAATCATCAGACTCATCAAGGCTCAGAAGCTGTAGTAATACCTCAACGTTCTGAAAACCCGTTTCGCTACGTCTTCCAATCAGACAAAGTGGACAATCAGTTTACGAAATTTTTGGATCCAAAGTATTCCGAAAATTCGTCCCAGTCAACCGTGAACTTTCGAAAACTTTGGAGGGGGTTCTGTAGGCTGTCTAAAAATCACAATGGATAGCTGATCCCTACGAGATTACAAGGCAATGGTTCCTTCGAATCAAGAAGCAGAATTCATCCTTGCGATCGAAACAGAAGAGATTTCTAAATCATTACATCCGCAGCATTATCATCGCTACAAACACGACCTCATGTTTGAGATGATTGATCTTGATGGTTGCGACAACAACATGACCAATATTATATTAGCAACTATTAGAGATGCTGATGAGCAGTGGAATAATTTCAGAAATAAAAGGTTGGACTTAGTTGGTGAGTTTCTTGGTGGAGAGTTGTGGGCAAATATTCGTCTAAAGGACACTATGGATGTTGATTCCCGACAAATTCCAACAATGAAAGCTACAATCAAATAGCTTTCGGGTCGATAAGCGAAAACTGCAAATGGAGGACTTTTCACATAGATCAAGAAGAGTTACAATTCGACGACACTTCCGACAACTGATGGAAACTCTATTCAGCAGGCTTCACAATCTACAGTGGAAGTTACAATCTGATGACTTTCACACTCCACAACAGCAAAAGCGAGGATTACTGAACGACGGTCCTTGCAACACCTTACAGAAGAGGTTACAAGTCAACAAACTTCTTCTAAAATGCGGAAGTCATCCCCGCGTTACAATTATGGAAGTGCAGGCGACCCCCGCGTTTCCAAGTCACAAATCAAACGTGAGCGACCCTCGCGTTCGTAGGGGTTCAACTCACACCGACCCCCGCGTTTCCAAGCAGGCAACAAGCTAAAACGCGAGCGACCCTCGCGTTCATCAATGTTCAGCCAACACCCAACCTCGCGTCTCAATCCTAAGACACGAAGTTGGGTTCTGAACGCCAGATTGGGTGTTTGACTTGTTCAAACACGAGTCGAACGGTTTCAGAACTGTTTTCCCACGATCTGAGGAAATCACGCCCACGTAGGAGCGGATTTAGAGGGCAGTTACAACCTCTTATCCCCCTATAAAAACTCAACAAACTCAACAGAGTGGGAGGATCGGATTTTTGATAATCAGATCAGGCTGGCTGGTTGGATTTGGAGAATCTAAACAGAAGGGGCTGGCTTCCTGGAACGGAGGAGTTAGCAGCTGAAGCGAATTCTGGAGGATCTAAACCACTCAGCTTTGGCGGTTCAACAACAGCAGCAGCGAAATCCTTGAAGATAGGATTTTTGAATCGATCTCAGAAGATCAAATCAGAGAGGATTCTTCAACAACAGAATGACAGCTTGATCATTAACCGAATTTTCGGTTCTAACAACTCTATCTACAGAGTTTTAACTCGTTCAGAGTTCTTAAACTCGTTGAAGAGTTACGTATAAAACTTCCCACAGAAGTTCATCGTTCCCACGAGATAGGACGGTCAGATCGTCAACGGAGAGCAAATTCGACGCAAGCAATCGAAGGAGGCATTCCATCGCTACCGTGAAGAACCCAGTTTTAAACAAAGAAGAAAACCAAATTTGTTTTCTTCTCTTTTGTAATCAAGTTGTAATTAAGATTAAAAAAAATACAATTCAATTTTCTTTTGTTCTCTTCCTTGCAATTTTCAACAAACACTCTTCTCGGGATCAAAAACCAAGTTTTGATCTGGAGGATAACCATGTGGATCTCAGATCTGATCTCCCTCGAACTCCTACCTTATTTGGTGTGGATGATCGCCAAGAACCAGATCTGAAAGGTCTCCCCCTTCAAAGTTCCAAAGCCTCAATCTTTTTTAGTCTTGAGCCTTCAATCCAGCAGAATTTCGCCTCCAAAAAATCCAACCTCCAAAACAATGAGCCCTCAAGCCTATTTATAGGCATTTAAAAGCGGATCTGGGCCCAGATCTGGGCTCGGCCGAGCCACCAATGGATGGCTCGGCCACCGAGCCACCTAGAGGTGGCTCGGTTTTGGCCGAGCCACTTTGGTGGCTCGCCGAGCCACCTAGAGGCGGCTCGGTTTTGGCCGAGCCCTTTGGGTGCTTGGTGTTTCGCCATTTTCCGGTTTTACGCTTGATTTGAACTTGATTGTTGATCTGGACTCTAATTTGGCAGTCCGGATCCTGATTTGGCAGTAAATCCGCTTCGGTATTCGAGTTTGAGTCCGGATCCGATCTTGATTTGATCTTGATTCGTTTGAGTCTGCTCCCGATCTTGTTTGATGTAGTGGACTCTACGGTTGGATGACTCGTTGATTCATCGACCTGTCGGCTTGATTGGGCACGCGATTGGATGTATTCCGTTGTTTGCGTGCGATTCGTTAACCTCGTCGCCTCGTTAATCCGCTTCGTCGCGTCTCACTTGGCTTCGGTGTTGTGGTCTAACGAACATGCTTGGATATATCACCCGATGGTTCGTTGGTTTGTTGAATCACCGTGCCGAGCTGTGTTAAGGGACCTATAAGCAGTTTTATACGCCTACAGTTACAATATACAATTATTACCTGTAGGGCACCTATATCTAACAAACTCCCACTTGCACTAAGGCCAATCATTATAGTATCTAATACCCAATAGCTCAACAAGTATTTCAAAATGTATGCGAGCAATTACCTTTGTGAATGGATCTGCTATATTATATTTTGAGTGTACTCTTTCAATCTTGATCTCTTAGAGATCCACTATCTCCCTGATCAAGTGATACTTCCTTAGAATATGTCTGGACTTATTGTGAGACCGGGGTTCCTTGAGAGCTATCACAACATTACAATCACAGTATACAAGTACCGGATCTATAATGGTGGGAAACAATTTCCAGCTCTAAAAGGAACTTCCTCATCCAGGTAGCTTCTTTGGCTGTATCATTTGTCATAATGTATTTGGCTCACTATGTCTTGCTTAGAACTTTTCCAGACGACATTCCTCTTATGAGGATAAAAAACATATCCTGATATAGATTTACTATCAATACCGCTCTGAAAGCTTGATTCGGAAAAAGCCTCCACTTTGGAGGTCACTTTTACCATATATCAAAAATAACTCTTTAGTCGTACTAAAGCATGTTCTTGAATGCTCTCCAGTGCTCTTCTTCATGATTTGATTGTCATCTACATACCAAAGTGAGTGTGCAAGCGATATCTAATCTAATACATAACATAACATTCATGATCGATCCTACTGCCAAGGCACAAGGAATAAGACTCATGAGTTTCCTCTCTTCATTAGTTTGGGAAGACTCTTTTTAGAGAGGGAGATTCCATGAGAAACCTTTTCTTGGAATTCTCCATGCTAAACTGCTTTAGCACTATGTCGATGTATCTAGATTGGGATAATCCTAACATCCTTTTAGATCTATCTCTATAGATCTGAATACCCAGTATACAGGATGCTACACCCATATCAATCATGAAAAAACTTTTGATAGTAATATTTTAACCGCTTGTAATAACGGTATGTCATTATAAATTAAGAGTATATCAACTTCATACTAAATAAGAAATGATACAATACTCTCAATTATCCTTTTATATACACATGGTTCATCTGGATTTTTGATTAAATCAAACTCTTTGATAGCATCATCAAAACAGATGTTCCATCCCCGCGATACTTGCTTTAGTCCATAAATGGCTTTAAGTAACCTACATGCTTTTCCACTGCTCCCACTGACTACAAAATCCCTCTGGTGGAGTCATATATATACACTCTTCTGAATCACTATTTAGAAATGCAGTTTTGATGTCCATTTGCCAGATCTCGTAGTCATAGTGAGTAGGTATAGTGTAGGATCCGAATAGATATTAGCATAGCTACTGGAGAAAAGGTTTCATCGTAGTCCAAACCAGGTCTTTGACGAAAACCTTTAGCTACCAGTCTAGCTTTAAAAGTCTCTACTTTCCTATCTACACCCAACTTTTTCTTAAACAACTATTTACAACCTATGGGTATCACCCATTTAGGAGCATTGTCTAAGATCCATACTGTGTTGGTGTACATAGAGTATATTTCAGATTTCATTGCATCATGCCAAGCAATAGAGTCCCTACTCCGAGATGCTTGCTGATAACTCAAAGGTTCGTCATCATATATGACGTGATCTAATATGCTACCTTTTATGAGAAAATCATATTGTCTCTTAGCTGCATGAGATCACCTTGGATATCTACGGAATGGTTGAGGTTCTTCTGGTATAATTGAATTTTCTGGTTTTACTAAATTATCAATATTAATTTGTATCTCTGAAATTTCTTCTAGTCCTATCACACTACCACTAATTTCTTTTTTAAGAAATTCCTTCTCTAAGAAGTTGTCATTCTGATAAACAATAATTTATTATTCATCGATTTGGTAGAATAGATATCCTAGGATATCATACAAATTTATACAATACTGAGCATACCTTTAACCTTTTTGGAATCTTGCTTCATAAGCATAACATCCCAAATCTTAATATAATTAAGATGTGGTTTTATCCCACTCTATATCTCATATGGAGTTTTAGGCACTAAATTAGTAGGAACCCTATTCAGTAAGTATGCCACTATTTCCAACGCATATGCCCAGAAAAAAAAATGTATCTGTGTTTACTCATCATGGAATGTACCATATCTAATATGATATAATTCCCAGAGTTACCTGAGAGAGAATCACATTCTCTTTTAAAGAACCCTAAGAATTCTGAGCTTAAGTTTTCATATCCTTAATCAAATCGAAGAATTTTAACTTTCTTGCTCTAGTCGCCTATTGTCATCGTAGACATAGGACCATATACATCACTATGTATCACTCTTAAGAGTTTTGCAACCCTTGCTCCATTTCCCATAAATAAAGTCTTTGGTCATATTTCCTTTAAGACAAGACTTGCAAGTAACATAAGTCTCATATTAAAAATGGATCTAAAATATCCATGTTTATGTAATTCGCCAAATCTTTCTTAATTAATATGACCAAGTCTACAATGCCTTAAGAAAGTGACATTCAAAACTGAATGCTTTCTTTTATAAGTGTGATGAGTGTTTAGAATTATGTTTTGATTTAAAAATATAGATGCCATTACACAATGTTCCATAAGTAATCAACTTTTGATTAAATATGATATTCAAAACATTGTTCTCCAACTTGAATATATATCCATCTTTATCTAATAAAGATATGGATATTATATTACACATCATAGTTGGTACAAAATAGCAGCTACTCAAAATCAAAATATTTCTATAACTTCTTAACCTCTGCAATAAATTACAGATGTGAGATCCTAATCCGATATCTAATACCTTAGATATAGGATTTATAGAAAAACAATTCTTAGTAACAAGCACACTTGAAGATGAAGCAACAACTTGCTCCTTCTTTATGAGTGAGGCTTAGAATTCTGGGTAGTTCCTTTTTCAGTGTCCTGACTTGTGACAATGAAAGCATCCTGTTGTCGTTATTTTTACCTTCCCTTTGTCCTTCTTGACAGCCTTCTTAACATCTTTCCTTGGTATAGAAGTAATCTTCATTTCATTTCTCTTGGCAACTACTTTGCTAGATGAGAAAGAAGATTACCCTATAGCCAAGGCTGGTGTTTGTCCCTTTAAGAACTTTCTTCCTGACTTAACAAATTAAGCAGGGCTAGAAGAGTGGGCTCCAGATTCATCATCAAGAACTCTGTGATGAATTGGGAGTAGGTTGGTGTCAAGGAATGCAGAATGATATCTGTATATCTATCTGCATTTAGGCCTATGTTCGAAAGTTCAAGCTCAATAACATAAGCGATCATTTTTTTAGGACATGGTCCCAACAAAAGATCCCATAGTCATTTATGTCTAGAACAAATTCTAAGACTCCACATACAACATTTGTCGCGGTTTGCTCACCATACAGTCCTACTGTATTACGAAATATGGATCTAACATCCATATTCTCACATTGTCTCTAATGGACTAGATCCGTAGAGGTAATAGTGAGGCAATATGAGCAAGTGAATAATCTCAATCTCATTATATACGGATTTTAGTGTCCGCAACAGAGGGTTCTAGGCCTAGAGTATTCCGGTGTTTGTGAGGACATATGCTACTTTTACCATAAGTTAGGTCAATGATTACATTTCTCAACCAGTCTATGAAATTAGGATCGGTTAACTTATTCTGTTCTGATATGATTGCCAGACATAATGGCATGAAAGAGAGATAAAAAATTATTTTAGTAGATGTTCAATACAAAAAATAGATTTGGTTTATTTTTATCTAAGTTATGCCTCCCACTATTTTTCGAGTCCCTCAAAACCTTATAAGAGGTGATCGGAAAACAACCCTTTGTTTTCAAGTGGGATCAAGATCCAATTATCATTGAATGCATCAACCTTAACGTATGCTAACAAATTAATACACTCAATAATTGATAGACAACTTTTGTCTTTTACACTCTTGTAATTCTTGATATGATTTTACCCCTAGTCTTTTATGACCTTGACGTATGCCAACAAATCATAAAATGCTAGTCATGTTTGGACCCATCATTTATTGATTGGCTTAAATTTAACTTATACAAACTCTTGACATATGCCAACAAAGTCGCATAACCAACTTAAGTTATCCTTATATTTAATATACAGATGAATACTACTTAGCCATAGAATAGTTATGCCTTGACGCATGCCAACAAACATAGTATTTATAAGCTTAATAGTATTCAACTGAAATGATGGAGGGCTACAGACGATTTCACAAATCTTTTACCGTTATCAAACTTGATATAGTTAAAAGATGCTCTATATTTATACTTGTAACAATTAAACTAGCCAGGTAAGCACAAGATTGGTGGGAGGGTTCTGAGCTATTCACCGGGAATATCCATCGGACCTTAATTAAGTAACCACCGCTCTTTAAGACTATAGCGCGAAAGATTGGGCATTATCCCTAATATTAAGTTGGGTATCACCCCATGAGCTATATCTCATAATTACTTTCCTTGACACTAGTTAAAAGCTCGTTCTAAATACATCTCTTTTAACTGCTTTAGGTTTATTTATCTTTCACACTAACATTATGTTAATGTCGGTCTCACCACTCTATGGTCAATAAACTCTTATTGCCATGTCTCACAAAGTTTAAAAATGAGTTTTTATAATAAAAACTATTCTCTAATGAGATAGAGATATAAACTTTGTAGAATATAGCACCCAATTATATTGACATCTACAATTGGGGCACAACCAACATATCAACATATGTAAAAGCAATATGGAATGGTAGTGGACAACTAAGGGAATAAAATTTAACTACACTAATTACATTTTGGCAAGCAATTTGTAACTCCTTACATTGCTAGTTCCCTTGCAAATCCTGTATTATTACATTCACATATACATAGGACGTGCAAGCCCCATTTATAATGGAAAAACCATCTCGTAGGATGGGTAATAATATTGCATTGAATATAAAATAAAAGCCATAAATGAAATAACTAAACTAAATAACCATACCCCCACACCCGAACAATGGCCTATACCCGTAGACGTAGCCCATGATCGGTGAGCAAGTGCCAAAACCCGTAGGCGTAGCCCATGCTCTGGGAGGGAAGAGGTCAAAAATAATATTATATTTCTAGCTATATTACATCAATACAATAAATGAAAGAGAATCATTGTCCACTACCATCCATAAACATAACATCCACGCAAGATGATATAAAACATATAACTTAATCAACATTAAGAAATATGCATCTATCTAGTTATGCAACAAATTGGAAAACTAGAAAACATAAGGATTATCCTAACTCAAATAGGACTATCATGCTTCTAACATACAACTACACTAGTTGTAAATAAGTATTTTGTAATTTATACAAGTGTTTTTACTCCTAAAAACATATGAACCAAAAATCACATTTTTGAATCAACAACTAGTATAATTAATTACAAAACAACTTGAATAAATTAACTAGTTTCATTAAAACATCTTTTAATTAAACTAGAAATTAGAAGCAAGAACAAAGTCCTCTATAAGTTAGATATGCATGTTAAGATTTAATTAGATGGAACCATGGCTCTGATACCATGAAGGAAATTCATGCTAAATATATGCAAAATATGCAACGGAAGACTATATGTATAATTATGCTATGCATGTAAAGATCAAGAAATACATAATAGGACCATCATAATTAAATCTAACATAATCCCTATATTAAAGAGAGCATTCAAGAGTTAGAAAGTCATACTTTTGAAACGTGATTCGATGGAAAATCGAACAACCCTTAGCTCTTGCTCCTTGTAGTAGAAAATCTCCTCGTAGTGGATCTCCAAGTCTTCAAGTGGGCTTGATAAACTCGGAGTCTTCTTGAGACACAAGGTAAGATATCCACCTGGGGGTACTATAAAATCCTACTACTTCCTCTTACTCTAGATTGCTAGAATTTAGTAAGAGGAGAGCTCTCTTTTATTCTCTTATGGAAAAAAAACCACTTAACCAATTTTTCATTAGCCTTTCCATAAGAAAGAGAGCTTATATTTATAGAGTAAAATGTGTTCATGACATGAATGACTCATCCTATGAGTCATGCAATGAATCATCCAATATCAATGATTAATCTAGTGAGTCATGCAATGAATCATCTTATGAATCTTTACATTTAAAAACCATATGCTAATAAACCATGTGCTCAAACCATACGGCTAAATGACTCATCTCATGACTCATTATACATGGTATGTGTATTTCATTAATGAGAATACCAAATCAATATTGTATTTCATAAATACGATATTTTGTAATTTTCCAATCATTGATTAATAAGTCATCATATGACCAAAAAGTCAATAAGTTGACCAAAAGTCAACTATTGACCAAAAAGTCAACTAGTTGACTAAAAGTTAACTTTATAGGAAAAATACTAAAATTCATTTCCTAAGCACATAGCATTCCGATTTTATCGATATACAAAACCGTTTATGTGTATCCGGTAAAATCATATATGCGTATCAATCATACACATCACTCTATAAATTGTGTTTCATAGGATTCAAGTACGCTCTTGGTATGACCCTAGGGCCTAACTTAAGAACTCGGCAGTGGATCATATCCACTAGTACAACAGAGGTGCTAGCTACACATGAAGACTACCCGGGTATAAGTTATGATAAATATCTGTAAGATGCTTACACAATTTTATCAGGACCACTCAATGATAATGCCGTACAGTCCGGTCTCTTCATCAAACCATATCAAACTATTAAGCCTAGGGTATAGAAAACTGTCAAACCATAATTGCTCAATTAGTGTTTGTAGATATTAAACTCATAACCTATAAGATCAAACTAACAATCAGTTTATCTTATTTACCTCGGCCAAGGATTTCCAGGTTATAGTTATATCATACAATCTTATGACATTAATCTCCTATACTAGGAGAGATGAATCCCATATTAGCATCTTAATATCTACTTATGCCTCGGGATGTACCTAACAAGAACCGTTATGCACAACTCGAAAAGAACTGTGGTTAGGTAAAAGTCTAAGTACACCTATACTGACATATAAGATATTGTACTCATATCTCAGGTCAAGAGACTACTTTGTACTAAATCACTTGAGAACTACTATTTTACAGTTAAGTATAATTACCAACTAGATATTCTCAGTGAGTCGTTCAGTCAACTCATTCACTAATGAGTCACCTGTACTATATCTTGTTGTCTCACATCAATGATCTAAGAGATGGATCATCGTCCTTCCAAAGAAGAAATAAAGTATACACTAGTCTTACCAAAGTGATGATGTCTCATTTCAACACTTCATCGACTAGGAACATTTTAGAATATACGTTAGCGACAAATCAGATCTTTTCATTACAATCATATCTAAAATGTTTGATAGTCTAGTATCATTCTAAGGACTTTATCTGTATTTAAAAAATACCAGATAAATCTGACCAAAATAGCATACTATTATTTAGAATAAGGATGTTATATTCATATAGGTCCTGTTACAATATATAATTATTGCCTGCAGGGCACCTATATCTAACACTTGGAAGTCGTACTTCTATTGAAAGTGGCTATCTAAAGATTTGCCCTTCTGTCTCGACGAAGATTTAAGGGGAAAAGTAGTTTTCACTGCCAAAGCATCTTTCTCTTTTACATAAGTCAGAGGGGTAAGATTATCTTGGTCATCACCTCCTTGAAAATCACATGGCTCCTCAGCATCTAGCCTTTTGAGCATGTTTTCAACCTATTCACCTTGTCGAACAAGCTCTTTCCAAGTTTGGGTCTTCACCGCTCTAATCTTTGATAAAATATGAATCGAGACATTGTTGCGACACATCTCTATCAAGGTACTTTCAAAGACTTGATCATAGCAATGCAGCGACCGATTTTTTAAATCTCCTGACAAAGTTTTTTACTGATTATGTCTTCTTCTGCTTTTCAACTAGCAGGGTGGCCATAGATACTTCTGTGTCATCGTTAAAGAATCTGGCTAAAAGAGCATTTTCATGTCCTTCTAGCAAGTGATGGATTCAAGCTCCAGTCTGTGAAACCATTCAAAAGCGACCCCCTTAAGGGTACTAATAAAAAGTCGAGTCATAATGGGATCATTCCCCACTATGTGTCCAGTCTGTGCCTGGAAATAATAGATGTGTTGGGTCAGAGAACCCATGTCATCGAACTGCAGGAGGCTGAGTGGCTTAAACTTTGAAGGATAGGGAACGACGTCCCATTCGACAGAGTATGTCCTGACGACCCCCAATTCTCTGAAGTTTCTCTAAAGCTTCAAAGCCTCAAGCTGCTTCTGGAAATCATCCAACTTATGATCTCGATCATTCTTACATGGGTTGGACTCAATTTCGGATGATTCAGAGTGAATATCAAAAATATTTTCTTCCTCATCTTCTGCATTATCACCATCTTGATTTCGATGGCTAGATTCCTGAACACTGGGTGAAGGTCGTTGGTGCCTTGATCCTGAGGATTCGGCGGTAGCTTTTTTCTTCTTCTTCTACTTGAGGAGTTTGTCTACCATATCCTCCAAGCGTCTGATAGACTCCTGTTGTTAGATGATGGTTGATTGTTGCTCTTCCACCTACCTCGCCAGGTCCTCCTCACTTCCGGCCATGTGAGCACTTGTTTGTTCACTTTGCTCGATGTTAGAAGGCTGAGAGGTTACAATAGCTAAGTTTTCAGGCTCTTCCTCATCCTCATCTGTGATGCCCGCTAATCGATAGTAATCAAACGAGATCACCACACCAGTACGAGTATGAGTGTGTTGATACACTCCCTATCTTTTGACAAGCATTTTTCCTAGTCCTGGAGAGTATTCAGGATCAGAAGATTTAGAAGAATAAGCCGAAGCTTTGCTCTTACCCTTGCTAACCATATTAATCGTCACTTCAATGTGGTGATTATTAGATGCTTGCTTTCTTGGGCGAAAGCGCCTTCTTCTTGATGAAGAGATCATCGATGACTCAGTCAACCATTCAAAGACTAAAGATTTATGCGTCAACTCCCTACATGGGCATCGGGAAAGTATCGTAGAAAGAAGTTTCTCACAGCAGCAATAAGATTGTATCTGACTCATGCTGCGTTTACGTGTGAGGTAATCACGGAGGTCGACGGTGGGACCACCTCCAGCTGGCTCCATCGACCTAGCTTTATCCGAGCGAGACCCTCTAAATGATAGAGGTTGACAAACTTGGGTAGCTGGATGAACTTTGTCATTTATATGTTTATGACGAGGTTCGTTAATAGGACGAGCTTGGCGCGTTCGCCTCCTCGGTTGGTTCTTAACTTGAGGTTCGTTTTCTGGATGAACCTAGGTATGAACCTCTTGCTTAGTTTGCTGAACCTCCCTTTGAGGATGAGGTTCGTCTTCTGAGTCTACTCGGGTACAGGGATGAGGTCCATCATTTTGACGTTCCTCAACCACTGTTTGTGGAAAAATTCAAAGTAAAAGAAATGAAAGAAAAATTGATTTGTATTCTCTCAAAATCGATTACAATTTGAATTCCGGTTACAAAAGAGAGGAGAATGATCTGGATTCTCCCCTTTGTTTAATTCAGGGTTCTTCACGGTGACGATGGAGTGCCTCCCTCAAATGCTCGCGTCGAGTTTGCTCTCTGTTGACGATCCGAACGTCTTGATTCACTGGAACGTGGTCTTCTCCTCACGATTTGATGTTGTGGAGAACTTGCGTGGCAAGTTTGAAACTCTAACCGAGTTTAGAAGAACTTATAGAGCAAGTTGGAAACTCTGGATGAATTGATAACTCAGATCGAGTTTAACTCTGAACGAGTTTGAACTCTTGAAAAAGAGTTGATTTCAACCGAAAGTTCAGTTAATAAGCCAAGGGAATGCTCCAAGGACTTTGTTACTGCAGAAAGCTCCAAGATGCTCGATCAAGGATCCCCAAAAAGTCAGCCAAAAAGAGCCTCTGAACTCAGTTGAGTTTACTCACTATTTATAGGGGATTTAGGGGTATAACCGCCCCCTTAAATCTCTCCTTAATGAGGGTTTAATAGGGTGTAACTGCCCCCCATAAATCTCTCCATGATAGGGTAGTGATCCCCTTAAATCTTAGGGAGAAAACGGTTCTGGAACCGTTCAAATCGTACTTGAATGAGTCAAATGCTGAAAACAGCGTTCTGGGCCCGAACTGTGCATTTCTGGACCTGAAACGCAGAGTTGGGCCTGTTTTAGGCGGAAAACGCACAGTTGGGCCGCGCAGAGATGAACTATACATTTTGGACCTGGGGTGCAGAGTTGATTTCTGCATGAACTCTGCGTTTTGATGTTATATCACAAGGATAACCTCTGCGTTTTGAGGTTATAACGCTGGTTTGACCCGTACGTTTTGATGTTGCAACGCAGGTCCGACCCGTGCGTTTTGAGGTTATAACGCTGGTTCGACCTATGCGTTTTGACTCTATAATGCAGAGGCGAACCTTAGGTAGGCTTGGCGAGCTTCAGGCTAAGTCCAATGTTCTGACGAAGTCCAGTCTTGCAGACGGACTTCAGAACATAACTTATTGCGAAGAACAGGTCATAACTTTCAAACCGTAAGTCGGAATTGGACGAATTATATATGAAAATCGGCTATCTCGACGAGATGGAGCTGACTAAACCCACCCCATAAGGTTCGGTTTGCTCCGTCAGTTTTGCCAAATTCCTTACGGTTTGAGAGATATCTGTATTTTAATATGAAGAGACCGCAATTTGTAGTCTCTTTTGCTAAAGCTTTGCACAGATCGTCATCTTGTAATCTTCGTCTTGGCTCCTTAAAAATATGAGAGTCGTCAGAATATAACTCCCGATGTTGATTGTGAAGGCTGTTGAATTAGGGCTTTCATTAGTTGTTGTGAAGGTCGTCAGATTGTAACCTTCTACGTGAAAGTCCTCAAATTGTAGCCTTCTGGAAGTCGTCAGATTGTTACTTCCATCATCGGTGTTTGATGGGAGATCAACTATCTATTATGATTTTTAGACAGCCTACAACCACCTAACCCTTGACAGACTTGTTGACTTTGGGCTGGTCAGCTCTCGGCCGATAGCAGAAACCGTCTAGTGAGACCAAGGCTCAAGCCCTATGGCGAGCTTGGTTCTAGTGCTGACGTTGTCGTGCACATCTCGACATTAGACCAACAAAAACTTTTGCCTCAGTCAAAGCTGGGTGAGGTTCGTTATCAAGAGCCATAGTTTTCCTAGTAAAAGCCGAAGTTCGGCTAGGTTACTTGACTGCCCATTTCTTAGCCTGACGGCCATTACTGGAGCCTCCTCTTTAAGGGGCATAGACTTTTCCTCAAGACTAATTCGAATTGAATTATCAGAAGCTACTTGGGTTGAAGTCTCATACAAGACTCGATGACACTTACGTGCCTTTGTGGGACTAGACTTACTAGAGGAAAGAAAATCCTCATATTTGGACTGATCAAATTCGATGACCAAAGTCTCGATGTCCTTTCCCACAACAATCTTGTCTGATTGCACCACCACCATCTCGTTGGAAAGAATAGCTTCTCCCACTGTGGTCGCCATCGGATTGATTGATTCTCTTGTTTTAAGAAAATTGGGTTCGATCACTTGGTACGATACCCTTACAATCACTCACAATCTCTCGATTACAGAGGAAAAGAAGATTAATTCAGTTTCTCTTTTGTTTAAGGTGGATTCTTAGTGGTGAAAGGATGCTTCACTCGATGCTTGAGTTGATCTTGCCTCCTATTGACAATCAGATCAAGGTTGCTGGAGCTTCCGACGTTCGTTGGCCGGCTGGAATCGAGGTTCAAACTCCGGATCCATGCACATAAACTTTGATCTCTGATGCTTCTTGAAGTCCAAGTCTAAAATCTCCAATCAATCAACTATCCCCCTCAACTCCATACCTGCTTGCGGCTATTTATAGATCTTTAGCACGTAATTGACGTGCTATAATCGTGGGGTTGTGGGAGTAACCGACTCCTGAGATTTTGCCCATGTTGATTAATGGAGCATAATGTACTCCTTAGATTTAGCCCACATTAGCTGACTTGGTCCTCGTGGTCATTACAACCGAACTTCATGTGGATGATGAGCCTTGTTGCGTGGCGAGGTTAGTTAGACAAGCTTCGTCTTTGCTTACGAGCTTCATCTTCATTGACGAACTTCATTTCTGGACGAACTTCATCTTCAACGGCGAACTTTATTTCTGGACGAACTTCGTTTCTGGGCGAACTTCGTCTTCAATGACGAACTTCGTTTCTGGACGAACTTCATCTTCAATGGCAAACTTTATTTCTGGACGACCTTCGTTTCTGGGCAAACTTCGTCTTCAATGACGAACTTCATTTCTGGACGAAATTCATCTTCAATGGCGAACTTCATTTCTGGACGAACTTCATTTCTGGGCGAACTTCGTCTTCATTGATGAAGTTCATCTTTTGAGGGGTGAAGTGCCATTTGACGAGGTTCATCTGCAGATGGACTTCGTCTTTAATGACGTTCATCATCATGGTGGGCTTCGTTGGCTGAGATGAGGTTCATTATGATGACTAGCCACGTCATGCTTATAGCAAGGTTCAACCATGCTTTACTCCTTGGCATTTTTTAGTGTCTACAAGTGCCATCACTACAGTAACCTTTTTTTTCTTTTTCAATTCATTTTGATTCTTGTAACACCGATCTTCAATCTTGCATGACGTCGTCTTCTATCTTGCGAGTTTGCTCCCGGATCCATCACTATCGCTCTGATACCACTTGTTGAGGAATTTCACTCTCCCCGCCTACTACAATATGCGCAACTCTGAAACCAAACCACAATCAACAAGATAAAACGACCATAATCAAGAAAAAGAAGACTAGGATTTATGTGGTTCGGTCGATCAACTTCGATCTACGTCCACGAGGCAACATTACGAAAAATTCACCATGTATCAGGGAGAACTACAAGAGGAACCATTCAACTCTCGTCTCTCAATCTCTCAACCTCACATACATAATCAACTCTCATATTCTCTCCAAAGCCTACTCCTTGTAATCTTTTGAACGGATAAAGATCACGAAACCGTCGCCTCTCACACAATATTCTTGAATCAGACTACGTCCTCTGCTAACCCTAGATTACAAGAATATTGGCTCTCTCTCTCTACTACATCTTTTCTCTACTCTCTTCTTCTTAGTTTTTTCTCAAACAATAGAAGGACATATATAGGGAAACCAAAACCCTATCTCAAGCCTAACTTCCTAATTAGAATAGGATTCAAGCTCCTAATCATGATGGAACCCAAACTCCTAATCATGATAGATCTCTAACCCTATCTAAGAATTAAAGACACAATTCTAACAGTATGGACTTATCATGTATATCGTGAAGTATGTATTTTGTGTTTGATGTATTTATTTACAAAACTATGTCATGATTATATACAGGGAACCTTTATCAAAGAGGGGAGGTTCTGCCAAAATTTTTGAAATTTCACTAGGGTTTTGTGAGACCAAACCAATAGTTTTATTTACATCAAATTTAAATATATTCATTGTCTTAATTACATCAAATTTACATAAAACATAAAACCAACTTACATGAAACGAACTTACATCAAAGTTACATAGATCAAAACTTCTCTCACAATATACATCATTTTATTGACATATTTACAATCATCACAACATATCTCACCACTCATAACATAACTAAAAATTCAATGCACATAAATCGTTCAACTCCCTCTCCCCGTCGCACGCACCACTGTTACCCCATCAAAGTCTCAACCAAATCATTCTCCAAATGCACATAAACAACATCCAATTGTGAAATCATAGGCATAATCACCTACACAAAAAATATATAGTTAGTGAATGTATAGTTCAGTATAACAATATAAGTCTTAGATTGTCGAAATGCTAATTTACAACCCAAGATCTTGTAAAATAACCATGAAAATAATAATAAATTAAAATTGGTAAAATGCCAATTTACAACCCGACCACAACCACACCCCGCACTTCCTCCTTCGCTCCCCCGACTAGGGGTGGCAATTTATGACCTGACCCATCAACCCGACCTGACCCAACCCATTTATATTAGGTATGGATTAAGTTATATGGGTCGGGTCATAAATGGGTTAACCCAATTTTACCCGTTTATTAGATGGGTTGACCCGACTAACCCGTCTTACCCGAATTTACCCAAGTGAACCACTGGCAGACCCGACTAACCATTCGTCACTCATTCTTCATAAAAACACGCTGTAGAGAAAAAACAAGAATAAGAGAAGCCCTAGATTTCTTATCACTAAGATCGAGCGGCGGCGAGCGGCGGCGATTGGAGAGAGGTGACGACGAGTGACAGTGAACAAGTGGAAGTAAGCGGCATTGATCGGCGAGCGATGGCGAGCAACGTGCAGAGAGAATAGTTACCTCGTTTCTCATCGGTGATCTCAGTCGACTGTCTGAGATCTCCGTCAGCATCGTTGGCAGCGGCGGAGAAGAGTTTGCCGAGGAGAGAGACGAGGGGGACGGTGAGCGTCGAGCCCGCTGTAATTTTTTAACCCTCTCTCCTTCTCTTATTCTCCATTTTCCCCTTTTCTACTTTTCTAATTTTGATTTTAGCCCACAATTCTCTAGTTATAGATTTATTGAATTCTTATTATCTATTTGATTATATTATAATTTTATTTTATTTTATGAATCTCATGTTAAGTTAATAGTAACCAAAAGGTATAAGAAATTTGAAAATCTCATGCAGTTCTTTCACAACCTGGGTTTTATTGAAGAGAGCGTGTTGACTTATTTGAACAATATTTAATTCTTAAATTTGATTAAACTCGGTATTATGACATCCTTATGAGTAGACTAAAACACTTTGATGTTTAATGAATTGTTCTTTATCTATTTGCACCGAGAGACACACATGAGGCTCAGGTGAAGTTAGCATTGGAGAGGGGAGTTCCTGCGATGATCGGTATAATGGCAACACAGAGGATTCCGTATCCGGCTAGAGCTTTTGCCCATTGCTCACGGTGCCTGATTCCATGGGCAGCATATAGTAAGCAAACCAATCTTTCAATGCCATTATAACCCCTTAGGAGCCGAACTCTGGTGCATTATCTTAACTCTCAAATTTTAAAGAACTTATGTATTTTAGGTTTTTTGGGTGACTTTAATCATATAATGTCCTTTCTAGGATGGCGTATCTCCATCATAGTTAAGCTATTTCCCTGGTGTCGAATGAAATCCACGTACATGGTTTCTTAATGGATGGGTGCAGGTCTATACATTGGATTCTTTGCCTTTTTCTTTGTTTTGCCTTTTTGTTAGCTAAGGAATTGGACTTTCAAAGATAAATTTGGATTTTAAGTGTTATCTATTATTTTCTTGTTTTGAACATACTTCCTTGTGCGCAACGAGATTCTTCTTTAAAAGGTAAATAAATTCTTGTCTAAAGAGGTTCTTTGAATTCGTTTTAAGATTCACTTGTAGATTCATCTTTAGAAGGACTAAATGCTAGGAAATAGTGTGAGGTTTAATTTAAAGCTCACTTTTAATTTAATTTTTAGAACTCATGTTTAATTTTGATCTATGTAAACAATAATATATATTGACAATAAACTAGCTGTAGGAATTTATACTTAGCGATGAAATAGCATGAAATCAAGTGTATAGCTAAAAATTCATGTATTTGAAACCAATTGATCTTATCGAGTCTTGGTTATAAATTCATGTATTTGAAACCAAACTTCAACATTTATTAGTAAATGTAGTTTGTATGCATGCATTATAACCATAAAACTAATTAATTTTGTGTAAGCGTATTATGGTTAAAGACTTTATATGTGTAGGACACTTCATCGCAACTGTAAATACACATATACATGGGTCATATCTATGCATAAACCAGTGTCATTAATAAAACCAAAGGCCTTATTGTTTTGGTATGGTTTGATTTTTTTGTAAGTAAAGCTCTTTATTTGATTGGTTAATATGTTTCCTTGGACAGTAGTGATAGAATTTTCTTTCAAGGTCAGATCGAAGTTATTGTTGCTGAAGAGTAGCTTTTGCTATGACATTTCTAGTTCGATGAAGATAACCTGTAATTGAATCTTTGTGATCGATTCTGTATGTTGAAGGTGTTGCGTGTAGCGGAAATTTCGGCAGCATTTCGGCAGCACAACAAGAGAGTCAGGTCGCAATAGGAAATCCTATTTCACAAAGGAAACAAGAACCTTAAGCAAAATATCTCAACCAAGTGAGATATCAGCTCTTTCTCTCATCAGTTCTAGGGCTTACCTATCGAGGAAACCTAAAAACTATTACAAATCATACAAATAGCGAGACAACCAATTTTACGTGGTTCGATAAATTACCTACGTTCACGGGGTAAGGAGAGGGAGATCTACTACTAGAGGGCGAGAATACAGCTAGGGTTTATAATCACTCAATCTAAACCCTCACACAAACTCTCAAACCTCTCGCACAATCTCTCTTTACAAAAGAATGCAAAAAAACTCTCAAAAGCATGCGCTTTTCTTCACCAAGTATAACCGCTTTTTCCTGCAGCCGCAAAAACCAACTCTGCCTTGCACCTTTTTCTCGCAGCCAATGAAAACAGCCTCAATCAAAAAAAAACCTCCTTGAACACCAACCTAGGTTACAAAGACAAGATTTATAGCTACACCCTTTGAAAGAATCCAGGCCACCTTCGAAAGATCCAGGCCAAACATACAACTGACACGACCCGATTTTACGCCGACTAAAATCTCACAATCGCGTGGGTGTGGCCTCCACGTAATACTCCACCGTTCATAATTCTCCACCTCGACGAAGTTTTTCCAAAACTGAGCCGACACCAAAGCATCCAAATATCCTACTTGTTATGTCCAGTATGCCATGAAGTTAATTCATGATAATGGACTCAATTCACGACAAGTCGAGAACCCAAATGAGAATGTGATCACTCTCCAAAAGTTGGTATCAACTTTACCAAATCGGCTGCATCATAAAGACTACCTACGTATCCTCTTGCCCAAGGAATCAAGCCTCACGTAGTTCACCTAAATGGCCGCCAACGGCCTCAACAATCACAAATATGCAACAAGTTTTAACAATGATCAAACTTGCTACTCGGAACCACCTTAGTGAGCATATTCGTCGGATTATCCTTCTTGTGGACTTTCACAATCTCCACATCGCCATCTTCAAGAACATATCGAATAAAGTGATAACGAACGTCAATGTGCTTCATCCTCGCATGAAAAACCAAATTCTTTACCAAATAGATAGCACTCATGCTATCACAATGAATGGTGACGGATCGTTGTGATATACCAAGTTCCTTCAAAAGTCCTCAGAGCCAAATAACCTCATTCACAGCTTTCGTAATTGCCATATGCTCTGCCTTCATCGTAGACAAAACCATCATAGACTGTAAGGTGCATCTCCAACATACCGGCGTACGTGTCAAAGTAAACACATACCCCGTAGTAGACTGACACTTATCCAAATCTCCGGCATAATCCGAATCAAGGTAGCTAATACATAACTGCCCACTTATAGTGTCCCGCTCATAAATCAAACAAACATTAAGCATACCTTGAATGTACCTCAAAATCCATCTCACGGTGTCCCAATGACCCACTCCTAGATCGTGCATGTATCTCGATACCATGCTCACCGCCTGTGATAAATCTGGTCTCGTACATATCATCGTGTACATCAAGCTCCCAACCACGCTCGCATATAGAGTCTTCGACATCAAATCTCTATCTTCAACTATATTCTATGAAAGGTCAGCTGAAAGTTTCAAATGGGCTCCTAATGGTACACTAACTAGCTTCGTATCCATGCTAACATGAAATCGTTGTAGAACCTTCTTCAAATAAGCCACATGTGTCTAATAAATTTTTTCCTTCATCTTGTCTCTGTCGATCTCTATTCCTAAAATGTGTTTCTCCTCACCCAAATCCTTCATCTCAAACTCCTTTGAAAGTTGTGCCTTCAACTCATCTATAGCAGATCTGGAAATAGAGATAACCAACATGTCATCGACATAAAGTAATAAATATAAATAAATGTACACACCTTTTTTTAACTTGCGAAAATATACACAAGGATCAAATTGACTCCTAGTGTACGAATGACCAATCATAAAACCATCGAATCGCCTATACCACTATTGAGGAGACTGCTTCAAACCGTATATCGATTTCTTCAACCTGTAAACCAACATATCTTTCCCTGTAGTTTGAAATCCCAATGGCTAAGTCATATATATTTCTTCATCAAGATCACCATGAAAAAATGTCGTCTTCACATCTAACTGATCTAATTCCAAACCATATTGTGCCGCCAAAACTAGCAAAATCTGAATCGAAGAGTACTTCACCACCAGAGAGAAAACCTCATTATAGTTAATACCTTCCTCCTGTGCATAGCCCTTCATAACCAACCTAGCTTTGAACCTCAATGGAGTGTCCTCAATGCCCTTCTTCTTCATGTATACTCACTTGTAACCAATTGCCTTCCGCCCCATTGGAAGCTCAACAAGCTCCCATGTATCATTCTTGTGAAAAGACTCCATCTCCTCCTGCATAGCTACATACCACGAATCAGCCTCCGAACTCTGCTTGGCCTCTCTGAAAGTAGTAGGTACAAACTCATCGATACTCTCCACCGGAAGTGCATATGCAATTGTGTCGGTATACCGTGCTGGCACCCGTATGTTTCTCCTCTGCCTCCGAACCGTAATAGAATCCTGAACCTGAGCCGTTGGTCCCTAATCCTGCACATGAGTACTCGTATCCTCCGTATCACCGTCGTGCTCGTCTGACGTTACCTCAGTTGGTACTCTAATGGATATTGCACCATCCGAACACTGTGGAGTTGCATCGATCTCCACCATCTATGATATCTTCTCTGTCGGGTCGCTCTCGACCTGATGAGAGCTGGGAAGCTTCAAGATAGAAGCCTCATCAAATGTGATATCCCTACTCAGTACAATCGTCTTATAAACTAGATCTCAAAGCTTGTATCCCTTGACACCACGTTTGAATCCTACAAATATGTTCTTCCTAGCTTGAGGTTCCAATTTATCTATTCTCACATAATAAAATGCAAGGCATCCAAATACCTTGAGCTGGTCATAGTCATGTGCTGGCTCTCCCGACCACATTTCCATAGGGGTCTTCCCCTCAATCGCAGATGAAGGTAGCCTATTAATGAGGTGGCTCGCATATGTAAGTGCCTCAGTCCAAAAGATCTTCTCCAAACCACTCTGCGATAATAAACATTGGACCTTCTCCAGCAAAGACTGATTTAACCTCTCTACTATCCTATTTTGTTGTGGTGTATGACTAACCGTGAAGTGCCTCTCTATGCCCTCGTCTCGACATAGCTGCAAAAAGGGGTCTGATGTATACTCGCCGCCATTATCGGATCGCAACGTCTTAATCTTTCTCCCAGTCTGTAGTTCTAATCTCTTCTTCCACTCCACATCGCCTAGAATAGTCATCAACGAACGTGACGAACCAATGTCGACTACCAAGTGATACAGTCTTGGTGGGACCCCAAACATCTGTGTGCACATAGTCCAGAATGCCCCTCGTCTGATGAATTGCTATCCCGAACTTCACATCGTCTTTTTTCCAAGAACACAGTGCTCACATAACTCAATTTTCCACTCTTAGCTCCCTTCAATAGCTCCTGCTTGCACAAAGCCTACAGTGACTTCTCTCTTATATGCCCCAACCTATAGTGCTAAAGTCTACTCATGTCCGCCTCTAAAATTACTGAAGCTACCTGGCCAATTTCGGTGCTCCCCTTTAGATAATACAAGTTTGGACTGCGGACCCCTTCATCACTACCAAAGATCCTTTAGTAACTTTTGCTACAGCGTCTTCAAAGGTCACTTTGAATCCCTTTGCCTCCAAAGCTCCAACAAAAATAAGATTCTTATTCAGCTGAGGAACGAATCTTACCTCCTTCAATTCACGAACTACTCCATCGTGCATCCGGATCCGCATAATACCTATCCCACAAATACTACAGGATTGATCATTTTCCATGACTACAACTCCCCCATCGAGCTTCTCAAAAGATGCAAACCCATCTCGCCTAGGGGTCATATGATAGGTAGCGTCGGAATCAAGCATCCAAGTGGTTCACCTTCGGAGTAATCAGTAGACAAAAGCTCGAATCATTAGAATTATCACCTTTTGTAATATTCATCTCATTGGCCTTAGGGCCCTTTTTCTTGCTATTCTCCTTCTCTTTGATGTTTGTACAATCTCTTTTCCAATATCTCTGCTCCTTGCAGAATGCACATTGGTTCTTTCCTAGCTGGAGACGACCTCTTGACTTTGATCTTCCTCTATTAGCCCCTTTCAGATATGGGCTTCTACCTCTCGTCGACAAGGCCTTACCTGAAGTACTAGCACGGGAAGTCTTCTTATCCATTCTTCTTAAATCGTAGTTCGTCAAAGCATTAATAACTTCACTATAGCTGATAGAAGATCTCTCGTTTAACAAAGTTAGCATAAATATGTCATACTCCTCATCCGGTAAGGAGCCCAATAAGATAATAGCCTTGTACTCATCCGAAATCTTCTCATCATTATTCGCCAAGTCCGACAACAACTTCGTATAGTTGTTCACATGAGCCGCAAGCGAGGTGCCTCTGGACATCTAGAATATGAATAACCTATGTAACAAATGTAATATGTTCTCAACACTCTTCGTAAGGTACTTATTGTTGAGAATTTCTCACATCTTTATCATAGACGTCACTCCAATCACATTATACTTCAGCTTCTGTTCCAAACAGGATCTGATCACCCTATAGGTGTTCCTATTCATATTTTCCCATATCACCTCTTTATATTTTGGTGGTCTCTCATGGACCATGATGGTCTCCTCTAAGTTTTGAACATTGAGCGCATCCTGTACATCGCTCATCCATAAACCAAAGTTAATTTTACCGTCACATTTTATCATACTAATTTTGGTGTTCTGAAAACCAACTTGAACTGTACTCGTCATCGACTTGCTGCTTTCACCTTCTTCTCCCATTGCAAACTAACTCCAAATTACAAAGAAAGATTAAAACTTTGAAAGGAATAAGAAATTACTCAATTGAACCCTGGATTGGATTCCAAATAGAACTCCTAACTACACGAGAAAAGCGAAATCTCCAACGATAACTTCAAATCCTATCTCCACTGAAGCCTAGAACTCCAAGAACCAAGCTTCACACAAGAATCTTCCTCCACCTAATTCCAAAAACCCTAGATCTGAAATATGGGCTCTGATATCACTTGTTGCACGCAGCAAAAATTTCAACAGTACTTCGGTAGCACAACAAGAGAGTCAGGTCGCAACAGGAAATCCTGTTTCACAAAGGAAACAAGAACCTTAAGCAAAATATCTCAACCAAGTGAGATATCAACTCTTCCTCTCATCAATTCTAGGACTGACCTGTCGAGGGAACCTAAAAGCTATTACAAATCACACAATAGCGAGACAACCAATTTTACGTGGTTCGACAAATAGCCTACGTCCACGGGGCAAGGAGGGGGAGATCTACTACTAGAGGGAGAGAATAAAACTAGGGTTTATAATCACTCAATCTAAACCCTCACACAAACTCTCAAACCTCTCACACAATCTCTCTTTACAAAAGAATGCAAAACACTCTCAAAAGGCTGCGCTTTTCTTCACCAAGTACAGCTGCTTTTTCCTGCAACCGCAAAAAACAACTCTGCCTTGCACCTTTTTCCCACAGCCAATGAAAACAGCCTCAATTAAAAAAAAACTCCTTACACACCAACCTAGGTTACGAAGCCAAGATTTATATAGCTGCACCCTTCGAAAGAATCAAGGCCACCTTCGAAAGAATCCAGGCCAAAACATACAACTGACCCGACCCGATTTCACGCCGACTAAAATCTCACAATCGCGTGGGTGTGGCCCCCACGTAAGACTCCACCGTTCACAGAAGGAACTTTTGTCAAGTTGTTTTTTTGGATTTGAGTTGTTTTGAAGTAGTTTAGTGTAGGTATTTAAAAAGAATTTTCTGTAGGAGCTATAGAGATAAAGTGCATTGAAGGCTTATAGTGTTGCAAGTAGTTTCTGAGAAGAGTAGTGTTTCTATTGTAAAATGAAGGGTGAACTTGTTTTGTATTTTGGTTGAAAGGTTTTAGGGTAAATTTAAGAGATGGGGTTGGCTTTGAATGGCCAGTTTCCCTTAAAAGGACTGGTTTTTGTAAAATCTGCGTTCATGAGTTTTTTGCTGGACAAGAATTTGTTTCTCTCCGTGGTACAAGTACTCAATGGTTTTTTCTTCTTTTGAGCTGAACTGTTGTTGATTTTTTACTTGTGTCAATATCTGTTAATTGTATCACCTGGTGGATTCTGAATATTTCTAAATGGTCCGAGACGATACTTCTTTTTGATCAAAATTAAGATTATCCACGTGTCAGTGTTCTTGAGATTGATTATTTCATACTTCAGCTTTGCCTCTGAAAGATCTACCTGTTCCTTCTGGAGATGAGCAAACATCCGAGTCATTCATTTGATAATCAACATAACTTTGAAATATCCACTACTTAATCAAGAAAAAAGACCGTAGCAACCCAAATTTTGATCAAACGGGTCATTTAGGTTATATGGGTCGTGTCGGGTAACCCGTTTAATAAACGGGTCAGATCACATTGACCCATTTATTAAACGGGTCGGGTCAAGTCACACTTAAACGGGTCGGGTCAACTATAACCCGACCCAACCCGACCTGACCCATTTGCCACCCCTACGGGCCCCCACCAAAAACAACCTTCCATCAAAAATCAAAACTTGCTGAAGACAATTAGTGGACAAATTGTTAACCAAGGAACCCAATCCCCTCCAACCAAAGCGAAAGTCAGAATGTAGTTTGGCCCGTCAGTCAAACAGAACAATACCTCCATCGAGAATCGCCGAGCACGAGACCAGAGTGAACGCCCCTATGACTTGTCCCGCCATCGCCCACTTTCCGGTCACCGAGTCGAAGATCTTGGATCGGATCCCGTAACGAGCGAGCGTTGTTAGTGGGCGGGGCTGCGGTCGGGGGGTCCCCGAGCGACTGTGGACGGGTGTCGTCGTCGGTGGGTCGGGAGGGGGATGCGGGGCGTGGAGGCGGGCGGCAACAAGAAGGTGGGCAAGGAGGCGGGCGTGGATGCGGGCGGCAAGGGCAGGGCTGCAGGCGGCGCGGGGCTGCGGGCAGCTAGGCGGGAGGTAAGGCGGGCGGCAAGGGAGGGGCTACGGGCGGCTAGGTGGAGGGTGAGGTGGTGGGCAACGAGGCGGGCGACGGAGTCAGAAGTTGGAAATCACAGTGACTCCTTAAGAATTTTAAATCAATGCAATCACTTAAATTAAAAATTCTGTTTCAGTCAGTATCAGTATAGTCAAAACATTTTATCAATACAATCTCAAATGGTTTGCAATATGATTAGGTTTTATGGGCATAGTCATCAATTTTAATATTTATGATAAAACATTTAATCTTTTTCATGATCAGGATAGTCTTTGTAAGATTGGGGTAGCACCCGCCACGTGTCAGCACACAGACATGCGTGCGCAGCCGATGGGAGCGCAACATACCATCTCCCTTCTAGAAACAAGAGAATCCGGTCCAATCCGCGGGGTCCGAACTAGCTAGTCTCCCTCTGGTCTTCGAGTCCGCGTCCTTCGCCACCTCAAAATCACTCGCAAAAACACCAAAATACCCTCACAACCACACGTGCGTCGTCCTCTCCACCTGCCAGCTCATCACCACCAACTGTCACACTATTACAATTTCCACGTGCGAGTCCACTCCGCTTATAACCCGCGTCCACAGCCAACTGTCACCTTACTCTCCCACTCCCCTCTATATATACCAGCAAAACCCGCTCTCTTCACTCTCAAACTCACAAAATAAAAATTTCAAAAATCCAAATGGTTTCCCAAAAAGAGCTCTACTTCCACCCCCAACTCACCCCCGAGCAAGAACACTCCGTCATTGTCTCCACTCTCGTCCACGTCATCTCCGGCACCACCACCTCCAACATCTTCGCCGCCATTCCTGGCCCAGACACCTGCCGACAGTGCGGCATCGACGGATGCATCGGATGTGAGATGTTCACAGCATCGGAGCCACCATCGAAGACGACGACGACGAAAGGCAATCAGAAGAAGAGAAGGAACAAGAAGAATAAGTACAGAGGAGTGAGGCAGAGGCCGTGGGGGAAATGGGCGGCAGAGATAAGGGATCCGAGGAAGGCGGTGAGGAAGTGGTTGGGGACGTTTGATACGGCTGAGGAGGCAGCAAGGGCGTATGATAAGGCGGCCGTCGAGTTCAGGGGAGCGAGGGCGAAGCTCAATTTTCCCTTCCCTGAGCAAAAACAACAACAGCAAGAGAATGAGGAAGGGGATGCTGATGGGTTGTGGGAGGGGCTTCAGGATTTGATCGAGTTGGATGATGGTTGGCTGCGGAGTAGTAGTAGTGCTTATGGAGCTCCTACGGCTGCTGTGTGACTTTTGACTGAGATATTTAGTTATAATGTTGTAATTTAACGTAAATTGTTTCATTTTTTGTAGGGTAAATGTTTGTACGGTCCAGGGATGAAGTTTTATATATTTCTGGATTGTTTTTTTTATTCAATTAATAAACTAGAATTTGAACCTATTTGATGTGCAATGTTTCTGTGCGGAGTTTTTCCCCTGTTCTGATTTTTTCAAGAGAAGGGAGCATGCTAGGATTACATGATCACCAGTTTGAGGTGACTAGGTTAAGCATTGACTTTTGGGGTTTTGAGACATGGGTTTTTGAATTCAATATACTAGTGTGCATGCTGGACAAGCACGGCCCCTTATTTTTTTTAAGGACCACATTTTGAACTTATATCCATTTAAGTTTTAAGGCATTTGATTTAATTATTATATGCTTAAAACTATACTTAAAGAAGGATTCAAGGTTTAATATATTTGATTTAGAAATCATATTTACTTCTCTATACTTAAAAGAAGCATCCAAGTTTGAATACATTTGATTTGCTTACTGTTTATGATATAGTAAAAATACTGTAGCATAAATAGTAACTTCAAGTGTGGAGCAACAGATTTGATTTATTGTTTATGCTACAGTATTTGTTGTAATAATTAGTATAGCATAAACAAGATTCTTCTTTAAGTATAGAGAAGTAAATTTAGATCGGTCAAATTTTTAAAAAATAACTTAAAACATATAAGTAGAAAGTTATAATTTCCAAAAATCATATCAACCAACAATTCTAGCTCTCCTAGTCTTCTTACTTAGTCACCTTGAAATGCGCATCTTAGGGCTTCGAAAGCTCTATAGAGAGCATGATCGCTACTCTTTTTCCGAAGTTATGAAGTGTGAGTTGCCAGCGTTGCTTTTGTAACCCCATTTGAGTCTTCAAAACGCAAAGGGAGATAATCAACCTTCGAGAGAGAAGTAAGTTACTCCTTCCTACATTGAACTACATACAGATCACTAGAATAATTAGTTCTGATTGAGCAAGTACTTGACTGTAGAAGCAAAAATATCCTTCATCAAAACCTTCGATCTTTTTTTGCTCTAATCGGTCCAGCGTTCCTCAGTTCTTGTTGTGGGTCTAGCCCAAGTTACGCCCACTAAGATCAGGTCAGTGTGTTGAATCGTAATGGAAAAAGGTGAAGGGCCTTTATGAAGTCGATTATGCTTAGGAGGACCTTGGAGCAAATTTCCTCTATTAGGGGCTGTTTGTTTCGCACAAAAACCTCAGAAAGAGCCCCCAAGAAAACTGACATAAGAAAATTTTGGCATTTTCTTTCACAATCATGTATCTGGTTTGCAAAAAATAAAAAGGAAAGTGAAGAAAAGTAAAGAAAAATTGAGGGATTTTTCTGCCGAAAATTTTTGGCTCTTTTGAGCCCAATTACGGGGGAAAGTGAAAGAAAGTTCAACTTTTTTCTCAGCCGCCATTCTGATCACTGCTCTCTCCCTTTCATTCTTCTTCCTCCTTCCCCTTCCCTCCCGCCTTGCAAAGCAAGCTTCGCTCGGCCTCTTTTGTTGCCGGCAATGAGGACGAGGACACCGGAGCCCAGATCACAAGAGGGACGCCATCGTCAATCAGAAATTACACTTTCAGTCCCCCACACTCGCTCATCCCCCACGATCATTTTCCGCTTGTTTTGATTTTGCTCCGTCAAAGATTCAACAATCGAAACCCTAAAATGAGCTCCAAAACGTGCGCCATCTCTCAGCAAGCATTAGAATCGCTAGTTACAGAGAACATCGAAGATCTAGGCATGGATCCGGATGAAGCTCTTGAGGATGTCGTCCAAACCCTAACTCTCCAAGGCGTCGATCTCTCATGGTATGTTGAGAATAAAAGAAACCCTAGCCCTAGATCTATTGTATATTTCAGTTTAAGTGTTTGATTTTGCACTTTTCGTGTCAACTCATTATTTCAGAAGACCTAATGGAACTATGGAAGATGGTGAAGATTTAAATTTTCATGTACATCTTGTTGCAATAGCTTAGTTTTGGTAAATTTAAGAGAGTGTGTTTAGTTCGCTAACTATCTATTGAAGAAATTGAACACATGTTTCATGTACAAGGGATTTTAACAAGTTTGTCACATATAAGATTACGATTGTCTACTCCAAGCAATTGATAGCATTTGAACATAGGTCTTGTAATCACATTTGCACAACAAGTTGTTTATAGAATTAGATGGCAATGTGAATGGCATACAAATTAAAAATTTGCATTCTATGCCGAACCTTATATATAGGTTTACTATCTTTTGTTGTCATTTGTTGATTGAGCTGCTCAATAAGGTCTATGATCTCTCCACTGAAGCTCCCGAAAATGCAACTATATCAATATGGAATGGAGGGGTGGAGCTTCTCATCTCCATATGCTCTAATATAAGGAATGAAGTTAGAACTAACATGACATCAGATAGAACTAACATGAGAACCATTAGAATTAACAGGGGCTCAACTAGAACTAACATGCCACTAGAACTAACGCTTATATTAGAAATAATTCTAGCTGCAAGTTAGAACTAACATGATATCAGTTAGAACTAACAAGAGAGCCACTAAAACTAACAGGGGCTCAACTAGAACTAACATACCACTAGAACTAACACTTATATTAAAAATAACACTAGCTGCAAGTTAGAACTAACATGACATCAGCTAGAACTAACACGAGAGCTACTAGAACTAACTAGGGCTCAACTAGAACTAACATACCACTAGAACTAATGCTCATATTAGAAATAACACTAGCTAGAAGTTAGAACTAACAAGACATCAGCTAGAACTAACACGAGAGCCATTAGAACTAACAAAGGCTCAACTAGAACTAACATATCACTAGAACTAACGCTTTTCCTGCAAGTTCAAAAGCATCTCCAATTCCATTTCCAAAAGGATGATGTTTTCCCTGCAGTTCTCAGTCTATAACACATTCCCATGATTTCTGATGTCCGTTAAGCATTTAGTTAGGAGGGGTCTTAAATGCTCAAAGGGGACCCGTTCTAAGGTAACAATATCAATCGTAAACTTTATTTTCATCTCTAGCTATTCAATGCACTCTCTCAGAGCTCTCAAAAATAGGGGAGGAGCAATCGGATAGATCAGACCCGTATACTCATTGCGAGTAGATTGTGGAACAGCTTTAGAAGGAAGATCTTCATGCGAACCCTGATTCTGGACTGGAGGGGAAGAAGCGGACTCTGAACCCCTAATGGGCAACATCTCTTCTACTTCCACATTCTTAGGAATGGAAGGAGTTGATCGAAGTGCTTCACCCTCTCTATCAGCTAGAGCGCAACAGGTGCATACTTCATTGTGTCCCCCATCAACTTGGCCCTCTTAGAGTTTTTGGCGGCAATGGGCTTTCTCTTATGAATTCTCCTATCATATTCTCCTTCCTCTTCAGCAGTAAGGGCCTTCTTCCCTGATGATCTTAATGAGCGAGGTTCAAGAGTAGGTGCTTCCTTGAGAATTTCTTTAGTTGCCTTTTCTTCAGAAGGCTCAGCAACTGGTAGCTCCTCTGTGATCTCTCTCGCTTTGATGGCCTCTCGTTCACAGGACAGATAATCCTCTATCCTTGGTAGTCGAGTCCTGGTAGAGCCGCTTCTCAATTTATATAGTTCCCAAATCTCGCTTATGCATGAAGTGTATACATCATATTCTGAGATTCGAGAAGCCTCATCAAACCAATCGCGGAAGTCCATAACGGTTGAGCAACTAGGTGGCGAGTTGGGCAAAGTGAATTGTTCATGAGTTCCTCTAGCAGAGAAGAAAAACCAAGCGCGGGTCCCTTCATATAAATTTCTGATGTGGGCTAATTACGGATTAGGGTTACCGACATAAAGCTGATCATATCCAAACTACCTAGCGAATCGAGAAGGAACATAAGGTTCAATGATGTATCTCTCGCCCAGTTGAAAAACTAAGTAACCCACTCTGGTTGTGAGGAGCCATTGGAAAATTCCTACATTTAAGGATGAGGAACCTTCGAAGACCATGTATCCAAACTTCATCCCTTCTTTTTCAGCCTTGTCAAAACAAGAGTGACAACAAAAAACATCATAATTGTCCTCTAAGGACAAGAGTTGTCTAGCTTGGACTATGTACACAGTTGTCGATGTGGCTGATTTGAGCCTTTGTGCAAAAAGGACAGAGGTTTCGCTATCTTGCTTGATTCCCGTCATTAATGAAAGACAATGCAGCACAAACCAAGCTACCAAGTATGTATACAGCACTTGTGCACGAGGTTGGGGAGTCTTCCAGGCTTTCCTCCTAGCAATACTTATTATTTGGACATCGAGGAACTCAGAAGTCAGATCTCGTAAGCCCCTTTGTAAACAACCTACCATTGCAGAGAGAAGACTTAAAGGTCTTCCGTGAGCCAGGAGAACAGCTAGGTATACTATTTCAGCCAAGATAGACTCAACCGGCTTCGACGGCACGACGCACCGTTTCAGCCATATCATCAAGAAGCCGACAAGGAGAGCCAAATCAGAGATGGGAGTTGCAACCTGATGGTGAAAGCTCTCAAATTCAGTATCAGCTTCAAATCCATCCTCTAGATGCTTATTCTTATAGCTAACGTTAGTGGCCTTGATGCGGGCTTTAATGCTCTTAGAAGAGCTTACAGCAAGACGGGTCACCATCAAGTCCTTCTGATCTAAGTTTTGAAAGAGATAATTTGCCCATGCAGTGTGCATGATGTCACCCCCTTGCATCCCAATAATCTGAGCACATATGTAAAAGTGTCACATCAGCTCCCAGAAAGTGGCATATATCTCCGGATGCGCCATCTCAAGATAGAAAGTTCCTCAGTAGTTGGAATGAACTCCTCATAGGGTAGCTTTCTAAGAGATAGACCTGACACTATATATATTTTATAGAGAGAAAATCCCAACTCTCCAATAAGAGTGAAGAATGTGCAGCTATCCGGATTATATCACTCCAGCATAGCGAAGAAGATTGGATAGTTCTAGACAATCCTATGCCGGGTAGCCAGTACTGGTGTTGTAAGACAGGACTGAGCAAGTGGCTCCTTGAGTTCCTCAAGAACAAAATCTACCATCTGAGTCCACCAGCCACCTTCTCTAGAGAATAACCAGCCTAGAGAATGAAAGGCTTGCGTAGGGAATTCGCCCCAAGTAGTAATAAACTGGCGTATGAAGATGTTCGCTGGAAGGGGCGCTTCTTGAGCAAGATCTTTCTTCTCAAACCTGCCAGGCCTCAGATCCTTGAGTTGTCCATCAATTTGTACATGAGATCGGTGACCAGAGCGAGATGTTTTCCCTTTCCTTGACAAGATCGAAGACCAAGCCCATACGGTAGCCGACACTCAGGAAATAAGATAGCGGATACACTCTCCTCATACTTGGGAGGAAGAATAAACAGTCATTGATTCTTCACAGTAGCCGGGAATCTTCTATATGTCCATCTTCATCATCTGCTGTTATACGATCTCTAAACAAAAACGCCGGCTTGATGAATTGGTCATGGCCCACAGGTGCTTCCATGTCCAAGTCAGTGATCAGAGCTCTAAGAGTAGAACATCGAGTAAACCTGACAAAATGTGTCGGCTCAAGTCGGGGAAAGTGCACAATGGAATTTCTTTATGAAGACCAAAAACTTCACCCACGTCAGGATTAACAGTATACCCGAAGTGATTCTCTGGCGAAAGCAGGACATTAGAGAAAAGCACTCTGAAACAAGAAAAATAAATTAGTAACTAAAGTGAGTTACTAATGAAAGAAATTAGATTATAACGTAGGTTCAAGACCCGTGTTTTTTAATCCTAAACACAGAATACAAGACCTGCATTTTTAATCTCAAACGCAGAGTTCAAGACCTGCGTTTTTTTAATCTTAAATGCGGAGTCCAAAACTCGTGTTTTCAATCTTAAACGCATAGGTTAAGACCCACATTTTTTAATGCAAGGGTCAAAACCCACGTTCAGAGTTCATAATTAATGCAAAGTTCCAACACTGCGTTTTAATTATAAGAAAACGAGTCATCATTCTCGTTGTCAAGAACCTTAAATCAGAAAACTTGTCAAAATAAGTTATTATAGCCACCACTTACCACAACAACGAGGCCCACACGACGGTGCGGCAGCGACGAGGCGCTCGTAAAAGAAACAACAACACCGGCGTCCTCAGCCGGCGATATTTCTAAAGTCGCCTTGGTGATCTTCTTGGAGCCAGAACTCATTCTTTGTAGCGCTATTGATGCGGTCGACCAGAGAAGACAAAGGGCGTTAGAGAATTTGCCAAAATTAAACGAGAACTCTCATTCTTGGAATTAAGCCAAAAGTAAAGAGTAGAATGACTCTTGATGTGACCATAAAGGTCTATTTATAACAGCTATTAAGTTGTTAAAGTGGTACATGATTCTAGGAGAGAATCCCAACCATTTTTAGAAATGCTATCTTCAGCGTTAATGGGTAAAAGTCTTTTGGACTTTAACCTTAACGCAGAGTTTATCTCTGCGTTCAAATTTCTAAATGCTAGGCCCAGACCTGCGTCATGAGAGTTCTTAACTCTACGTTTTGAATTTCAAACGCAAAGGTCACCTTTACGTTGCAATTATTCTAAACAAAGGATCCACCCTTGTATTTTCAAACATGATACTTATTCTCTAAGATCATGAATTCTTTCCACAGAGTGTTGTTGAACCTCTGTATCACCTCAGCAGAATCTAAATTGTTTCAGTTAACAAAACTCTCGTCAGAGTAATTCTACACTTCTAACAATCATCATCCCTCATAGAGTTTGAATTTAACTTGCATCACTCTTAATGCAATAACAATTCCTCTATTAAAATCAACTTATCAATTCTCATCAATAGAACAATAAGTCTTCAAAATCACTCAAATCATGATCAATTTACTAAATCTCCCCAAAAGAGTAGTAAATAACCAATTTATCAACTCTCTTCAATAGAGTGATAAAATTTCCAAACCTTACTTAAATCACGAATACCAAAATTTGTTGCCTTTGGTGATAAACACAGTTAGTAATTCTCCATAGCGAGATGCTAATTCTCAAAATCTTATTCAAATCACAAGTATCACAAGTCATCGCTCTGATAATAAACAACTTAGTAATTCTTCCCAGCGAGACGCTAAGTCCCCCGAGATCTTGTTCAACATTTTTCTTGCCATGTTCATATCACACCTTTGACAAAATTCACTTATCGACTCTTCTCAATAGAGCGATAGGTCCTCAAAATTTCCCTAATCGTAATATTTTTCCTTTCACGTTAATATCATACATCTGACAAAATCCACTTATCGACTCTCCTCAATAGAGCGATAGGTACTCAAAATTAACCTGATTATAATATTTTTCCTGTCACATTAATATCACACCTCTGACAAATCCACTTATCGACTCTCCTCAATAGAGCGATAGGTCCTCAAAATTACCCGATCGTAACATTTTTCCTATCACGTTAATATCACACCTCTGACAAATTCACTTATCGACTCTCCCCAATAGAGCGATAGGTCCTTAAAATTATCCCGATCATAATATTTTCCTGTTACGTCAACATCATACCTCTAACAGTTCAAACCCCCTATTTGAACCTTTTTATTCCCTATATAAGAATGATAAGTATTCTCATAAAATCCCTGACGGATCAAACTCTTTCCAGAATTATCCCTAATGGTAACAAGGAAAATTTTTGAACTTCACTCCATGTGAAAATTCATGCTAAGTTAATACCACACATCTGACACTTATAGATTTCTTTCATTGTTTAAAACAAAAACATAACACAGGAAGAATTCTACTGGTCAGCCCTATCCTAGGAGAATGACAAATACTTATCCCTAGCAAGTGAAAATTTTCTAGAATTATCTTAAATGATATTGAAGAGAATTTTCTAAGTCTAGCATTCCGCATATAACTTCATTGTTGCAAGTCAGAACACGACACGTGTAATAAATAAGGAAAAGCCAAAATCATTTTCTTTTTTTATTCAAAAATATTAAGAAATGATGTAAAGTCTTGTTCTTATCAAAAAAAAGAGAAATATACAATTAATCCACTAGGCCCATAAAATTAAAAAACGCGAGTCGGGACATAATACCAGAAAGTATCTCCTCATGAGCAGATTGTACCATTACTCCGGCTTTATTCTTAAGATCATGCTCGTCCGGCATCACTGTGGCAGCTTCCTTTTACGCAAATTCAAGAGCCTGAATCAACGAGCGATAAGTGGCGTAAGTATTCACACTTTCCATTGTGAGCCTTTTCAGAATTTCTTCTTCTCGACCAAGCTCCGCCTTGTATCGGGTCAACTCCACCTCTAATCGATCAATCTCCGCTTGAGGTGACTGTATGGCAGTATTAGAAGTAATCACAGCCTATTGCTTCTGAACACATTGCCCTTCCAAAAATGCAATCTTAAGCTCCCTTTTAGTTATATTTTTCTGAAGAGCTTCATGCTTATGAGATGCCTCAGCCTTGAAATCATCAAAGGTTAATGTAATCTGAGTAGTAAGATCAGCACAGCGTAGCTCCTCTAAAGGTTTCAAGTCCTTTTCCAATCGAGAGACATTGTCTGAGCAGTACTGAAACCATTGAGTGTTGTCCACATATTGGATGCTGCTCAGAGAGTTCATGAATATTGGCCTGAAAGAATCAAATAAAGCTCGTCCAGCACTAACTTCCTCGATCGTCATCTTCATCATGTCCTCCAATTGCCTCATAAGAATTTTAAGCATGAAAAGAACGACCACCGGACTTAGAGAAGCAACAGAGGACATCACTGGGGCTCCTAAAGTTGTAGATCTCGGTGTAAGAATGATTGGTAACGATGATCACCCCCGCCTGGGCTCCTAAAGCCCTTGCAACATCCAATTGTGAAGGACTTGAAGGGAGAACCATGAGCACCCCCGCCTGGGCTGACCTTAGCATACTCTTTATCTCCGCAGGCTTGAGAGAAATCATTAATGGAGGGGATTTCTCTTGCAAAGGAATTGCCACTGTCTGTGTTTGCTCTGGGAGAGAAGTAGCTATTGCTTGTTGGTCGGGAGGCAAAGTCGTGTCAGCGACCTCATGAGTTGGAGAGCCTACACAAAAAAGTAGTTAGTACACAAAAAGGAAAATATCAAAAAGACCAGAGTGGATAATATTTACCAATAGGGGAAGGAGGGACGTAGGCTGACGCCTTGTCAGAATTTTTGACCAGAGTGGATAATATTTACCAATAGGGGAAGGAGGGACGTAGGCTGACGCCTTGTCAGAAGAGAGCGGTGGTGGAATATCCCAATCACGAAGATTATCGTCACTATCACTTTTCTCCCCATCAATACCGTCACCATGAGAAGAGGTCTCATAATCCACTTCTTCTTCACCATCTGTAGCCGAAGGTCCAGGAGAACTCATGATTGCATCTGCTTTAGTCCTTATGCCTGTTGTCAAGCTAGGGATAGTAGCCCCATAGGTGGCAATAACACTGAAGCGGTAGGAGACTGATTTCCGCTAGGCTTCTCAAACTCGGCCACTGTAGGTTCGTCTGCGGGAGGCCTAACCCCTTCAAATCGAGACACTGCAGGCATCACCTCTGCAGTTGGAAGAGTGGCATCTGAGGCTTGACCCGAAAATGGTGAAATAACAGGGTCAATTATGAGGAAAGACTCTGCATCCCCAACAAACGACTCATCCTCGCCCTCTTCCTGGTCCGAGGGATGATAGGAAGAAAATTCGCTTGATAATGCAGGACCCCTGTAGCGAAGTCCAGTGTGAAGGGGACGACTTACCAGAGCAGATTCATGTTTTTCCTCTCTCCCAGTGGATTTAAAAGCATCTGCCATTAATTTCAGAGAAGGAGAGTCTATTAATAATTTTCTATGAGTACGTTTCTCGCACTGAACTGCTTCCTTTTTAGTAAGAGCCCTTTTCTAGCTGCCCTTGTTCTTAGAGTTTCGGCAGCTCTAGGACTCACTGCTGGAGCGCTCTCTGTAGGCATCAAAAATTGCCGATAGGTCCCCACTCACAGCTCGGTGTTAACGATCGACGATCGAACGACGCTACCCAGTTCACAAGAGCTCAAATGACGCCGGTGAGCGACTAAAGCAAACCGACGGATTACGTGAGTCGACAGAACGTCAGAATCACGAGGATACGGGTTGACCGAAAACCCCGCGATCACCGCAATCGGACCAACGCCCGCTGTACCCCGATCACCCCACGGATAATCCAACCATCGGGGCCTACAGAGCTCGCCGTCACGATTCCAACGCATCCGAAATCACTCAAATCCGAGTTCGAACGAAAAGTCAACGGCGGGACAACGACAGGACAACGGCAGGACCCCGGGCTGAACCGGGGACACCCAAACGAGTCTCGGCTGGCTCGAGACACCCCACATGGGGTGTCCCGGCCTTGGCCGAGACACCCCCATGGGGGTGTCTCTCCCCTTAGGGTGTCCATGTGACCCCTAGGTGCTCTCTTATGGCTATAAATAGCCCCCTTAGCCCTCCATTTACAAGGGCTCTTGATTTGGCTCTGATTTAGCTTTGGGAGAAGAATTTCCGGTCTTGGGATTATCCTCAAGATCTGAAATTCCGGAGTTTGGAAGCGGCGAAGCCCTGCTGGATTAAGGAGTCAGAGTTCTTCATCAAGGTTCATTCACCCCCCCCTCTGATCCTTAGTGTTGCTCCTTAGCGGTGACACTAAGAAGAGCTATTATCTCGTTTTAGCCGAGATATACGCTTATAACCTCTAGATCTTGCGCGGATCGACGAGGTTCTGTTTTTATATCCTACGCGGATAGACGAAACTCTGCCGGATCTTACCGGCAAGGATCTTGAAGAGTCGGCGGTCCACGGATATCGACGTCCCCGTCACAGGCCAACAACCCACGCAAGCGAGACCGTACCAAACCGGGCTCTCGTGTTTATTTTCGTTTAAGTTGTAATCTTTTGTTTTCATTTAAACTCTGTTGTAATGCTCAAAGTTGTAACAGATCTCGAAAAAGAGAACAAGTAATGAAAACAGCAACTTTTACCGGAAACACTCTCTAGTCCTAAGTCTCCTTCTCCTTCTTCAACTTCATCCTCATAAGATAAGACCTTGCTAATTCCTTTCAGACGAGATACTCGGGATCCTCTTCTAGATGAGTACATTCTTATAATTTCCCATAAGTCGGACAAATTCAGCCTATACTCAGGCATCTTAGAAGCCATGATACCAATTGCAGAAAGCCATGGAGAGGAGAGAATTATACATCTTGTGAGGTAACCTGAATATAGCTCCAGTGCAGCCTGCTGTGGAATAGTACCAGGTCCGAGCTCCTTCATATAGATTACCAATAACTGCAAGCTGACCCCGTGGATTTCCAATGTATAATTGATCGTACCCAAACTGTTGAGCGAACCTGTATGGTTGGTACGACTCAATTATGCATTTCTCACTCTTCCTGAGAAAGAGATACATAGTCTAATGTTAAGTAACCAGTGGAAGACTCCTCCGTCTAATCGAGTAAAACCATTCGGGCCAGCTGTGTCTTGAAATATCTACCCATAACCCCCACCTTCAAAGTCTGGGAAGTAGCGGAATATCTGATAGTTGAGTTCTCTCGACAAAATTTGACGAACCCTTACTACATACGTGCCCTCCCAGGTAGATTCTTCCAATCTCTACACGAAGGGGACGAATCCGTCATCCGAGGAAGATGGTGCACTCATTAAATAAGGACAATGAGATACGTACCATGCCATCAGATAAGTATACGACAAGGGTACTCGAGGATTAGGAGTTATCAAACTTTTCTTCTCTCCGGAGCCTGTCTCTTTCACCTGAATTAATTTGAGGCACAACTCCCTTAAACCATGCTGCAAACAGCATGTCATAGCTGAAAGTAAATTCACAGGCCTCTCATGGGCTAAGAGAACAGCTGGGTAGACTACTTCTCCTAATACAGTGTCTATCGGCCTGGTAGGGACGACACACCATTTCAGCTATAACATGAGAAAACCTGCCAGCAAGGCCATGTCAGAAATGGGAGTAGCAGCTTGATGATGGAAGCTTTCGAACTCAGTCTGAGCAGGGAAGCCATCTTCTAATCCCTCATTGACATAATGAATAGTGGCATCATTGATCAAAGCGTGAATAGTCTCAGGGGTGCTCACACTCCGATGAGACACAACAGCAACTTTGTGAGATAAATTCTGGAAGAGATATTCAGCCCAAGACAACTACTTTATGCCACCTCCTTGTGTCCTCGTCAATTGAGTGCAGATTTGAAAATAACACATCACTCCCATAGGGTGTCATAGACCTCAGGGCTTGTCTCCTTCAAAATCATAAGCTCACTCGATCCTAGGATGAGCTCTTCATAGGGTAAATCTCCAAAGGGAAGGCCGGAAACGTCATACATTTCGTGGAGGGCAAACACTAATTCCCCTACTAGAGTAAAGAATATACACGTCTCTAGGTTGTATTTCTTCAAAATAGCATAAAGTTATAATTGTTGTAATCAATAACACATCTGGTAGCCATTATAGCGTAGCCGAGTCAAGATCGAGCTAACGGCCCCTCTAACTCTTTCAGCAAAAATTCTGTCATCCTTGTCCACCACCCTACTCTGGTGGAATGTACCCATCCAGGAGCTCTAAATACTGAAGAAGGGAAGTCTCCTTTCACAGCCAAAAATCTCCGCATGAAGGTATTAGCTGGACTAGCTGTTTCTCCTACTAGGTATCCCCTTGAGAATAAGCATGGCTCTAAGGCTGACACCTGTCGGTTGTAACCTATGGTGTGTACGCCTGTATAAGTCAAAGCCCCAACTACTACCCATCCTACTCTCTAACAAGGTCCCAATTCATATGTCAGGAGACGGTGTACATTAATAATAGGAGATAGGGAACATCATATGCATGTCGGGAAGAAAGAAGCAGCAATCCCCTATTTGCCTCAACCACTTGTAATGTCCACTGTAAAACTATGATAATTTATGAATAATATAATTAATGTGTGATAAATTATGATATGTAGATATTTAGTATGATAAATATCATTTAATGATATATGAGTACAATACCATGTGTTTTGAGTATGAACGAGTTCATACATGAGAGAGAAAAGAGTTAAAATATGCACGAATGGCCAAACATATGGAAGCTGGAAATGTCCGGTCCGGTCGACCGCCGCAGTCGATCGCAGCCCGGTCGCCCGCCACGGTCGACCATGATACCTGCAGTTTGTTTTTCTCTTGTTTTGAGTTGGTTTCGGATTTCTAAACCCATATCCGTTTTCCCCTGATATATATATATGAGTTTTTTTTACATTTTTCTTAGTTTTCCTAAGAACCATAACAGCCATCAAAACCCCCAAAACCCTAGTTTGATTTCTTGGGAAGATTGAAGGCTTTCAAGCGGATTTTCGGGTGATTTTTGGCTTTTGGAGTGGAGATATCCTTCGATGTTGCTTCTAACACGTTTTCCTACAACCCCAGACGAGTATCATCTCTACTAATCTCCCTTCTAGTTTTTAAAATGTTTTTAAAGAGATTTAAATATGTTTTGTAGAGCCTAAATGAATAGATTATGCATAAAAGATAACTCTTTTGTATTATATGTATAAAGATTAGGTCTTTTCATGCTAAAAGGATTGAGAACGTTTTTACAAATATGATTTAGATATGATGATGATTTTAAAATGTGGTTAATCTAAAGAAAGAAGTTTGATTCGTTGTTTTGAGCTTTTATGAATGTTTTGAAGTTTTGAATATGAATGTAATGCATAAAATCATGGTTATATATGTTATTTTGTTTTCCAAATATTTCTATCTGTTGTGACATGTTTGCATACAAGTTTCATGACGATTTAATCATGTTTGAATCATAAAAATACGACGTGAACACGACATACACAAAAAAATTAAGAATCTGGAATCAGGGTTCACGATCGACCGCCACGGTCGACCGCGTGCAGGACAGAGATCTGGGTAGTCTCTGGAGCCCGTCGCGGTCGACCACCAGTCTGTTTTGGCTATGCATGTTTATATGGCTTGGTTTTGGTTTGTCGAGCAAATTTCTTGATCTAATAATGATAGACTATTATGTTAGTGATTGTTTAACACTTAGGATGATGGTGAACTTCAGATGTGGTCACGCACACCGAGATTTTGTGCATGTATGCTAGATTGTGTTAGATTGACACACTTTCGACATGAGTTAATTTGATAAACACATATGAATAATGTTGTTCTATACATATCTGGAAATAGGGAGATGAAACATATTTGCCGTAGAACGATTGAGTAAGAGTATTACAAAAGTATCGTTATTACACATATCTGAAATAGGGAGATAATAAAACCTATTGCTGCAGAGCGATTGAGTAAGAGCATTACGAGAGTATCGCTATACCACAAGATGATGCACACATAGATAATTAATCAGTTGTAAGCTTTACTTTCATGATAGATTGCCCCCGAGTAGGGTATTTCCTTTGAGATTTTGATACACCCGTTATGAACGGCAGATATTTTTGTTTTAGCAATTGTTGATATCCTCTTATGTTAGAGCAGATCACTCGGACGTAGTTCGAGATGAGATTATTATTCTTTATATTAGAGATTGGGGTAGTTATCATTGATTATTTATTTTTTATTCATAGAGAGTTATATGAATGATTTGATATATGTATGTATTGACTCTATTTTCTATATACTCCTACCCTTTCCCCTGGGGAGAGGTAGTGATGATCTTGCTAGTGCTTTGACGCTCGTTATTTTCCCCCCTGTTCAGGCAGCGAGTCCGACGCACGGAGAGTCGCAGGTTGATGGGACATCTTAGTTGTCCGTTTAGCTATTTATTATATTTTGTAGTTATTGTAGAACTCTACATGTAGTTGATTATTTTCAGACTCTAGATTGGTATTTTATTTTATAGAGTTGAGAGCTATTGTAAGACTTTGTTTATTTGACTTATTGTATTTGAAATTCAGTTCAGACTCAGAGATATATCTATTTCATTCCAAATAGGCTCATTATTAATATTTCTTGTGCATCTTCTGTGTATATTCGGTGTTGTTCTATTTCAAGTTTTGCCTATCTGTACCTTCATCTATTTATTATTTCCACTAGAGAGATAATGATTGTGATGGTGAAACATGTCATAGCATGGTGTTAGGTGCTTGGCAGGTTTGATAATCCGGGTTTCACCTGGGACTGCAGCCTTGTGTGAACCCTGGGGCGTCATATCCAACATGTACGATTTCTTTCTGGATGACAACATTGTCCCCAAACAGAAATGTTAGCTTGGTGAATTTCTTACGAGTTCGGTTTCAAACTTGGCATCTGTAACTAAAATCTTGAGTACAACCGGACTAGCTTGGGTAATTAGGTTGACACGTTCTTTGTCAGCATCTTGAAAAATTGGGAGCTCCTGACGTAGATTAAATTGCATGTTCAAATCCACACCACCCTCACACCCAAAGTAATGACGAAGAGTGAGAGGTTCGTTGGTGTAAGGCACTACAAAAGAGAAAGGTACTCAATCAGCTAGCATGAAGATAAAACAAAAGGGACCTAACTTAATTACAGAGGTTGAACTCCTTGTGAAAGAGGTCATACGCAGAGTTCAGACTCTGCGTCAAATATTTTAACACAGAGTCCAAACCCTGCGTTAAAATAGTAAAATGCAGAGGTCAAATCCTATGTTAAGCATTCAGACGCATGGTTCAAACCTTGCGTTAAATATATTTTTTGTTAACGTAGAAGTCAGATCCTGCGTTAAGCATTCAAATGCGTGGTTCAGACCCTGTGTTAAATATTTTTTAACGCAGAAGTCAGATCCTGCGTTAAGCATTCAAACACGTAGGATAGATTCTATGTTAACATTCAAACGTAGAGTCCAAGCTCTGCATTTGAAAATTTGAGCGTAGAGGTTGAACCCCAGCGCTGCAAATTCCAAACACAGATGCCTAACTCTGCGTCACAACATCAGAATGAGTTTCCTCATTGATCAGAATTCATCAAAGCAAGTTTGGCTACTACGAAAGTTAGCACTCACCACCGATGAGAGGAGTTCGCAGCGGTAGTCCACCTACTTGAGCTACAACGCCGTCAATGACCGGAGTCGATAGTGAACTCGGAGCAGCAGCGACGGCGAACTTAGGACGAGAGACAGTCTTCTTTCTGGGTGTTATTAAGGACGACGATTGGAGAAGGTTAACAAGATTCACCGAATTTTAAAACGAAGAATTTTTGTTAAGCCTTTCGGGGAAGAACAGAGGAAAGAGTCGAATGACTTTTGATTTGACCTCAGCAGTCTATTTATAGATAGTTGTGAGCTGTCGAATCAGGACGAGATTCTAGGCTAGAATCCCGCCAAACGCGACCTCTGCGTCTGCATTGGTTGAACTTCTAAACTTAGAGTTCACCCCGACACTTTAATTCTCAAGTACAGAGTTCACTTATGCGTTTTAAATGTCATAAAAGGAACGTCTCGACGACCAAGGCTATAACATAGCTTCAAATAATAAAGAGAAGCTAACATTGGCCATCAACGTGATCAAAGCCGAGAAGAAACTGACTTATAATAAGCAACCATGCAGCCTTTTGAATGAGTACAGATAGGTTACAGTCAATGATGATTTAAATCATCGAGTTCGATCCGTCGCGCAACTCATTCTTCTAAATGACTTAACATTCCAACAAAGATTTACAAAGCCAAAAGATGCTCAACCTCACTAACAAGTTTGCAGTTGGCGTTTCTATGATAGTGTCACTATCATCGGATCTTTTATTACTTAAAGCCTGTAGCTGCACGACGAGTGTTCATTTTTAATGCCTACAAGAATTTTCTGGACACTTAATACACATCTTCGTAAGTTGAATGGAATATCTCAAGGACCCAAATAAAATTTGAAGAATACACTTCTTCACAAGTTGAGTGGAGTATCTCAAGGATCCAGACAAAATTCGAAGAATACACATCTTCATAAGTTGAATGGAGTATCTCAAGGATCCAGACAAAATTCGAAGAATACACCTCTTCACAAGTTGAGTGGAGTATCTCAAGGATCCAGATAAAATTCGAAGAATACACATATTTGTAAATTGAGTGGAGTATCTTAAGGATCAAGTTCGTTATCATCTTCGTCCTTGTTTGGTTCAATAACGATGGACTTTAGCTTGTTTGACTAAGTTCATTATCATCAAGACGCAAAAATTACCTTGTTTGGTTTAAGGAAGTTGAATCACTACGTTCCGACAACCAGGTCCACAATGTCTTCGAATCAGACGGAGTGAACAATCAATCAACAAAATTTTAGGATGCAAAGTATTCCGAAAATTCGTCTCAATCAACCACAAACTTTCGAAAACTTTGGAGAGAGTTCTGTAGGCTATCTAAAAAGCACAATAGATAGTTGATCTCTATCAAACCTCAACCAACAGTCTTGACTAAGAAGGTTACAATCAGACGACTTTCATGTCAACAAATGAAAGCTGCAAATAGAGGACTTTCCACATAGATCGAGAAGAGTTACAATTCAACGACCCTTCCGACAACTGACAAAAACTCTATTCAATGACCTTTACTATCAACTGTGAGAGTTACAATCTGACGACTTTCACACCTCAAAACAGCTAAAGCGAAGATTACTGAATAATGGTCTTTGCAACGCTTTACAGAAGATGTTACAAGTCATTATCCCCTTCTAAACGCAGAATTCACCTTTACGTTTTAGTTTTTGAAACGCAGGCGATCCCTGCACTTTCGACCTTTAACAAACGAAACACAAGTGGCCCGTGTGTTTTCAATCTTTAGTAGATATTCAACTCCGCGTCTCAAGTCTAAGACGTAGAGTTAGGACTCAGAACGTAAGTGGCCCCTGCGTTTTCAATTCCCAACAAGCACCCAACTCTACGTCTCAAGTCTAAGATGCAGAGTTAAGACCTATAATGCCGATTTAAGCATTTAACTTGTTCAAACACAAGCTGAACGGTCTCAGAACCATTTATCCCATGTTTTGAGGGATTCTCGCCCATGTTGTAGTAGATTTAGGAGTTGGTTACACCCCTTATCCCCCTATAAATAACCACATTACTCAACCGAGTAAGGGGTTGGATTTTTTAGATTGGATCATCCACGAGATCATCTAGAGGGAAGTTCTTAGCAACAAGAAGATCTTGGAAAATCCACCAGCAACAAAGGGCCTGGATACTTGGCTTATTAACCAATTATTTGGTTCAAACAACTATTTTTTCATAGAGTTTGACACTCGTTCTGAGTTACAAAACTTATTTAAGAGTTCTTAATCAAGCTTGCTACACAAGTTAGTTGTTCCAGCAAGATAAGACGTTTGGATTGTCAACGGAGAGCAAATTCGACGCGAGCTTTCAAATGAGGCACTCTATCGCCGTCGTGAAGAACCTAGAATTAAACAAATGAGAGAATTCAGATTAATTCTCTTCTCTTTTGTAATCAGAAATCTAAACTATAATTGAATTTGAGAGATTTATAAACATTCTTTTTCTAAGCGGTTAGAGAGAATAAAATATTCAATTCTTTCATTTTCATTTCACCAATTTTTCACCAAACAGTTCAATTATTCAATCCTCAATTTTTAGCCAGGAGATGAGATTATATGGCCTCTACACCTTAGAGGAACTTTCTATATGAGCACATCAATGTGGATGGCATCACCTCAAACTATTTCTCTCTGATATGGAAATCAATTATCCGAACATGGTGAATGTCATCTTTTGGCTTCTTTTAAAGAGAAGATCGCAAATAAGGGAAAATCTATTATCTAAAGGTTAGGCAGGAGACCCTATCTGCACCCTGTGTTATGATGATCTGGAAACAAATGATTATCTTTTCTATCATTGCTCAGTTTTAAAATAGGTTTGGGATATATTCACTTCTCATCGTCGGTCTATTCAATGGCCAAACTCTTTTGAAAATCTCCTATATGCAAATAGAAACTTTATTTGTAAAGTTAGGATTAGGAGCTACTGGAATATCTTGTTTCCAACTCTCTATTAGTGTTCGTAGATAGAAAGGAACAACTTGATTTTCAATGAAGAAGTATTTGAGACACAAAGGATTGCTTCTAACATTGTGCATTTCATTATGTTCTGGGAAAGGTGTTTAAGCGGCAAGAATGCTATAGGGATCAAAGAGGTGGCATATGAGAAGAGGATCCAACAGCTAACAATAGCTCAAGCAGGTCCGTGAAGATGGAATTGGTGCAAATTTCTAATGCTAGGGCAATTGATTGTATATGGCTTCCACAAACATGATCCATCTTTTGTTCTCTTTGTTGTTTGTCTTTTCTTTTGATAAAACTTTGTAAGATGCTAAACTATGAGTGCATGCTTGGTAAATTTTGTAAGTATGAGTTGCAGCAGTTTAGGGGACTAAACAGAGTGTGGAGCTAAATATATCAAGCATCAATGATTCATGGTTATAGGTGACGACAAGGTCCTCGCTCCACTCGAGAATATGAATTGCTAATACTTTCAAGTTCCTCACTTGATTTTTTTCTCAAACTATCTTTTACTAACATATTGAATAAGGTACCTCACCCTGTTTTTATCTTTCAAAAAACAAAAAAGTACTCTCTACATATATGGTATTTTAATATTAGTATTTTTCTTGTTGTATTCTCTAAAAGGAGATGATAATTTGAGTATATTATCAATTCGCCCTGCCCCTTTTCTTGACATTTGAGAAAAGGTGGCCCCACCCTTTTTGACGTTTGAGAAATCGGTGGCCGGTTTCTTTGAAAATGAAAAAAGCATGTAGGTCCCATAATAATTTATTATTACTGGTGGGTCCTATTAATAATATTTTATTTGTACATAGTGTTTCCCAAACACTATAAATAGGGCCCTAAACTCTTAAGGAAAACACATCCCGGAAACAACTCCTCTCATAGAACAGTAAGAGAGAAAACACAGAGAGAGATTGTGAGAGTTCATAGAGTGTATCTGATCAAGAGAGGGTGTTCTCTTTGATCTATTATTTTGGGATATAAAACAATTTAGCGTCGTCGTTGCACCGTGGAGTAGCTCCGAAGGAGTGAACCACGTATAACTGTGAGTACTGTGATTAATATTGTGCATTTATTCTGTGTATTACGTCTCCATTCGAGATATTGTTGTTGGTGTGTACCCTAACAACTGGTATCAGAACCTGACTTAGAGTATATATATCTGCTTATCGTATGTTCTGTGGCTGCCACTAAAATGGATCCTTCACATCAGAAAATAAGTTAGATTATTATTTACTCTTTTAAGGTATTTGACACTATTCACGTGTACGGTACTATTCACGTGTATGGTACTATTTACGAATATGATACTATTCACAAATACGCTTCGTGAAAGACGTAATTTTTTGTAATGGGATCTACAGTTGAAGACAACGGTCTTCGAATTGATAAGTTCGGTGGCCAAAATTTTAGGTAATGGAGGATGCAAATAGAAGACTATTTGTACCAAAAGGATCTCTTCCCACCCCTCCAAGGAGAGGTGGGGAAACCTGAGAAGGATGATGATAAGTGGAAGATGTTTGACCGTAAAGCACTTGCCACAATCAGGCTCAACCTTCACCAACATGTGACTTACAACGTCTCGCATGCGACCACCACTAAGGAGTTGATGGAGGCCTTAGAGGCACTGTATGAGAAGTCGTCTGCTTCAAATAAGGTGTACCTGATAAAGAAGCTATTCAATCTGAAGATGCAGTAAGGAGTTCGCGTGGCGGACTTCTTGAACGAATTTCAGGTTGTTGTGCAACAGCTTGCTGCAGTAGATCTCAAGTTCAACAATGAGATCCAAGCTCTTCTGTTACTTTCCTGTCTGTCAGATTCATGAGAGAATATGGTGATGGCGGTGAGCAACGCCAATGGCAATGACAAGATGAAGCTCGACATAGTGATTGGGACAATTCTGGATGAAGAATCTCGCCACGAAGTCTCAGGAGTTGAGGCCTTTAGCAATGGGAGTGCTCTGCATGTCAAGGCACGAGGGCGTGCGCAGAAGAAGGATAGGGGACGATGTGACGCCCTAGGGTTCACACAATGCTGCAGTCCCAGGTGAAACCCGGATTGTCAAACCTGCCAAGCACCAAACACTATGCTACGACATGTTTTACCATCACAATCACTATCTCTCTAGAGGAAACAATAAATAGGTGAAGGTACAGACAAATAAAAAAATAGAAATAGAACAACTCCGAATGTACACAAAAGAAGCATATGAAAAATCAATAATGAGCCTAACTGGAATAAAATAAACATATCTCTGAGTCTGAACTGAATCTCAAATACAATGTGTCACATAAACAAAGTCTCACAATAGCTCTCAACTCTATGAAACAAAATACCAATCTAGATTCTGAAAATAATCAACTACATGTGGAGTTCTACAATAACTACAAAATATGATAAGTAACTAAATGGACAACTAAGAAGTCCCATCAACCTGTGACTCTCCGTGCGCCAGACTCGCTGCCTGAAAGGGGGAAAACAACGAGCGTCAAAGCGCTAGCGAGATCATCACTACCTCTCCTCAGGGGAAGGGGTAGGAGAATATAAGAAAATAGAGTCAGTACATACATATATCAAATCATTCATATAACTCTCTATGAATGAAAAACAAATAGTCAATGATAAATACTCCAATCTCCAACATAAAGAATAATCATCTTATCTCGAATTACGTCCGAGTAACCTGCTCTAATATAAGAGGATATTAACAATTGCTAACATAAATATATCTGCCGTTCATAACGGGTGCATCAAAATCTCAAAGGAAATACCTACTCGCGGGCAATCTATCGTGGAAGTAAAGCCTACAACTGATCAAATATCTATGTGTGTATCATCTTGTACTATAGGGATTCTTTTGTAATGCTCGTTACTCAATCGCTCTGCGGCAATAGGGTTTATTATTTTCCTATTTCGGATACATATAATAACGATACTGTTATAGTTCTCTTACTCAATCATTCTGTGGTAATAGGGTTTATTAATTTCCTATTCCGGATACATGTAATAACGATACTATTGTAATACTCTTACTCAATCGTTCTGCGGCAAATAGGTTTCATCTTCCTATTTCCGGATACGTATAGAACATCATTATTCATATGTGTTTATCAATTTAACTCATGTCGAAAGTGTGTAGTTCTAACACAGTCTAGCATACATGCACCAATCTCAGTGCGTGTCCACCTCTGAAATTTACCATCATCCCAGGTGTTTAACAGTCAAATAACATCGTAGTCTATCATCATAAGGTCGATAAATTTGATCGACAAACTAAAACCAACCCTTAACATCATGCACAACCAAAACAAACTGGCGGTCGACCATGGCGGTCGACCGCGACGAGCTCCAGAGACAACCCAGGTCTCTGTCCTGCACTCGGTCGACCGTGGCGGTCGACCGTGAACCTAATTTCTAGTTTCTCATGTTCTTTGTATATGTCGTGTTCACGTCGTGTTTTTGTGATTCAAACATGATTAAATCTTCATAAAACTTGTATGCAAACGTGCTACATCAGATATGAACATCTGGAAACAACTAAACAATTATAAACATGATTTTATGCATTAGATTTGTATTTAAAACCCTAAAACATGCATAAAAACTCAAAACAACAAATCAAACTTCTTTCTTTAGTTTAACCACATTTTAAAAATCATCATCAGATCTTAATCACATCTGTAAAAACGTTCTCAACCTTTTTAGTATGGAAAGACCTAATCTTTATACATATAATACAAAAGAATTATCCTTTATACATAATCTATTTGTTTAGGCTCTACAAAACATGTCAAAATCTCTTTAAAAATGTTTCTAAAACTGGGAGGGTGATTAGTAGAGATGATACTCACCTGGGGTTGTAGAAAAACTTGTTAGAAGCAACATCGAAGGAGATCTCCACTCCAAAAGCCAAAAATCAACAAAAACCCAACTTGAAAGCCTCCAATCTTCTCCAAGAATTCAAAATAGGGTTTATGGGGGTTTGGTGGCTGTTAGGGTTCTTAGATATGATAAAAAAGGAATTTTAGTGAAAAATAAAGGTATTTATAGAGGCAAACCCGAAACAAACCTGATTGACCCGAACCAGGAAACCTAGTCTGACTAGGAAAATAACCTTCTGTATTTTGGTTATAACTTTTTCATCCGACCTCTGAATGAGGTGATCTATGACTTGTTGGAAAGCTGTTGAAGAGGTCTACAACTTTGATCTTTTACACTTTTCCAAATTCTAACTACATCGGTGTGGAAAACATAAAAACTCATAACTAGTCATTATTCCCAGATTTTCACTCTTTTGGCCTTTGTGCATGTTTTGTGGATTTGCACTCATATTTTCACAAATATACATTGAATTGATCTCAAATCAATTCTTATCATATCCAAACATCAAAATATATGATTTTTCACCATATATTATTTATCATAAAATATTTAAATTTACAGGGTTTTACAGACGACGAGGCCAATCAAAATCCAGAGGGAAGTCTAAAGGGCCGAACCCGAATGGTTACGGTGAAGGAAAGTGCTTCAGGTATGGAAAGAAGGGTCACTTTGCATGGGACTGTAGAGTTTTTATTCCAACATCAGCAGGGGATGATCGGGCTAACGGTGCAGCCAATCTCATGCACGAGACGGATTCAGATGCGCTTCTCCTATCCCTAGAAGACAAAAGTGATGCGTGGGTCATCGACTCTGATGCATCTTTCCATGCAACCTCACAACAAAAGCTACTTTCATCGTTCCTAAAGAAGGACTTGGGGACAGTCTATCTTGGCGACGATCAACCTTGCAAGGTTTTCGAAAAAGAAAATTGTACCCTCAAGATGGAGGGCGGGACCACCTTAATGCTGAATAAAGTTCGGCATATACCAGATCTCAGGCAAAATTTTATATCAGTCGGGCAACTGACTGACTCCGGTTACAGAGTATCCTTCGAGCAGAGAAGCTGGAAGGTGTCCAAGGGTGCCCTAGTGGTGGCACATGGCAAACGCGAGGGTTCTCTCTACATCGCCAACGGGAAGATCGACCACTTGCTTACCACAGGACAAGCATCATCATCATCGTCCGTCGACTGCATGACTTGGCATTGACGACTTGGCCACATGAGCAAGAAGTGGATGCAGATTATGACCGCGGGAGAGAGGCTTCCGAGTCTAAACAAGATCGATCTGACTTTCTGTAAGGACTGTATCCTAGGCAAACAAAAGAAGGTGAGCTTCAACAAGACCGGACCGGATCTAAAACTGTAGAAATTAGAGTTGGTGCACACCGACGTGTGGGGACCTATGCAAGTTTCATCTGTTGGAAATTCTCTTTACTTTATCACTTTCATTGATGATGTTACTAGAAAATTATGGGTGTTCTTCTTAAAGCACAAGTCAAATGTTTTCATCGTCTTCAAGAAGTGGCTTGCCTGTGTGAAGAACAAAACAGGCAATAAGCTAAAGTGCCTAAAGCCTGATAATGGAGGCGAGTATTATAGCCAGGAGTTTGAGAACTTCTGCTCGTCCCATGGGATTAGGATACTGAAGATTGTCGCAGGCACACCTCAGCACAACGGAGTGGCAAAGAGTATGAATCGCACTATCTTGGAGCACGCCAGAAGTATGAGGATCCACTCCAGATTGCCCAAGAGCTTTTGAGCCGAAGTTATCAATACTACTACATACTTGATCAACCGCAGGCCATCCGTGGCTCTTAGTTATGGGATACCTGAAGAGGCTTAGACCGGAAAGAAGCTAAAGCTAGAGCACTTACGAGTATTTGGTTGTGACGCCTATGTTATGACCAATCCTGCAGACCGGTCAAAGCTTGATCCAAAGTCAAAGAAGCTCTCTTTCATCGTCTATGGAGGAGATGAGTATGGGTACCGTTTCTGGGATCACGATGCGAGCAAGGTGGTGCGTAGTCGTGACGTCGTGTTCCATGAGAATGCGGTGTACAAGACCAAAGAGGTGAGTGTGAGTCAGCTATCTCCCCCCTCTTTTCCCAGATATCCCTGACAGTGAGGACGATGGTGAGATATCAATCAGCATAGAAGACGGAGACCAAGAGAACGTGCTGGATGCACAGTAGTAGGATCTAGCAGAGCTGTCGATCATAATTCGCAAAGCTCCAAGAAATCTGAGGGTGTCAGAGAGGTACCTTTCCACCATGAATTATCTTCTCTTAACTAACAGTGGTGAGCCATAAAGCTATGAGGAGGTACAACAGACCGACAAAGCTCGGGACGAGTAGGAGTCTACCATGGAGGAAGAAATGAAGTCCTTGATGAAGAATGGGACTTGGGAGCTCATAAAGCTTCCAAGAGGGAGAAAGGCTCTCCATAATTGGTAGATTTATCGGGTCAAGGATGAAGTCGATGGATGGAGACGCTACAAGGTAAGACTTGTAGTGAAGGGCTATGAGCAGAAAGGAGGGATAGACTATTCTGACGTTTTTGCTCTTGTCGTCAAGTTGACCACGATCCGGACTGTGCTGAGCATTGTGGCAGTTCGAGATCTCCATCTAGAGCAGATAGATGTGAAGATGATATTCCTTCATGGAGATTTGGAGGAATAGATCTATATGCATCAACCAGTGGGCTTCGAGGAATGAGGCAGTGAGGGCCTCGTGTGTCGCCTGCGCAAGAGCTTGTATGGCCTGAAGCAGGCTTCGCGATAATGGTACATAAAGTTTGAGAACTTTATGAAAGAGAACGGTTTATTCTCAAATACGACACAGACAGCTATTGCTTCATCAAGAGATATGACGAATCCTAGTGATACTCTTGATTTATGTTGGTCATCGAGTTTTTGAGAAGGATATTCTATTTATCATAACACGTTAAATAATTACATACTGGTTTTTAATTACTACAATATAAGAGATACTGATTTTTAATTACTACAATATAAGAGACTTGCTTCGGTGCTTCCAAATTAGGCTTTGTTTCTTACTACAAATAAATAAATCAACCAACATGTTAGCACCTCTACGTACGCCAAGTGACCACTCTGTTGTAAGAATAATTCTTCAGATAAACTATCTTGCATCGGAATTGGATATATCAATTGAATAAGTCCTTGAAAGCTTTAAAATCCAAAAGGTGATCATAAACCCCAGATTAAATAAACAGTCAAGTTTCCCTAACGGTGACTAAATGGATTCATTTATACAAATAGTACAACTATGGAGTGAAAGCAGCAAAATATAAATAAATGAATAATAAATAAAATGTCAACGTATAGAATTATTACATCATTAGTGCAGTGACATTGGCACTTTTCCAGCTCATTTCCGAAGTTCAAGAAAAGAAAGACGCTAGTGAGTTGTCACCCTTTTCCAGCTCATTTCCGAACTCAAAACTCAGAAATAGGTTTTAAGAAAAAAATAGCTTATTTTGGAATGTGTTTATGGGGTGTTTGTTTCAAGTTCTAAAATTATAGGATCTGGATTTTCACATGGGATTTGAAACCCATAGGTTTTTTAACATAGATTGAGATTTCTAAAAATGTTGTTTGTTTCATCAATATTTTGGGATAACAAATACTATATTTTGTAATATTTTGTTTGGTTCAAACTCAAATTGTAGCATTACAAATTTTAGAATTTAAAATCTATAGTTGTAGCAAACAAAGTTTAGGAGTACAAAAAGTATGATAGGAGAATATAAGAAATTTTGATGACCTTACCTCCCACAAAACAACAAACACAATTGTATTCAATTGTGGTAACCATACTCATTAAAATTTAAACTCCAACGACTATAAACCGTCATAAAATAGTCATATTTTGCCAATGACTATAAAAATCAGAAAAGTGGAGCTAGAATTGAAAGTTGCAAAATGTCAAATTCTAATTTGGAAAATGTGTGTACTATTTTCAATTTTTTCTTTTCTGTATTTCAATATTTTATGCCTTGTTCTTGCAAAATGTATTGAAGATGAATGAAAATATTATTCTTGCAAATTCAAATCTTCAAAACTAACCCGAGACAATGTTAAAAAATATAGAAATGAATAATAATATAGAGACTCAGAAAATGGTCATTTTTTCATCATTTATATAATGAAATTGCATTGTAGATTGCATTCAAATAATAGACTGCCTCATCTAAAAATTACAAATGCAATCTAGACTACATTTTTATTATTGAACGCCTCCTCTAAACAATAAAATCCCATTGTAGGTGACATTATCAAAATATGACCAATCATCATAGCTCAATCCGAAAAACTCAACTTTTCATCCTAGAATTTCAAATCCACCCTCATTAGCTCAAAAAAAAAAAAAAACTTGAAACACCCTCAAATGAATTTAGCACAAGCCATGACATAGGCCATCAAAAATTTGCAACCAGTAACCTTAATACAACCAGCAAGCAACTCAAAACAGAGAGCATCAAGTAGTAATTAAAGCATGACCCATGCCATCCAAACGAGCAACCAAGCATGACCCAGGCATCAGGTAACCCACAATTGAATAACCTGCCAAACCAATACATACTCAGACCTGCAAGCAGCTCAGACCAGCAGCAAACCCGCAAGCTGCTCAGACCAGCAGCAAACCAACAACAAACCAAGGTTGCAAGCAAGCCCAGCAGCAAGCCCATAACAAACCAAGGCTGCAAGCAAGCCCACAAGCAAACTCACAACAAACCAAGGCTGCAAGAAAATCCACAAGAAAACCCATAAGCAAGCAGCTCAAATAACCAAGGCTGCTCAAAGTATAGGCAAACAAAAATTCAAGCAACAGTTTATCCAAAACTGTTTTATCATCCCAAAAGCAACAAAAAATGACCCAAATCCAACCATTGTAATTATATAACCAAGGTAGGGGTTCAGATATAGGTATAAAAATTAAAAAATATGTATTGTCTCATCTAACAATGAAATTACAATGTATGTTACAATCACATGAATGGATTGCCTCACTTAACATTGTAAAATGCAACGTATGTTGCATTCTCATCCAGATTGCCCTACCTAAACATCATAAAGACATTGTGTTAGGTCTCATGTTTATGAGCCTACTATCTAATCTAGTTTTGATGATTAACAAATAATTCCTAATCGTTTATCGAGTGTTTGTATTTGATTGTTAGGTATCCTACACAAAGATCCTCCATTCGAGGTTAGTTGGATTGCGCCTACACGATCATATTCATTGGAGGATGGAAGGAATTTGGAATGGAGCACGATGCATTCAAGTCCAAGACACACTATTGCTTCATCCATACTACAAAGAGGAGGATTACCCAAGATCAAGCGCCATGAGATCATTTAGCTTGGGTATATCAATTAGTTTAGTATGTCTATACTTTGTGTGTTTATACTTAGAACTCAAATTATACACACACATAGTTTACGTTTTATTGCTTTCAAGTTTAGCAACATAAATATGAAACAAATGGATATAGCTATATACACACATATTTATTTCATGTTTATATGTTCTAGAAATGATTTCATTAAAATTAAGCTTTGATAATTTCAAATTAATGAAATCATGTTTACTGTTTTTATATTTTTGAAAGTTTGTACAATATGTGTTTACGTATTAAAAGACTTGATTATATCTTTTATACAATATATTAATCCATTCAAAAGAAGTTTTAAACTTGTTTGAAATTATTTTGTCAAAATCATGTGTTTTTGAGATTTTGTATTTTGACCAATTTTGTAAAATGATGAGTTTTCACAATTGAGAAATGCAATTTAAAAAATTCTTTTTGTAACATGTTTATTTTTATGTTTATAAACATTTTCTAAAGTTAAATAATTTTTATAATTTATTTGCTATTTTTAAACCCACTTCAAAGTCTAATTTTACTGTGCATATATGTCACTGAGCATGTTATCAGTCGACTGATGAGGACCATCAGTCGACCAAAAAAATGTACTGGAAAGACTGGTTGTTTCTACTCAGTCAATTAATGAACCATCAGTCAACCGAAGCAAGTTATCAATTGACAGATGAATTCATCAGTCGACTGATGAATTCATCAGTTGACCGATGAGCGTTGAGCTGCCTCCAACGGTCAGCTCATCAGTCGACTGAATAGTACTTTTAGTCGGCCGACGAGCGCTTGGAAGCCCGTAATGGCTAGTTTATCCAGTTTTGTTTCTTTGTGGTTTTTGGTTGGTTTGAGAGGCTATAAAATGCCCTCTTCTCCCATTTATTTCTTATGAATGTTTAAGTGAGATTTTCACAAGTTTGTTTCAAGTTTTAAGTGTCTTTTGATTTATGCAAAAAGAGGTTTACAAGAAGAGGAGATCAATTTCGGTTTGAGCTTTCAACTTCACTTCTCCATCTCTCTTGTTTTAGAGAAGTGTTTCTAAACTCATTTTCTAGCTATTTATTATTTTGATTCTCTTATTGATGCTAGATTGGTTTGAGCTTGACTTTGGTTTTATTATACTCATGGATTACACACACACACCCCTTGAGCTTAAGTATTTTCACATATTGTATAAATTTGGGTTGTGGGGTTGTATCTTTGAGAGTGAGCTTACACTTAGTTCTCATCCTTATTTTAGAGAATAAACAATGTGTTCACGAGAGGATGTTGGACCCTAGAGGGGGGTGATTAGGGTCTTGAGGCAATAATAGTACAATAAAAATTATGACAAGCAATACACCATAAAATGAAAAGCCAAAGTAAAAGAGATAAAGTAAGAAATCATTATCCAAGTGACGCGCAATGTGTTCACGAGGGTCGGTCCGCTGACCTATGTCCCCGCTCCCCACTCTCGAGGAGAATCCACTACACAACCAGGTTTGGAAGCCGGAACTTCTTCTACACAACGATCTCTACGAGATCTCACACCCACACAATTGATCTCCATGAAATCTAGTTCATAACAACAGTAAACAATATAAAATCTCTCTCTTTACAGTAGCCCTATGGCAAGGAAAAAGATTGCCCTTAAAGCTTGGGATGTGAACTTAGAAAACAGTGAAGAACAGGAATGAAAATTTGGGCTCTTTTGAAAACAGTAAACAAAACACAAAGGATTTGCAATAAGCTTAGGTTATCTGAAGAAGGGGGATATGAGGGTTTAAATAGGAAGAAGAACAGCAGCCAAAAACCCCAACCAAATCTCCCAAAAATCAGAGAATCAGATTTTCTGATTCTGTACCAAAAAGAGCCGTTGGGCGATTGGCGGTCGACCGTGAGAATTTCGTGATCGACCGTGCAGGTTTTCAAAGCTGAGAAAAGTTTCTGTAAAGACTACATTCGATCGTGAGAACTCCAGAAAGTTTCTGTAATCAGTTTGGTCGGCCGTGGTGATCGACCACAGGAAGTCCTGAGCTCTCTATAATAGAGGCGGTCGACCATCACGGTCGACCATCACGGTCGACCGCCACGGTTGACCGCACATGTTTCTGCTAGCTCCTGAGGGAAATACACTGGCATGGTCGACCGTGGCGGTCGACAGCGAACTGACACAGCTGATACATGTTTTTAAAAACTATTTTTGACACTTTAGAAAATTTTTAAAAATACTCAAATGATTTCTAAAATTTGTATAACTTTGTTAAATCTTTTTAACACTAAAAACAAACTGTTTTGAAAAGGAATTTTGTGAATAGGTCCTCATACTTGTGATAAACCATATTTTGATAAAACCATCAAAACTATGAGTATGAAAATGTGTGTGTGATATCCCAATAGGTTCAAATGAAATATATAACTACTTGCCAACATTTTAGTACTAGAGAGAAAATAAAAATAGCAAATATCTCTCACATAGAAATACATTTCTTGAGTCTTGATATTACTTTAGAATTGATAAAGCTTCTCATAGCGCTTAGTGTTCTTGATAAACATTGCTTCATCACTTTACTTCATCCTCCTTTAGATATCGTCGTTGTAGCTCATATTCCATCCAATCCTCCATAAATGGTACTCACTAGCTTAGTATTTATATTATCTACAATATCACTCAATAAACAATTAGTACCGATAATGGTGGTTGTAAATCATCATCAAAACATAAAGGCTAACAATCTCCCCCTTTTTGATGATGACAATCAACCATTATAATAGAGTAAAATAAGTATAGCTTATAGATAGTAGCTCCCCCTATCTATGAGCTCCTCCTTACTATGTGTACAAATGAGGAGATTTCTCTCCCCCTTTTTGTCATCAACAAAATAGGGATATGAAATAAATATGCAAAAATACATATGAAGTGCACCTAACCAAGCAAACAAGCAAAATTTTTTTACATGATGCATAAACCCAAACTATTTTTTATGTGATAAAAATCTTCTTCACTAAGAGGCTTTGTAAAGATGTCTGCTAATTGAGATTTAGTGTGAATATGAACAAGGGATACGTCTCGTGGTTCTACATGATCGCGTAAGAAATGATGGCGCACATCAATATGCTTGGCTCCAGAGTGCAAAACAGAATTTTTTGAAATATTTATATCACTAGTGTTATCACAAAAAATATTTGTATTTTGAAAATAAAAATCATAGTCAACTAAACTTTGTTTCATCCATAAAAATTGGGCACAACATAAGCTGGCGGCAATGTATTCCACTTTCGTAGTGGACAAGGCAACACAATTTTGTTTCTTAGAAGCCCAAGAGACAAGAGAATTGCTTAAAAATTAACATGTACCACTCATACTCTTGTGATCAACCTTACATCCGACAAAGTCGGCATCACAAAAATCATAAAGATCAAAAAAGATGCTTTTTGGATAAAATAAACCAATATCAATTGTACCATTGACATATTTAATAATTCATTTAACCGCAATCAAATAGGACATTTTAGGAGAGGCTTGAAAATGTGTACATGCACACATACTAAACATGATATCGGGTCTACTAGCGGTGAGATAAATAAGACTACCTATCATACCTCGGTAAAGTTTTTGGTCTACATCCTCACCACTATCATCTGCATCAAACTTGACACTTGTACTCATGGGAGTTGGTGCATGCTTAGAATTCTCTAATCCAAATTTCTTCACCAATTCTCTAACATACTTGCTTTGAGAAACAAATATCCCATCCCTAGTTTGCTTGACTTGGAGCCCGAGAAAGAAAGTAAGCTCTCCCATCATGCTCATCTCAAAATGATCTTGCATAACTTTAGAAAATTCTTTGCATAAAGTTTTATTAGTAGCACCAAAAATGATATCATCAACATATATTTGAACTAATATAAAATCATTTTTTCTTTTTCTCACAAAAAGTATATTATCAATTTTCCCTTTAGAAAAATCATTTTCAAGAAGAAAACTAGAGAGACGAGCATACTAAGCTCTAGGAGCTTGTTTTAACCCATATAAAGCTTTTTAAACCCGGTAAACATGATTAGAAAATGAATGGTCCATAAAACTGGGGGGTTGCTCAACATATACTTCCTCTTCTATAGAACCATTTAAAAAGACACTTTTCACATCCATTTGAAATAATTTAAAATCTTTAAAATTTGCAAAGGCTAAGAACATTCTAATGGATTCCAACCTTACAATCGGTATAAAGGTTTCATCATAGTCTATACCCTCCTCTTGATTGTATCCTTAGGCAACTAAACAAACTTTGTTTCTCGTGACTATGTCATGTTCATCAAGTTTGTTTCTAAAAACCCATTTACTTCCAATAACATGAACATTATTAGGTCTATGAACTAATTTCCAAACATTATTTCTTTGAAAATTGTTTAGTTCATCATGCATTACTAGAACCCAAAACCCATGTTTTAAGCATCATTTATCTTTTTAGATTCTATTTGAGATAGGAAGGCAACATTACCACACTCACTCAAAGCTTTTGAACGAGTTAGAACCCCTTGTGAAGGATTCCTTATTATTTGCTCCTTAGTATGATTTGGTGGAAATTTCCATGCTTTGGAGAGTTCTCCTTACTCTTGAATATTGTTACTTTCTCTATCCTTTTGTGCATTCATTGAGGGTGTTTTATTTAGTTGCAAAAGTTCTAATCCTCCCCCAACATCATCATCATCTTTCCTAGGTAAACCAACTTGTAAACCAATATTAGTCTCATCAAAAGTAACGTTTATAGATTCTTCAACAACAAGAGTTTGTTTGTTGAAGACCCTATAAGCCTTACTTCTAGGTGCATATCCTAAGAAAATGCTAATATCAATTTTTGAATCAAATTTATCATGATGATCTTTGGTGTTCAAGATAAAACATTTACAACCAAAAATACGAAAGTGTCCAATAAAAGGGGTTTTGTCATAAAATAGTCATAAGGAGTTTTCTTAAGTTTTGGTCTAATCAAAACACAATTCAAAATGTGGCAAGCTGTATTGACGGCTTCCATCCAAAAATATTTTGGTAAATCAAAGGCATTTATCATTGTTCGTGCCATCTCTTGTATGGTACGATTTTTCCGTTCAACAACATCATTTTGTTATGGTGTTCTTGGAGCGAAAAATACATGAGTTATACCACGATGTGCACAAAAATTATTAAAAAGTTTATTTTGAAATTCACCACCATGATCACTTCTAATTTTAACAACTTTTAACTCTTTTTCATTTTTAATTCTTTTGACAAAATATGAAAAATCTTCAAAACATTTATCTTTACTACCAAGAAAGATTGTCCGTGTAAAATAGGAGAAATCATCAATATAAGAAAAACATAGTGTTTACCCCCTAGTGAGGTAACACGCATAGGACCAAAGAGATCAAGATGTAATAATTGCAAGGGTTTAGAAGTTGGTATCTTATTAATGGATTTGAAGGTAGACTTGGTTTGTTTACCTTTAGCACAATCTTCACAAATGGTATATTTGATGAAATGTAAGTTTGGTAACCCTTTTACAAGATTCTTTTTGGATAACTTAGATATCAACTCCATGTTGGCGTGACCAAGCCTCTTATGCCAAATCCAAGGATTCTCATCGACCGTCGCAGTGCATTTAACATCTTGAACTACTAGCTTATTCATCTAAAAAATGTATACATTAGATTTTCTATTAGCAACAAAGATAATTTTTTCATTTAAGCTAACAATGCACTTATTCGGTTTGAAAGAAATATCAAAACTTTTATCACTTAATTGGCTAATATTAAGAAGGTTATGATTTAAACCTCGAACCAAATAAACATCCTCTGTTACGGGAGAGGTATCTTATCAATGCATCCAATACCTATAATTTTACCTTTCTCACCGCCACGAAGGAGACGTTACCTCCTTCAATCTTTGATAGGGTTGTGAATAGCTCTTTGTTGTCCATCATATGATGTGAGCAACCACTATCAAGGTACAACATCTCTCTACGTCGTGTTTGTGATGTTCCCTACATAAGATGAAGACGTTGAAACTTTTAAGTACCCAAATCTTAGGTCCTTGGGTGTTAGTATTCTTGGTACCTTTGGGTACCCATATCATTCTAAAATAATCATTGTTATTTTTAATCCTATAATGAGTGGAGATATGACCATGTTTCATGCAATATGTGCACATAAAATTTTTCTTGTGTGTGGAAGCATAAGATCTATGAGACCTATTTCTTTCAAAGCGATGATGACTAGAATATGCATGAGTAGGTTTAATTCTACCACTTTTAATTTTAAGCCTTTTAATTTTAGATCTCAATTGTTTGTTTTCAAAATCGAGATCCCCTAACAATTCATCTTTTAAAGCAAGTGAGGATTGTAGTTGCTCAAGTTTGGAATCACAAGAAGTGTGCAATTTTTTAAAGGAAGAGTATTTTTTATCATTCTTTTAAGCTCAATGTTTAACTCTTCTAATGTGGTTGCTAGATAACATTGTATATAAAAAGTTCACTTTCGGTATCGGATATTACCTCCTTTTCATGAGCCATAAAGCAAATGTTGGGATCATGAAGAGCAATCTTTGCTCCTTCTTCATTGCTATCCGAATCACTTGGTTTGGATTCCTCCTATCCGGCATACATGGCTTTCTTCTTCTTGTATTTCAAATATTTTCTCCTTGAGCTTTGGGCAATCTTTAGCAAGATGACCCGGTTCATTGCATTCAAAATATTTCCCTACACATAAAGAAAATTTGTTGTTAGATTGGTGATTAAACTTCTTATTCATTTTTATTAGTCTTAATATTCTTCTAGAGAGGTGAGTCACTTCTCTAGAAAAGTCAAGTTCACTATCCGAAGATGAGGAGTTATCACTAGCTCTTTTGAGAGCAATGATCTTCATTTTTTGGGGATGGCTCCTCAATTTCCCATGGGGGCACTTCCTCTTTCTCCTTCCCTTTAAGTTTCTTCTCATGAACCTTAAGCTTGCCGATGAGGCTGTCTATAGTAGTAAGATTGTGAGCTTCCTCTATGGCCATAGCTTTGGGCTCCTACACCGGAGTCAATGAGTGAAGGATCTTGTAGTTCATCTCTTGGATAGTCAATGTCTTGTCAAGACCATGCAATTCATTGATGATATTAGTAAAGCGAGAAAATATAGCATCAACGGATTCATTAGGAAGCATTTTAAATAACTTATAGCCATGCATAAGCCCACTAATTTTGGACTCCTTAACTTGGGGGTTCCTTCATGTGTAATACATAATTTCTCTTAAATTTCATGTGCGGTTGCACACATGGAGACCCTATTATACTCATTTGGGGAAAGACCACAAATTAAGGCAATTTCATGGACTTCGCATTGAGATTAGCTTGGAGTCTTTCTACATCGGTTATGGTACTAATCTTGGACTTTTCTACATATTTTTTTTCTATGATATCCAAGATGTCAAGATCAATGCAACGAAGGTAAATCCTTATTCTAGCTTTCCAATAGGTAAAATTGTTACTGGTGAGAAGTGGGGGTCTAGTGGTGAATTGTCCCTCAAGTATATGCACATTCTAGCTTTCCAATATGCACATACATTCGCATGCACACAATGCCCATCATAAGCTTGCTCATATGTATAATTATGATTTTTGTGGTAGAGTTGGCCATTTGGAAAAATTTTATTTTGATCTAAGAAAAGTTTCGCATTTACAAAATATTTCAAAAGGTCATCTTTGTTTGTAAATATTTCACGTGCACAAGTTAATGGTCAACATAAAACCATTACACTTATTGCAATAGAAATGATCATTTGTGAAATTATTGCTATGACCGGACACGTGCACTATATGCACCCAAATAGAGTCATAATCCAAGGGTATTGAATTTTATTGATAGCGGTCATGTCCCTAAACTATTCGGCACTAAGAGTGTTTGGGTGCCAAAATTAGTTTGATTTTCAAAACAAATTTTTAGCATTTTTGTTTTCATATTGTTTGAAAATTTTGTTTGCCAAAATTATTTTTAGAATGTATTAGAAAAACTTATTTTTTTGGAATGTGTATTGATTAAATTTTTACTAAAATGATTGTTTTGATCCAACAGTATTTTTGAAAATTTATTTTACTTTATTATTCATTTCATATTATGATTATTTATTGGTTTTGACTTTTAGAGCATTGATTGTGACAAATCCTTTGCACTAGTTGTAAGGATAGAGTCAAATTCTTGTATGTTTTTAGCATTTGAAAGGTTTAAAGTTTTCAAACTATTTCAAATGCATATTAGAAATATCATTGAAAATGGGTTTCATATATAAAGAGGTTTATGTTTGAGCAACTCCTCCCAGATTTATTAATCCTCTTTTCCATATCATATTTACCAGGTATAAAAAGTTTCTATATGGGTTGATACAAGCTCTAAGAGCTTGGCATGATTACTTATCTAGTTTTTCTTGTCGAAAATGATATTATTGATATTAATTTATTTTATCCTAAACAAAATTTTTTTCTTTGTTGATGAAACATATAAATGTTTCGATAATTATTTTTGTGTAATCTTGTAGATAGGAAAGATATGTCTCTTATTTATATTGATACAAAATCTCAAAAAGTGGACATGTTTTTCAAGCCTCATTACGAAGAAAATCTTTTGTTATTTAAAAGAGGTAAATTAGGCATGTTTTGAATCATGTTTGCGTAATCATTTTTTAAATGATATTTCTATGATTCTTGACTTTCATTCGGATTTGTATTTGGACTTTCATCATCCTCATGTCTTTCATAATTTTCATGACTTGTTTAAGAGTTGTTTTTACTTATATGTTTTGGGTCTTTTTGAATGTGAGTTATGATTAGTGTTGGCCTTTTTGTTTTGATGATGATTTACAAATAATCCTTAATATTGTTTATCTAGTGTTTATATTTTCTTATTAGGTATTCTAGACAAACAATGAGTTGGAGGTTGGTTGGACTTGCTCCTACACGATCATATCCATTGGAGGATGGAAGAAATAATCAGAATGAAGTAATACAATTTAAGTCAATTCAAGATCAAGCCTCATTCGTAAAGTTTACCAAGAAGAGGTTATTGAAGACTAATTGCTTGGGTATAATTAGTTTAGGTTTTATACTTGTGTGCAGATACTTTAAAACTAAATATCATACACACACACACACACACACACACACACACACACACACACACACACATTTTATGAGTTTATCCGTTTTGGCTTTTATCCACAAACAAAGTTTTTACAAAAAAAGTTTTTACAAATAAATAAATTTATGTTTATATACATATATGTTTGTTTTCATGTGGATAAGTTTTTTTAGTTTAGTTATATAGATATGAAACAAATATACATTCATGTACATATTCATATGTTTCATATTCTATTGTATTTTGAAAAATATTGTGTTTTTGGTTTATAGACTTAACAAATATAGTTTATATCTTTTATCAAGTCTATAAAATCACTTTAAAAAGTTTTAAAAGTTTGTTTAAAATATTTTATCAAAAACATGTCTTGTTTAGTTTTCATGTTTTGGACCTTTTTGCAAAATAAAAGATTTCTCATTTGAGAGATGCAATTCCAAAAACACTTGTTGTAACATGTTTATTCCCATATTTACAATCATTTTCCAAAGTTTTATATTTTTTAGAATTTATTTGCTATTTTCAAAAGGGGTTTAAAGTTTAATTTTAATGTCCATTTCAGGCTGATAACCTGATATCAGTCGACTGATGAATCTTATCAGTCGACTGATGACATCGACTAGAAAGTGTAAAAGTTTTTATTTTTGTGACTGATAAGGTCTTTATTCGATCGATGAGTAGTGAGTTGCCTGTAACGGTCAGCTCATCAGTCGACTGATACTATTCATCAGTCGACCGATGACTTTCCAACAGCTAGTTTTCTAGATTTTTAGGTTTTTGTTTTTTATTTTTCCTTGGTTTTCTCTTGGTTTTAGGGCTTGTTTTATGATTTTATATATATATATATAT